>CM066331.1:148962245-149472245 GCA_033807585.1 Hydrophis major
GGCAAAAATGGGACATCCAGAGTCAGCCTCCAGAGAGCCTCCGGAGCCTGGGGAGGGCAAAAACAGACCTCCCAGAGGCTCGAGGAAAGCCCCTGGAGCCCACAAAACGGGCCTCCCAGAGGCTCCAGAAGGCTGGAAATGGACCCATTTTTTTTTTCCTCAGTGTGATGCAGCGAGGCTGACTAAGTCAAAAACAGGGCACGGGGACACGGCTCCCAGGGGGCCGACTAGGCTATGCCCACCATAGCCATGCCCACCCAGGAACCGGGCAGAGAACCGGTTGTTAAATTATTTGAAGCCCACCCCTGGTTAGTTCTCATCCATGCTGCTATTTTAACTACTCCTGAAATACTGTAAACTTCTTTTGAGCTTCATCTTTGAATTTGCTTGGTGATCAAAATCTGAAATGACATTCTTGGCATTTCTCTCTGTTGGCAAGAATTGTACTTAGCCTAATTAGATTCCCCGCTCCCCACAACCTAATTCGAGCATCGAGGGCAGATTAGAGGTGGTTTATTTTTAGCACAATTTTACATTGATCCTTTCTTAACTAATTTATGGTCTGCCTGGGCCACCCTGCTTATTTTTCTAATGGACTTTTGTTGGACTTCTTTTGTTTGCTTGACCTCTGCAGCCATGAAATGTCCAGACTCTCTGATATACCAGTATTGCCAGAAAGGCTGCACGAAACACTGTGAAAATGGGACCAACTTGCAAGTCTGCATGGACTACCCCACCGAAGGCTGTTTCTGTCCACCTGGACAGGTTTTCCTGGATGGCACCTGTGTTCACGAAGACATCTGCTCCCAATGCATCAGCGAAGATGGAACTCGTCATCAGGTGAGGCTTTCCTTCTGGACTCCCATCATTTACTGCAGACAGGGAGAATGATGGCCCTTTTATGACTTGTGGACTTCAACTCCCAGAATTCCCCTGGCTGGCTCAAGAATTCTGGGAGTTGAAGCCCACAAGTCATAAAAGGGCCATCGTTCCCTACCCCCTTATCTACTGAGAAAATGAAAAACCTTCAGAGGGAGAGGAACTTTCAGATTTCATAGGATCCGGTCCACATATCAGTGTCATCCACTGAGTATCAACTTCAGCAGATACAGGTAGTCCTCAACTTACAATAACCCATTTTTGTGATGGTTCAAAGTTACGACAGCACTGAAAAAAAATGACATGACAGTTTGTTTGTTTTTACATTACACCATGAGTCATGGTGGCGCAGTGGTTAGAATGCAGTACTGCAGGCTTCTTCTGCTGACTGCCAGCTGCCAGAAGTTTGGCAGTTTGAATCTCACCAGGCTCAAGATTGTGATGACCCAAAGGGGCGTGACACAAAGGCAACACAGTCAAATAAGCAAGAAGTGTCCATTTAATACCTCCAACTTTGCCCCCAATGTCCAGGTTACCTTCAGCTGGGGGGATAAACTCTCCCATAACAGTCTTTCAGTGGAGGAAATTCAGTCCGAAAATAAAGTACACACAAACTGTAAATAAATATCCACACAAACAAGGCTGCAGTAATTAACTTGACAGGGCAGGAGAAGGAATTGCAGACTTGAAAACCCAGCAAAACACACACAGTTGGGAAGATGCCAGGAGACCAGATAAGCCTCCACGATACCAGATAATTCATGATTTGCTCCCAAAAGTTTGCTGTGCGCAACTTCCCTTTTTAAATACTGTGTTCCCAACTGCAGCTAATGAAGGGAATCAGGGCCCTTTCCTCCCCCAAAAGCCATGTAACCCACATTGCTCCCTTCTCCGTTCCTTCCTGTGTGCCCTAGGATGAAGAGGGGGTGGGCCTGGGTCTTCCTCTGAATGCCCTCTGCCTTGCTCTACCTCTCTACCTGCTTTGCCCAGCTGGACTTTGCCCTTCCCCAGTTTCTTCCACAGCCAACAGAGCCACATTCCCACTCCCTGTCAGCTGCTTGGCCTCCCCCTCCGAATCAGAGTCCAACAGGGGCATGACACAGGTTGATTCAGCCTTCCATCCTTCCGAGGTGCATAAAATGAGGACCCAGATTGTTGGGGGAAATAGGCTGACTCTGTAAACCTCTTAGAGAGGGCTGTAAAGCATTGTGAAGCAGTATATAAGTCTAAGGGCTACTGCTATTTTAGATCGTTGCAGCATTCCCCGTGATCACTTGATCAAAATTCAGAGGCCAGTGGCCACTGTATCCTGGGGTCACGTGATCCCCTTTTGCTACCTTCTGACAAGCAAAGTCAATAGGGAAGCCAGACTCACTTAACAATCATGTTACCAACTTAACAACTGCAGTGATTCACTTAACAACTGTGGCAAAAAAGGCTGTAAAATGAGACAAAACTCACTTTTCAACCATCTTGCTCAGCAACAGAAATGTTGAGCTCAGTTGTGGTCGTAAGCCGAGGCCTACCTATATTCCAGCTGTTTATTATTTATACAGTATTACTTTGCTACTGTTGTTATTACATTTGCTATCTTTTTTTTTTTCGTTCCAGAATAGCTCCACAGAGAAATAAGCTATTTTTAAATTTTTTAACCAATAAACAAACAAATAAATGGCAGGAATCTTATCTTTATTTTGTTGGGCCTTGTCATGCCCCTATTGGAGTCTGACTCTGAGGGAGAGGAGGAACAGCTGACAGGGAGTGGAAGGGTGGCTCTGGATATTGTGGAGGAAACTGGGGAAGGGCACAGGCCAGCTGGGCATTCAGAGGAAGACCCAGGCCCATCCCCTCTTCATCCTAGGGCACGCAGGGAGGAGTGGATAAGGGAGAAATGTGAGTGGTATGGTCTATGGGGGAGGAAGGGGCTCTGATTCCCTTCATGGGCTGCAGCTGTGGGGACTGTTTAAAAGGACATACTGCTCATGGCCCAGTGCTGGTAGCAAAGCATGCATTATTCTTGTTGGAGCTTATCTGTGTTTTGGCTTTCTCCCAACTGTGGTTGCTCCATTATCTGGTAGAAGTCTGATTAATCATCCTTGCCTGCTGTAGTAATTCCTTCAGTGTGGTTTGTGTTGGGTTTTTTATTTCGAATTAACTTTACTTTGGGTGCGGACTGCATTTACTCCCTCCATAAACTGTTTTCTTTAAGAGTTTGATATCCAGCCGAGGATAATTGGACATTGGGGCCGAGATGGAGGCATTAAAGAAACTATTTTTGTGCCTTTGTTATTTTTGTGTCATGCCCCGGGTCATCACAGGTCTTTTCTCCCTGACTGTCACTACTTTGTGGAAAATTCCACATTGTTTTTCAAAATGCCATATAAAGAAATAAATATTATGTCATGGGGACATAATTTTCAAAATGGAACCTGAGGCAAAAAATATCCTAGGTGTCCCTCAGAAATGAAAATCTCAGCTTTTGCTTTGTGAGCAGAGGTAGCCTTAGGCTATTTAATATTTTCCTCTCATTTTATTTCCATCTGTGGAACACCTTTGGTGTCCATTGCTCTCTGGAGTTATTTATTGCTTTTTATCAGCCTCTCCAAGGAGTTACAGTTATGTAGTTCCATGTCTGTTTACCATCAGCCTATATTCTTACGAAAGGATATGCTCATGGAAGAATCTGGAACGTTTTTAGTGCAAAATAGGCTGGTGTGCCTTTGTTGTAAAATGCATGACTAAGAAAATAATGCAAAACACTATATGTCCTGAAATTTTCCAAAGTCTGGCTTTACTTTACTTGTCTTATTGAGTTAATATTTGGTATGCTTTATTTAATGACATGTTTCTCTTTCTTCCAGTATTTTCAGGAGCGTGCTGGTGCAACTGGGGGAAAGAGCGAGGCCCTGAAATTATTTGTACCTCGGGTCAAAAGCGGTAGCTTTCGTTTGCATCCAAACCAATTAGAAAGACTCATGTATCCTTCTCTTTTTTTCCCCAACAGCCCTTGGAAACATGGATTCCCTCCACTGAGCCCTGTAAAGTCTGCATGTGCCTGGAAAATAGGACAGTTAGTTGTGCAGCTCAGCCTTGTACAACAGCCAAATGTAAGCCCAAATGTCTTTTCAAAAGGCCTCGAAACAGCAGTGGGATCCTACCTGTTTCACTACCGGTTCAGTGATCACACACGCACACCAGCTGAGGCCTGCAGTGCCAATCAGCTGAGAGGATAAAGAAGCGAAAAGCACATGGGTGAGTGGGAGGACCAATCAGAGGTGGGATGCTACCAGTTCAGCCCAGTTCTATTGAACTAGTAACTCTGAAAAGAAGCTGACACTGAACTGGTTCACTGTAATGACCTTCTGGTCGTCTGTTTGGCCCGCCCACCCGCCTGGGCTCTTGGCTGTCCTTTATTTCCTGCTTTCTCAACCTCAGTTGCTTTGCGCAGCACAGCTGAGGTTGAAAAAGCAGGAAAGAAGAGGATTTTCAAGCTTGTCAGCTGTCCGGGTGGCACAGCTGATGTTTTTTTACAAGTGTTGTACACGCACATGCAGCAAAATGCATTCTCACCGAACTGGTAGTAACACTGGTTGAATCCCACTTCTGGGGCCAATCCTGCACTTTTCTTTCTCCACTCAGCTGGTTGTCTAAGCTTTTTTCCCCTCCTCTCAGCTGATGTTGGAGGCATTTTTTTACTACTGGTTCAGATGAACCAGTCCGAACCAGTAGAATACCATCACTGCCTTGAAGGATCTTCAAACAAGGCTGCATTGAGTGTAATTGAACAACCTGCCACAGCCATCTTCCCAAGGGGCAACTTGCCACAGGATGGCTCAATGTGATAAACGTCATCTGCCACATTCTCTTCAACATGATGTCCCTTGACGAAAACAAGGGACATCAAGTTGAAGAAACCATGGTGGAGAACATGGATCAGGTTTGAGTCATCCCACATGGATTGTCCTGCGACTAGATGGCCGTGGCAAGATGGCTGCGGCAAGATCAGAATACAGAATAACAGAGTTGGAAGGGACCTTGTAGGTCATCTAGTCCAACCCCCCACCCAAGCAGGAGACCCTACACCATTTCTGACAGATAGCAGTCCAGTCTCTTCTTGAAAGCCTCAAGTGATGACACTCCCACAACTTCTGAAGGCAACTACTGTTCCATAGGTTGATTGTTCCCCCTGTCAGAAAAGTTATCTTTATTTCCAGGTTAAATCTCTCCTTGGTCAGTTTCCATCCATTATTCCTTGTCTGGCCTTCAGGTTCTTTGGAAAATAGCTTGACCCCTTCCTCTCTGTGACAGCCCCTCAAATATTGGAAGACTGCTATCGTGTCTCCCTTGCTCCTTCTCTTCACTAGATTAGCCAAGCCCAGTTCCTGTAACCGTTCTTCTATGTTTTAGTTTCCAGTCCCCTAATCATCCTGGTTGCTCTTCTCTGCACTCTTTCGAGAGCATCGACATTTTTTTTATCATGTGGTGACCAAAACTGGATGCAGCATTCTAGGTGGGATCTTACTAAGGCTTTATAGAACGGTATTAGTACCACTCTATAAAGATCTCCACAGCAAGTCTTACGAAAGCTCTTTCCATTTTCAAAGGAGGGATGAAGATGTCCCACTTTCATCTGAAGGTTATGCATTTCCCATGTCTTTTTCAAAGTCCTGATTTGAGATCCATTTTGAAGTGCCGATGTGAAACCCAGGCCCGAACTTTCAGGAAGCAAATCTCCCCATCTTTTCTCCCTTCTTCCAAACTGAGGCACCTATTCTGAACCCGTGAAATTCTTGTTGTTAGATGAGTTTCAGAGGGATAGTGTCAAGATCACATGAAGTGTTAATACGGCCTTATACTGCACTGGTAAGCCAGACTTCGAATATTGCATCCAGTTTGGTCATCACAATACAAAAAGATGTTGAGACTCTAGAACGAGTGGAGGGAAGAGCAACAAAGATAATAAAGGGACTGGAGGCTGAAGCATATGATGAACATTGCAGGAACTGAATATGTCTACTGTAACAAAGAAAAGGACTAGGTGTGACATGATAGCAGTCTTCCAATCTTTGAGTGGCTCTCCCAGAGAAGAAGTGGGGCATTTAACCAAAAAAAACCTGGGGGCAGGACAAGAAAGCAATGAATAGAAACTTAATAAAGAGAGAGCCAACCCAGAACTAAGGGTAAATTTCCTGACAATGAAAACAATTAACCTGTTGAAGTGCTTGCCTTCAGAGGTTGTGGGTGCTCCATCACTAGAGGTTTTCAAAAAGAGACAGGACATCCATTTGTCCAGAATATTATAGGGTCTACTGCATGAGCAGGATGGGTTGGACTAAAAGAGCTCCATGGCCCTTTCCAACTGTTGTTATTCTGTAATTCTGGATCTTCAGTGGGAATTCGCCAAACGCATGTACTCTATTGTTCTGCTTGAAGATCAAAATGGCCCCTGGAGAAATCTTACAAGTTGGCATATTCTGCTTGAATATTGATGCTTATATTTCTCTCTCTTTCTCTCTCTCTCTTTCTCTTTCTTTTTTTCTCAGCCATTGACTGTGGTCCCTGTGAGATTCCAAGACTCCAGAGGAGTTCCAATCAGTGCTGTCCAGTCTTTGAATGTGGTAGGTCCCTGAGAGTCATTGCCATGTTGCAATACCAATAGTCCTCAACTTACAACCATAATTGAGCCCACAATTTCTGTGGAAAAGCCATCCATCCATCCATCCATCCATCCATCCATCTACATCCATCCATTATCTATCTGTCTGTCTGTCTGTCTGTCTGTCTGTCTGTCTGTCTGTCTATCCATCCGTCTGTCTGTCCATCCATCCATCCATCCATCCATCCATCCATCTACATCTATCTATCTATCTATCTATCTATCTATCTATCTATCTATCTATCTATCTATCCATCCATCCATCCATCCATCCATCCATCCATCTACATCTCTATCTATCCATCTATCCATCCATCTACATCTATCTATCTATCTATCTATCTATCTATCTATCTATCTATCTATCTATCTATCTATCTATCCATCCATCCATCCATCCATCCATCCATCCATATATCCATATATCCATATATCCATCCATATCTATCTGTTCATCCATCCATCTATCCATCTACACCCATCTGTCTGTCTATCTATCTATCTGTCTATCTATCTATCTATCTATCTATCTATCTATCTATCTATCTATCTATCCATCCATCTACATCTATCTATCTATCTATCTATCTATCTATCTATCTATCCATCCATCCATCCATCCATCCATCCATCCATATATCCATATATCCATATATCCATCCATATCTATCTGTCCATCCATCCATCTATCCATCTACACCCATCTGTCTGTCTGTCTATCTATCTATCTATCTATCTATCTATCTATCTATCTATCTATCTATCTATCTATCTATCTATCTACCTATCTATCTATCTATCTATCCAGCCATCCATCTATCTATCCATATCTATCTGTCTGTCCATCCATGTACCACCCATCTCACCAAAAGCAGCTCAAGAATTGATGGTCTTAAGCCATCTCTTCCTAACAGGCAACAGGCCTGTTGGTTCCTTAATGCTCTGAATGGATCCTGATTCTGTGGTTTGTTGCAAATAATAATTTCCCTTGTTTGTTTGTTTTTCTGTGCCTAGTCTGCGATCTGATCTCTTGTAAATTGCCCCCCATACCTCACTGCGAAGATGGTCTCCAACTGATCCAGACGAATCCTGGAGGATGTCGGCCAGATTATGCTTGCGGTAATATTCCTTTCAACCACCAAATGCTGGGTTGACTTCCTAATATTTCTCCTATTTGGCATCAGCTATAAGTTTTCTATTTTCATTTTCTTTCCCCATTTCCTATAATATTGGGGAGGGAAATCCTCTGTGGCTAACCATTTGGGTTTTCCATTTTGATTGGCAGTCTGCAAACAGGAAGAATGCAAGCCACAACCCACCCTGATCTGCCCACCACACCGTAAACGGATTTTGGTGAAGACTCAGTGCTGCGATGAATTTCGGTGTGTTTGTAGCTGTAACAATTCAACGGTGACATGCCCACCAGGTTATCTCTCATCGTCTGTCACCAATGACTGTGGTTGTACATCTACTACATGCATTCCTGATAAGGTAAAAACCAAAACTAAACCATCAATCCAGTCCTTGCCATAGGACTTTTCCTGAATGCCATCACTCTGCTAAACAAATAATTCCCTCAACACTGTCCAACTATTTACAAAGGCTGTACTACTATCACTACTAATCTCATCACTCCTATCACCCATCTCCTTCCACTTGTGACTGTATGGCTGTAACTTTGTTGCTTGTTTCCTTACAATTTTTATTGACTGTTTCCAAGTATGATTTGACTGCTTATTTGTACCTTATGACTATTATTAAGTGTTGTACTTTATGATTCTTGATGAGTGTATCTTTTCTTTTATGTTTTCTGAAAACATTTGCACCAAGACAAATTCCTTGTGTGTCTAATCACACTTGGCCAATAAAGAATTCATTCATTCATTCATTCATTCATTCATTCATTCATTCATTCATTCATTCATTCATTCATAAAAGAATTCATAGTCCATATCTGTCAGTCCCCCCAAACTTCTGGTTTTTAGTCAACTCTTTGTGAAGAGGAGGATTGTTGGCCAATAAGAGCTGCTTTGAGATCTTGCAAACTCTTGATGGGTGTCATCTGGGAGAGGATCTCGAGTCTTTGCCTTGTTTATTGTGGTCTCTTTTTCAAATGATTTTGATTTTTCTATAATTCGGGGACTTTCTGGGCCTCAATTTTATATGCATTAGCTTCATGGTATGCCCTGTGATTTTACTTTGTTTGGGATGGAATTATTTGACTTCCTTGCTCTTCAAGACAATCTGAGCATCAAGATTTATTCAAGTGTAGTCAAACTATTTTTCTCTCTAAAATCATAATCCACTGCCTTTCTGGATCAGACCACCTTTTCAATGGTGGGATTCAAAAAAAATTACTACTGGTTCTGTGGGCGTGGTTTGGAAGGCATGGCAGGGGAGGATATACTGCAAAATCCTCATTCCCTCCCCACCCCACTAACCTGCTTTCCAGCTCCCTTCTCCTGTGCAGGGCAACCAAAAAAGACCCAGCCGATCAGCTGGGACTCAATGGAAGGCAGAGAATAGATGGGGGCGGGGCCAGTAAGAGGTGGGATTTGCTGGTTCTCTAAATTACTCAAAATTTCTGCTACCAGTTTCCAAAACTGGTCAGAACTTGCTGAAGACCACTGTTGAGCCTTTTCCTCAAAATGGAAGCCAGAACATTGTACAGGGAGCATATCATGCGGTATACTACCTCTGAATATGGAGGTTTTCTAAAGGCTGTGAACTTATCTGATAGTTTTGTAAGGCAAACTAGTGACAATGGTATAAGGACTTTGTTGTTTAAAGTCTTCAGGTTTAGGAGGAGTGTCAGAACCTGGGGGGTGGAGTCAAAAGAGGGATCAGCCTAGAATCCCTACGTAGCCACATGAGAACTGAGTTCAACCCTCCTTGAGTGCCATTGACCCTTATATAATTCCAAGCAGGTGCCAACTGTTAGTGGAGAAGATTTCTTTTAGCAATAAATCAGTTTAATTGGACCTGTCAATCTTTCATGCCTGATATTAGGAAAAACCTTTTTTGAAATTTTTTTCCCAGAGGTGAGAAGTATTAAGCACATTTAAACTGAGCATATTTAAAGCCGTAGCCGTCATTGCAAAATTTAACATAACAATCTGAAATAGAAAAGGGCTTCCTGCCTGAGCAGGGCATGGACTAGAAGACCTCCAAGGTCCCTACCAATTTTGTTGTTCTGTTCTGTTCTATTCTATTCTATTCTATTCCATTCCATTCCATATTTTCTATTCTATTCTATTCTATTCTATTCTAATTTTAATTCTATTCCATTCCATTCCATTCCATAGTTTCTGTTTCTATTCCATTCCATTCCATTCCATTCTATTCTAATTCTATTCCATTCTATCTTCTCTTCTCTTCTCTTCTCTTCTCTTCTCTTCTCTTCTCTTCTCTTCTCTTCTCTTCTCTTCTCTTCTCTTCTCTTCCCTTCCCTTCCCTTCCCTTCCCTTCCCTTCCCTACCCTACCCTACCCTACCCTACCCTACCCTACCCTACTTTACCCTACCCTACCCTACCCTACTCTACTCTACTCTACTCTATCTAATTCTTATTATTCTAATTCTATTCTAATTCAAGGATGTTTGAAGCCAAGCATGCCACAAGATGTCTAGGAAATGAACTGAAACTATTTCTCATTATTGGCAGGTGTGCGTCCACCGCAACATCGTCTACCCTCTTGGCATGACCTGGGAAGAAGAGTGTAGGGAGTGCTCTTGCACCAACATGAAAGATGCAGTTACAGGACTCCAAATTACAGAATGTCTCGAGAAAAGATGCAGTATGTCCTGCCCAGCGGTACGTAAAGTTCCGAAATATTGTTTAGAATAGAATAATTTTTTTTTTTATCCAGTTGAATTCTTCCAGGGGGAAGAATCAAGGGGGAAACACAAGGACAACCTTGGCTGGTCTTCAAAGAATGGTTTAGTCCTTGAAGACCAGCAAATCCTTGGGAAAAGAATACTGGCAGTCCTTGACTTATGACCACAATTGAGCCCAAACTTCATTTTGATAAGCGAGACTTTTGTTCAGTGAGTTTTGCTCCATTTTACAACCTTTCCTGCCACTGTTGTTAAGTGAATCACTGCAGTAGTTAAATTAGTAACACGGCTGTTAAGGGAATCTGTCTTCCCCATTGACTTTGCTTGTCCGAAGGTCTCAAAAGGGGATCTCGTGATCCCCAGCATCCGTCATAAATATGAGTCATTTGCCCAGTGACTGAATTTTGATCATGTGATCATGGGGAATGTGGCAATGGTGATGTGAAAAATGGTCCTAAGTCACTTTTTTCAGTGCCGTTGTAACTTCGATCGGTCACTAAACGAACTGTTATAAGTTGAGGACTACCTGTACTGTACTGTAGTTGCTACAAAGTCATAGCCATGAAGTTAGCTCCTAGGAGACTTAACTTTTACTTACCTTATGTCTCCTCTTCTAATCGAGTTCTGCCTTAAACAAGCAGTATTTTTTCTTCATTTAAATAAAAAGAAATGAAGGCCAGACAGCAATAGCACTTAGACTTATCTATCGCTTGACAGTGCTTTGACAGCCCTCTCTAAGAGGTTTACAGACTCAGCCTATTGCCCCCAATAATCTGGGTCTTCATTTTACTGACCTCAGAAGGACGGAAGGCTGAGTCAACCTTGAGCTGGTGAAGATCAAACCCCAGGCTGTGGGCAGAGTTAGCCTGCAATACTGCATTCTAACCACTGTGCCAGGAAGAAAAATAAGAAAGGAATAAGGGAGGGAGGGAGGGAGGGAGGGAGGGAAGGAAGGAAGGAAGGAAGGAAGGAAAGAAAGAAGGAAGGGCAATAGCAGAGTTATATACCACTTCACAGTGCTTTACAGTCCTCTTAAGTGATTTACAGAGTCAGCCTCTTGCTCCCAAGAATCTGGATCCTCATTTTACCAACTTCGGATGAATGGGAGGATGAGTCAACCTTGAGTCGGTCAGGATTGAACTGCTAGCAGTGAGCAGAGTTAGCCTGCAATACTGCATTCTAACCACTGGACCACCGCATATACAATAAAATATCTAACATATATACAGACAGACAGACACATACAGTAAATATAATAGGACCCCAAAATAACGTTTTACATATAGTAAAAGAAAATGGAATCACAAGAATATTTATAAGAAGCGATAAGTAAATGAGAATCCAGATTTAATTAATTGCGAGGCACATGGTCCAGATGGGTAGGACAAAACTGATTGACTTGAAAGATATTTTTGACTCCTTGTCAAAAAACAGTAGCTTTCAGTTTGGAAAAATAATAGTCCAGAGAGATTTCACTGGTATGGACTCTCTTCACCCTGTGAGAAATCTTTCTTTACAAGATGGAGTTTAAGGAATAATGAAACACTTGCATGAATAAAATGGTTAAGAAGTGTTACCTCAGGTGCTGAGGTAGCTTCACTTCATTTTCTAGAAGCTTCTGAGAAGTGAAGATACAGGAGATGGCGACACCCAAAATAAAGTGTTTTAATAAGGAGGACAGTCCTTCTTTTGTAAGTTCTGTCCTCTCTCGAAAAGTGTCCTCCTACATGTCCTCCTTTCTGATATTTGAAGACTAATCTGTAAATCTCCGTATTTAATCGATGCCGATCCGATCCATTGTGTGTGATGTGACGTATTTGTATTTGACATGACGATGCTTCAAGGCTTGGTACAGTGCACCCATAGTTTGGAATTTTGTTCCAGTGAGCTGGGATTTAAATTCAGTTGGCACACCATGTAAATAAAGACTGAACAGACTTCTCAATGGTGGGAAACAGAAAGCTAAGATTTCATTGATTTGCATTATCCTAAAAATATCACCTTTTATCAATTAACACTTTTTAAAAAAGTTTTTTAGCTCTAGAAAGGTGATGAAATCCTGCTAAAGTAGATTTCTCGTAGATTCTGTCTTTAAACCGGTGATGTTCCTCGGTTCTGGGAGTGGTTCCTATTTGATAATGTGGGTAGTCCTGGACTTATGACCACAACTCAGCCCAAGATTTATGTTAGTAATGGAGAAACTTGTTAAGTGAGCTGTGCCCCATTTCAGGATTTTCCTTGCCACATTTGTTAAGGGAATTGCTGCAGCTGTTCAATTACTAAGACGGTCATTAAGTGAATCTGGCTTCCTGATTGGCTTTGCTTGTCAGAAGGTCGCAAAAGGGGGACCCTGGGATATTGCAACCATCATAAATGTGAGTCAATTGTCAAGTATCCAAATGTAAATCATATGACCGTGAGGATGCTGCAGTGGTCGTAAGTGTAAACAATGGGCATGTTGGGTTTTTTTTTTTCATTTTTTTTTCAAACGGTCACAAAATGAACTGTTGTAAACTGAGGACTCCTATTGCAGGGGTAGGCTTAATTTTTTTAGCAATGGGTCCTCTGCCTGGTTGCTGGGTGGGCGTGGCCATGGTAGGCGTGGCCTAGCTAGCCTCCTGCACCATGGCCGGAGGGGGGGCGCGTTTTTGCCCTCCACAGGTTCCGGAGGCTTTCCTTGAGCCTCTGGGAGGGCAAAAATGGCCTCCCCCGGGCTCTGGAGGCTCTCTGGAAGCTGGAATGGGCCCATTTCTGGCCTTCCCAAACTTCCAGGATGTTAAGTTTGAGCATGGGCGAGAAAGAATGGAGACAAGTTTCTGAACGGTGAACTTCAGCTCTTTATTTACATTGTGACTTGCTCTCTTAATATCAGTAAAACCCGCCTTATATAGGCAAACCTTGTAACGTTTAACGCTAGCTTTTATAACCAATAAGAACTCTCTGTTAAGGGCCAATCGGATTCCCCGGAATGGGCCAATCTGGTCCGGCCACCTAACAGCCAATCAGAAGTGCAGGGCCAGAACCCTGCACTTACTCCAAGCTCACACTTTATTAATTATATTGCATACACAACACCGGAGGCCCATTTTTCATCCTCCCTGAGCCTCTGCACACGCCCTGCACTTACCTGCATCCAAAATTGGCCATGTGGGGACTCCTGGGAGGGGTGGGCAGGGCCATCCAAGAGTGGAATTTGGGGGTTTTCCAAACTGCACAGATTCTTAGCTAGGGGCTCTCCTGAACCCCTGGAAACCCCCAGCAGTCCATCTCTTGCTCCTATGTATATACATGCCAGCAGCAGAAGAAGATTTCCCAAATCCTGGATGTGGGAAATTTTCTTCCATAGTTCCTTCTTCTTCTTAGCTTAAATATTTTTTTCAGACCAAACTGTAGAAAAAGAACTAGACCTGCTTATTTTATCAGCTTTGTCACAAAATACTGCTACACAAAATGTTAAGTTCTGAGCATGGGTACAAGGAGCAGAGACGAGGCAGTGAACAGTGAACTTCAACTCTTTATTAAGCATTCTGAACAGAGCAATCACCTAGGGCAGCAGCAGCCCTTTTATAGCGTTGGCTGCTGTCCTATTAGCCAATGAAAACATGGAAGTGTTAAACCCTTGTACCAATGAGAGTTAACAGCCAATCAGATTTCCCAGAAAGGACCAATCCGATGTCGCTATTATCGGCCAATCAGAAGTGCAGGATTAGAACCCTGCTTTTTACTTAAGGTTGTTAAAACTTTATTAAACACCTTTATTAGTTCATAACACCCCTTCCCCCTAGGTTCCGTTTGAGGAGTGCGGTGACGTAATCCCATAGATATGCAGGTTGTTTCAATTGATTTGCGCTGTCCCACCGGTTCCTGTCTGTAGTCCGGTTTTGGTGGAACATTTTTTGATTTATCTGGTACAGGCGGTTCCGCATCCTCACAGGACGACTCGGCGCCGCTGATTCTGTCATTGTTGTTCTCCGGTCTCTGCGGGCTTGCCTCCGTTGAGGTATTTCTCTGTGGCGAGGCAACCCCCATTCCTGATTCTTCTTCAGGTGACGCGTCGGGCTGCTGACTTCCTTCGATTTCATCATCCAGCATCTCGAATTCGGTTCCCTCAACATCCCCTCCCCCCTCAGTTTGAGGGTCACAGGGTTGCAACCTGAGGAAACTGGGTTGCAACCTAGAGCGAAGCTGATCTACATGGCGTTTCCATATTTTCCCATCCCTTGTTTGTACGCGGTACAATCTGGGCCTGGTGGCTTGGGTTTATGGTTGCTTCGACCCACAACGGTTCACTGGAAAGATTTTTAGCGAAGACTAAGTCGCCTTCCTTGAATTCGCGGCATTGGTGAGGTGCATTCGGGTGGCCGACTTCCTGGTTGCTTCTGCTGCAGTAGCGTCTTTGATGACATCGGCAAGATCGATGTCCCCTTTGGCCATGATCTTGCTCTGCGCCGTATGGTCATCTAATCCCAGAATTATTCGGTCTCTCAGAGCTTCTTGGAGGTCTGCAAACCCACAGAGGCCTCCCAGGTTCCGGAGGTCCGCGATGAAATCTGCGACACTCTCTCCTTTCCGTTGGTCCCTCTGATAAAACTCATGTCTTCGGACAAGCGTTGGTATGGAGGGTGCATAGTGGGCCCGTAGAAGGAGCGCGAGGACATCCCAGTCCATGGATTTCACCTCAGCCGGTTTCGCTAGTGCCTTGGCCATCTTAAAGATGGCAGGCCCACAATGGGTCAGGAACACTGCTCGCTTTTTCCCCGTAGTTGCGTCTTTCAAGTTGTTGGGTTCCAGATGTTTCATGTACGAGTCCCAGTCTTCTTGTGCCGGGTCAAATGGAGCGGGTGATATGGCGCCGCCGGACATGTTTTCCGTTGTCGATGTGCCTTTAGCCACGTGCTCTGTTGGGTGCTCTGTGAGTGTTCAATCAACTCAGATGTCTCCGCATCTCACCCTTGTCGCCAGTGTTAAGTTCTGCGCATGGGTGCAAGGAGCGGAGACGAGGCAGTGAACAGTGAACTTCAACTCTTTATTAAGCATTCTGAACAGAGCAATCACCTAGGGCAGCAGCAGCCCTTTTATAGGGTTGGCTGCTGTCCTATTAGCCAATGAAAACATGGAAGTGTTAAACCCTTGAACCAATGAGAGTTGTCTCGTTAACAGCCAATCAGATTTCCCAGAAAGGACCCAGCTGATGTCGCTATTATCGGCCAATCAGAAGTGCAGGATTAGAACTCTGCTTTTTACTTAAGGTTGTTAAAACTTTATTAAACGCCTTTATTAGTTCATAACACAAAAGGCTATTGGTGAGGTTATAAAATATGATATTAATAGCTTGACTGAAAATAATACAAAAAACCCCAATTTTAGTTTGGCTTCTGTCGTATTCAAGGCCAATTGCCAGTTACAATTGTATGTGTGTATGTGTGTCAGAGAGAGAACGAGAGAGAAAAGATCCAGCAGGTAGTTTTTTAAAAAATGTTCATTTGCACTATTTTTTTTTTTTATTTTTGCTTAGGAGGGAATTTTGGATACACTGCCCCAACCAAATGTAATAGCTTTTTAATAGGAATTGATACCTAAAAAGATTAAATCGTGGCAGTTGGATCAAAGCTTATTAAACTGAGATGTTTCATTACTCACCCAAGTAACTTCTTCAGTCAAAATGAAAAATTTAAATTAGGCAGGGAGTCAGAGAGTCATTGAAATGTACTAACACGCCATACCAATTGTAAGGATTTCTCCCCAAAATATATGGCAAATATAAATGAGGATTCAATCATCCAAACCAAAAGCATTATAAAAAGGTCAAATCATGGCAACTGGATCAAATGATTGATTGATTGAATTCATCGAATTGATTGAGAGTACAAAAATGAAATTGCTTTGTGATAGGAATTGATTTCATGCTACATTTGTTGACTTCCCAAATATTTATTTGTTAAATTAGTTTGCCGCATATTGTGTCACAAGGTGACTGGGAAGCTTACAACATTAAAATGAAATCATAAATATATGCATAACTACAGTATATAAAGTTGCGTTAAAACTGCAATAAATACAAATATCCACCACTTTTTTCTTCAGAGTAAGAAGGAGATATTAAACATCTTTTTCAGAGTAAGAAGGAGATATTTATGGGGGGGGGGGGAAACACCCTTTGTGATTGTGAACCGTGTCTGACTCCATTTTCCATTTGAAATAAGCTTTTGTTCCCAGCCACACAACAACATTTTGAATATTGGAGGAGTTAAATTATAGCATGAAAAGTTTAGGGAATGCAGTGTGTGATGGATCCCTGAAGAGGAAAAAGTGTCCAGAAAGCCTCCAGGTGTGTTTACAGATGCTCTGCAGATACCACGTTGGATTATATACAACTTTACCTCAGAACTCCAAAGTGTAGCGAAAAAATATCTTCATGGATAGAAAGACACTATAATTCCTCCTAACCCAAAGGTGCTTTTTCCCCCAAAAAAAGCAACTGGAGTTTTTTGGTCTTTTCCTTGAAAATGTTTCATTTCCCATCCAAGAAGCTTCTTCATTTCTTTGAATTGAACTGAACCAAGAACTGAAGAAGCTTCTTGGATGAGAAACAAAACGTTTTCAAGGAAAAGACCAAGAAACTCCAGTTACCTTTTGGAAAACAAGCACCTTTGGGACAAACATGACTTGGATGACTGAGAATCACATGTGAATTGCATGTAGACTTGCAGTGGTGGGATTCAAAACATTTTACTACCAGTTCTGTGGGCATGGCGTAGCTTGGAGGGCATGGCTTGCTGGGCGTGGCAGGGGAAAGATACTGCAAAATCTCCATTCTCTCCCCACTCCTGGAAAAGGTTACTGCAAAATCCCCATTCCCTCCCCACCCCATTAACCTGCTTTCCAGCTCCGTTCTCCTATGAAGGGCAACCAAAGAAGACCCAGCCAATCAGCTGGGACTCAATGGGAAGCAGAGAGTAGATGGGGGCGGGGCCAGTCAGAGGTGGGATTTGCCGGTTCTCCAAACAACTCAAAATTTCTGCTACTGGTTCTCCAGAACTGGCCAGAACCTGCTGAATACCAACTCTGTAGACTTGTTTCACCTTTCCTAGGCCCACTTACATTCTGAAATCTACCCGGTTCCAGGATCTTGCAAAGCAGTTTTGCAACTAGGTTGTTTGCACATGATGTAACTAGGTCATTTACGCAACACATAATGGACATACAACAGAGTTCAATCTTCCTGCAATTTTTGGAGGTGGAGAGGTGGGACAAAGACAAGCAGCACAGATGTCTAGAATCAGCGACTAATTTGCAATGTGGAAAATCAACAGTTGGACAAAATTGTCGCTCACAGCTTTGCCTGAAAGCTAGAGCAAGGTTTTGATATTGCAACTGATAAAATACAACCCACCAAAAATAGTTCTTTTTCTGAATTTCAGGAATATCCATTTTTAATCCTGTTCCACCAACCAATAACTGCAACATGGGGAAGTCACAAACCTTGTCTCTTTGGTGAGGCGAATTGTAAAATCTGAGCACAATCCGTAATATTTCATGCTGACAATTTTCTTTTGAAGTAGCAAAGTTTGTTCTTCCCCATGTGCTCAACATGAACGTAAAAGGCCTTATTATTAGAATCCATAAAAATTTCAGGAAGATGGGATTTTTAAGGGCTTATGAAAATACTATTTTTAAAGTCCATATTTCAAGATGCTGTAAGCTTTCAAACATGAAACAGTAAGCATTGCAACTGTTATGAAATATAGTTGCCATGTCCAATGGTTGGGAGTACATGCCGTGACAAATAGCTCCGTGTTGCTATGTCCACATTGGAGAAGGGAGAAATATTGACCAGATGAGGGCTTGATAGTCGCTTGTGATGTATATTTTTTGATCTGAAGTTTGATGATCTTATTTTGGCATAAATATGATCTTAGCTTTTGTTCCTGCCTCTGATAAATTTGTCATTTAGAACATAGAATAATAGGGATGGAAGGGATCTTGGAGGTCTTCTAATCCAACCCCCTATATTGTTCTGGAAAACAGTTGTCCAATCTCTTCTTAAAAACTTCCACTGTTGGAGCATTTACAACTTCTGGAGGCAAGTTGTTCCACTTATTAATTCTTCTCACTATCAGGAAATTTCTCCTTCGTTCTAGGTTGCTTCTCTCCTTGATTAGTTTCCATGCATGGCTTCTTGTCCTGTCTTCAGGTGCTTTGGAGAATAGCTTGACCACCTCTTCTCTGTGACAACCCCTCAGGTCCCAGAAGACTTTTATCGTATCATCCCTAGTCCTTCTCTTTGTTAGACTAGGTAAAAGTAAAGGTTCCCCTCGCACATATGTGCCAGCCGTTTCTGGCTCTAGGGGGCGGTGCTCATCTCCCTTACAAAGCCGAAGAGCCAGCGCTGTCCAAAGACATTCTGTGGTCATGTGACCAGCAGGACTAAATGCCTTCGAAGGTGCACAGAACGCCGTTCCCTTCCCACCAAAGGGGTCCCTATTTTTCTACTTGCATTTTTTACATGCTTTCGAACTGCTAGGTTGGCAGAAGTTGGGACAAATAACGGGAGCTCACTCCATTTCGCGGCACTAGGGATTCGAACCGCCGAACTGCCGACCTTTCTGATCGGCAAGCTCAGTGTCTTAGCCACTCAGCCACCACGTCCCTTTTTGTTAGACAATCCCCTCAATCATTCAATAAATGATTTAGCTTCCATACCCATTATCATCTTTGTTGTTCTAATCTGTACTCGGAGAAAGTTAAAGGCAGACGGTCTCCGAGAAGGTCTGGATTTCTGGATTTTGTGCTTGTCAGATTACAAAGCTGGACATGGAAGAGGATATCAGCTTTGAGAAGATGGTGCTTTGAGAGAAGCCATTGTCAAAATTCCTTCCCAAGGAAGGGATGAGCCAGTGGGATTCCTTTGAGGAGTTCAGGGTTCCTTGGAAAGAATAGGGATCTTGGGACCATCATCTTTCAAAGCCCAAGAAGTTCTTTGTACCCCACAAAAGTGCTAGATTACTAGATATGCCCTTGCCTTGGTTTGACTAGTGATATGGTCTAGTCTTGATTAGTCTAGTGAAAAGAAGGACTAGGGGTAACATGATAGCAGGATTCTAATAGTTGAGGGGCTGCCACAAAGAAGAGGGAGTCAAGCTATTCTCCAATGCATCAGAAGGCAGGACAAGAAACAGTGGACGGAAACTAACCAAGGAGAGAAGCAACCTAGAATTAAGGAGAAATTTCCTAATAGTGAAGACAGTTAACCAGTAGAACGGCTTGCCTTCAAAAGTTGTGGGTCAAATAAACACAAAGTATATATAAAAGCAAAAGTTTTTAATGCATCTCTGTGAGTTCTGTTCATTCACAGCAAAGAGTCATTAAAACTAATTATCCCAGATAAGAGCAAGCCCTTTCTAGGTTTCAAAAGGCTGCCAAGAATGCAAGATTAATGCAGAGAAATATTCCAAACCAAAAATCTCCAAACATGAACCAGAACAGACAGGACTTCTATGAGAACTTGCAGTTGAAAGAACTTCTTTGCTTCCTGCAAAGAAGCCAACCCCGAAGGCTGGCTTTTATCCCTTATGGGAGGAGTCATCACCTTGCAGCCTTCCTCCTGAGTCGCCTGTGCTACTTCAGCTGCTCTTTCCTTCGAGCAGCCCTGCACGCACACGCTCTGGACACAGGCACCCCGGAGTCCTCTTCATCACTGCTGCTAGATTCCACGACCTCCAAAGGCAACACCTCACTCTCCAATAGTCCTGGCCCCATTCCTGCATTATATGTAGGCCCCTCATCTGAGTCCTCATCTGCACCTGCTGCCGGCAAACCACAACAATATGGATCTTTGTCAATAAGGTTTTGGATATGATACTGTTTCCCCTAAGAGAAAGTCAAGGGGTTTGAGGAACTAGGTGCCATTCAGTGAGACCCCTCCATTATTCATGGCTGCCAAGACAAATGATCACCCTGGTGACTCTGAGTCTAAAGTGTTATGGATTAAACCTGTTAAGCCTGGGTTCCCCAACCAGGGTTAAGGAGACAAGCTAAACAGAATGTGTAGCATTAGTCAGATAGGCACACAGATAAATGAGTGAGATAAGTTTGTATGTTTGTTAACATACAGTAAAAATAACAGATACGCTTGTGCTATCAAAAATATAGTTTATTCCATTTAGAGATTATAGCATAGTCAAAATAACAGTCCATTAGTCATGTATCATTTTAGTCAGTCCATTCAAGGATATTCAATTAGCAAAGTCTGTGTGGAATATCCAATGTCAGTTCACTTACAAATCAGTCCTTTCTCTCTCCCTTTCCAGTAGGGGAAAAATGCAGTCTTCATTCATCCAGTAATTAGGGATCATCAAGCCAGAGAGAGAAAGCTGACGTTCCTTGCTTCTTTTATGGTGCTTTCACAACCACTCCCTTAATTACATTCCTATATTTAAAGTTGCAGACACTTTAACTTATAAACCATGATAACATATTTATTATTTTACCTAAACCAGTTAGGGTAAACAATGTTATCCCTAACATTCTCCCCTTTTAGGTAAATATAATAATATAACTATTTACATCTTTGAATCATATTTGTTACAACTCTCTTTAAACTTAATTACTCCTTGAGCTTTTGTAAATTGGTCTGCAAAATTTTCTTCTGTCATGCAGTATTCCAATTTAATTAGCCCATTCTTTACAGATTCTCTAACATTTAAGTATCTTAAATCAGTATGCTTTGATCTAGTTTTTACAGCTATATTAGTAGCTAACTTTATGGTTGCCTGGTTGTCCTCGTACACAATAATGGAATCTTGAACAGTTACACCCATGTCTAATAATAACTGTACAAAATTAAGTCAGTGCATAATAATGACAGACAGGAAAATTCCGCTTCCATCGTGGACAAACTAATATGCTGTTGTCTGATTGACCTCCACCCTATTAGTGTCTTACCAAATAATATAGCCATCCCAGATGTTGATTTTCTAGTGTTTATGTCAGTTGCAAAACTCGCATCTGCATAGGCACTAAGACTCAAATCACCCTTTGGTTCTATATACAATGCATGGTTCATTGTTCCTTTAAGATATCTTAAAATTCTCTTTAATGATTGCCAATGACATTGATGTGGATCCAAATTAAAATGTGCCAGCTGATTAACACTATAAGCTATATCAGGCCTTGACCAATTGCTGATATATGATAAGCTACCAATCAAAGATTGAAATATAGACTTATCAAATTTGGGACTTTGATCATCAGTTTGGCAAACTTCCTCACTCATTGGAGTCTTTGCCGGTTTACAAAGTTCCATTTTGTATGTTTTAATTAATTGGCAAATTTTATCTTCTTGAGATTTCTTAAATCCATTTTTTGTTTTGTTAATTGTCAATCCTAGATACTTTTTAATTTCACCTAAATGCTTTAATTTTATCTTTTTTGCTAATAATGATATAATCTCATTAGCTTCATTATTAATCTTAGTTATCAAAGCAATATCATCTGTAAATAATAACAATAATGACACCGTTCCATTATTTTCTCTTTTAAACACACATGGATCTGCTAAACCAGATTTAAAACCTATATTGTTTAATTCTTTCACAATATATTGGTTCCATTCAAAGCCAGATTGTTTCAACCCGTAAAGACTCTTTTTGAGTTTCCAACAATCATTACTATTTACTTTATTGTCTTTTATAATAATTGGCTTTTTCAAATATATAGTGTGCTGCAATGGTGCATGCAGATAAGCAGTTTCTACATCTAAATGGTTAATGACATAGTTTTTCTTAGCTGCCCACACTAATGCTGCTCTCAAAGATGTTGCTTTAAGACTTGGTGCAAAAACTTCATCATAATCACATGCAGTTTGATTAAATCCTTGAGCTACCAACCTAGCCTTATGGGTAACAGTCCCATCATTTCCTGTTTTTACTTTAAATATCCATTTGCACCCAATGGATTTTTCTCCTGGAGGTAATTTAGCATCTTCATATACTTTCATTACCTTTAATGAATTTAGTTCTTTTTCCATTGCCTTTTTCCAATTCTCCTGATCCTTAGCAGGATACATCCTAAGTTCATCTACACGACTTGGAACTTTAGTTACTTGGCAAACTATACTTGCTTGATACCTATCAGGTGGTCTAGTTACACATGTAGTATGTCTAGGTATTACAGGACTTACAGGTGGACTTTCATTTACTAACTCTTCTTGATTATCTAACTCTTCCTGATCAACTGTTTCCTCTTGTTCTGGTCCTATTTGTTCTTCGTGGACTTCTTCTTTAATTGGACTCTTCTTATAACTAGTCTGTTCTTTCTGCCTTTTGTAAGGTTCAATAATTACTTCATTATTTAAATATTGCTCTAATCTATTCCATCCTACATATTCTAGGAATTTAGCACTAGCACTGGTGTAAACTCTAGATGTACCTGGTTCCCAGAATCTATAAGATCTATGATTAGATTCATATCCTACAAAAAATAATCTTTTAGCTCTATGCTGTCCTTTTTGTCTGGGTTGTGAAGGGATATGCACCCATGCTGGTGCTCCAAATGTGTGTATGTAACTTAAATCAGGTTTTGTACCATGCCACAATGTGAATGGTAATTCACCTGTTGTTGAATTAACAACATTATTCAATATATGATTACCACACATTAATGCTTCTCCCCATAAATTGTCAGGTAATCCTGAATCAGACAACATAGTACATGCCATTGACTGTAGTGTTTGGCCTCGTCTCTCTATAAAGGCATTATGTTGTGGCCTATATGGTGCAGACTTTTTATGTTGAATACCTAACATTCTAAGTCTATTCTGGAATGTATTATTTGTAAATTCTGCACCATTACCTGTTATAAGAGTTACTAATTTCTTTTTAGTTTTTCTTTCTGCAAATTTAATCCAATTAAATAGATTTAGATACGTTTCAGTTTTGCTCTTCATTAAATAGCAAAACCCATATCTAGAATAGTGGTCCATTATACTTAGTATGTATCGAGCTCCTCCTACACTTGGTTTTTCGGACCTATTAAATCAGCAAATACTACTTCTAAAGGCTCTTTGGTAGTAAATCCATCAACTCTATTAGCCGGTATGACCTTGGTTTGATTACAAATAGAACATTGCAAATACTTATTACAAGTTTTCGAACTTATTCCTTTAGAAAGTTGAACAGTTCTCTTAAGCATTTTAAAATTTAAATGCTCTAGCCTTCGGTGTAACAAGTGAATACATTCATCATGAGGTTTCTTATTATCAAAAACCGTGTTAGCCACCTCTAAACCATTATCATTTAACACATATAATTCACCTCTTAAAGATGCAGTAATTTTCTTATCTTCTTTCTCAATTATGCAGTTATTTCCTTTAAATGTAACTACATATCCTAGTTTAACCAAAATTCTAACTGAAATTAAATTTAACTTAAGTTGTGGTACATATAATATTTTTACATTCTCTTTAATGAAAGAACAATATGCTATACCTTGACCTTTAGCTTTCAGTTTCCAGCCATTGGCTAACGATATCTGCTGTGTACTCTTGGACACTTTAATAAAATTTTTGTTATCATTTGTTATACAGCGGGATGCTCCACTGTCAAACACCCATAAATTATTTTTTACAGCTCCATTAATATATATGGCTAACTCTAAATTTTTATTTATCTTTTGATGACTTTTAATATTCTGGCCAGCGTTCTGGCGCTTTGCTTTTTTACAAAATCTTGCCAAATGTCCTCTTCCTCCACAATTAAAACACTTTTTAATTGCGTATGCAGTAGGAGATTCATTATCTTCTTTTTGAGGTTGCTCCCTCCTTAACTGATCTCTTTCAAGTCTTCTTCTTGCCTCTTCAATCAATCTGCCAGTTATATCAGTTAAAGTTAGACTTTCCTTTGGCAAAATTTCAAGGGAAGTGACGTAGTTTTCATAACTTTCGTTTCGTGATGATAGAATTATGTAGAATTGGTGTAGTTCAGAGAAAATAAGCTCTTTCTCGTGCAGTTCTTGAAAAATGCTTTTTATAGAATTCAAATGACTAAGCATATCACCATTCTTCTGGAGATGCGTCCTGAAAAGCTTCCGTGTTAGATTTATGTGAGCACCAACGTTATCTCGGACATAAATCCTCTTCAGCTTCTGCCAACACCCAACAGCTGTTCTCTCCACAGATATGAACAAGTTGCTGGTCAGACAGTGTTAGTCCTATTATGCAAATAGCTTGTTCATTTTTCTGCATAAAATCTTTTATCTTTAGTCTATCTTCCTCAATCTCTGGATCCCATTCCTCTCCGTTTGGTGGGTTTTCAATTATGTTTCACAGACCTTCTCTATGTAGAAGTAGACTACATTTCACAGACCATGATACATAGTTTGTTCCATCCAACTTGTATATAAGGGACAAACTTTGTAGATTGACTTGTGCCATGTTTTTTTTATATGGATATAAAACTATAATTAATAAAACACAGCTGTCTGTTTACTGTAACGTATAACAACGCAAACTCTCACTTTTACATAAATCTGTTTTATCCTAGTTAAACTGACTTTGCAGCCTCTGGGCCCATAACCAGTGTTAAGCCTGGGTTCCCCAACCAGGGTTAAGGAGACAAGCTAAACAGAATGTGCAGCGTTAGTCAGATAGGCACACAGATAAATGAGTGAGATAAGTTTGTATGTTTGTTAACATACAGTAAAAATAACAGATAAGCTTGTGCTATCAAAATATAGTTTATTCCATTTAGAGTTTATAGCATAGTCAAAATAACAGACCATTAGTCATGTATTGTTTAGTCAGTCCATTCAGGGATATTCAATTAGCAAAGTCCATGTAGAATATCCAATGTCAGTTCACTTACAATAAATCAACACTCCTTTCTCTCTCCCGTTCGAGTAAGGAAAAAAGCAGTCTTCATCCAGTAATTAGGGATCATCAAGTCAGAGAGAGCAAGCTGACGTTCCTTGCTTCTTTTATGGTGTTTTCACAACCACTCCCTTAATTATATTCCTGCAGTTAAAGTTGCAGACACTTTAACTAATAAACTATGATTACATATTTATTATTTTACCTAAACCAGTTAGGGTAAACAATGTTATCCCTAACAAGCCTTACAGATGTCATCGCCAATGCTACTGCAGCAGAAGCAACCAGGAAGTCAGCCGCTCGAATGCACCGAGCGAACGCACCGCTTCGCCAGCTCACCGACGAGGCACCACTCGCCACTGAGAAGCACGCTACCACTATCCACCACGAGTCATCCTCAGACAGTGATGAAGAGGAGGTCAACTGGCTCCGCTTGGAACGAGAGCAAAGGAACCATCAATGTCCGTGCCAATGTGCAGGTTGAGGGGCAAACCACCCACGATCGGACTGCAAATTCCTCGATGCACTCTGCGGTAACTGTGGAAAGAAAGGCCACATCGCGAAGGTCTGCAGAAGCAGATGAGAACCCAGTCCCATCCGAACGGAGAACAACCTCCGTCGGGATATAAGCAAACCTCCTGAAAACCAGGACCGTCTGAACCACCAATGGAACAACCACTACTACTACAGAAACCAAGCACCTGCCTTTTCAACGAGACAGGAAGAGGCCCACCAAACCATTATCATCGGTCACGCTTCGTCGCTCGATGCAAGGAAAATACTAGTGAAGGTTACTATTGAGAATCGACCATGTGTAATGGAAGTCGATTCGGGATCGTCCTTGTCGACGGTATCCTGGAAAACACTCAAGCAACTGATCCGTGCCATCTCCTGCCAGGACCTCAGCACGCAGCGAATCATCCTGAAAGACTATCAGGGAAACAGAATCCTAGTTGTCGGTTCCAGCAACGTCCAAGTATCATTCAAGGACCGCACAGCAACACTTCCCCTAACTATTGTCGATCGTGACCGACCCAGCTTGTTAGGGCTACAGTGGTTCGCTCCACTCAGAATGGAACTAGCTGGCAAACACCATACCAGAAATGACAACTGGGAAGAGGCCCTCATCCAGGAATTCCAGGCCGTGTTCACAGCAAGTACAAGGGGACCCCTATATCGTTTAATCTCAGCCCTGATGTAGCTCCCATTCGGCTTCAACCCCGTCGAGTACCTTTTGCCTTAAAACCTAAAATCGACGAGCAGCTAGATAAACTGATAGCCCAGGGCGTGTTGGAACCGATTGACCACGCCCATTGGGAAACCCTGATAGTAACGCCCATGAAGCCAGATGGTTCATTAAGAATTTGCGGGGACTACTGGGCCACTCTAAATCATGCTCTTCAACAGAGCGCTTATCCAGTACCGGTGGTTCAACACCTTCTTCATTCCCTGGGTGGCGGAAAAATATTGCGAAACTGGACTTAGCTCAGGCGTACCAGCAACTCCCTGTGGATGCAGCAACTGCAGAAGCCCAATCAGTAGTTACACATAGAGGCACTTTTAAGTGCAATAGACTCCAATTCGGAGTAAGCGTGGCACTGGGCATTTTCCAAAGTTTAATGGAGAGACTATTACAAGGCATAAAAGGCGTCGTGCCTTATTTTGATGACGTCGTAATAGCTGCCCCCATTAAAGAAGTATTAGTACAATGGCTCAGAAAAGTCCTGCAGAAATTCAAAGACGCGGGTCTTAAGGTAAAACGAGACAAATGCCAACTTTGTACCAAGAGAGTGGAGCTCCTGGGATACCTTCTCGACAGACAGGGAATCCACCCCACCAAAAAAAAACTAACGGCAATCAAAAAAGCCCCGAGACCTAGGAATAAGACAGACCTTCAAGCCTTCCTGGGACTCATTAACTTTTATAACATTTTCTTGCCCCAGAAGGCAACCGTAGCCAAACCCCTACATAGACTTCTCGATAAAAAGGCTCCTTGGGTTTGGGGATGGCATGAAGAGATTGTGTTCAAAGGGATAAAAGACCTTTTAACCTCCGATGCCGTATTAATGCAGTACAACAAAACTCTCTCTTTGATGGTCACCTGTGATGCCTCACCATTTGGAGTAGGAGCCATCCTAAACCACGTCCTCCCAAATGGAAATGAGGCACCCATTGCGTTCTTTTCGAGAACTTTGTCTAAAACCGAAAGGAACTGTAGTCAACTTGATAAAGAGGCCCTTGCTATTGTATCCGCAATTAAACGTTTCCATGAATGTGTATATGGGAGACCCTTTATCATAATTACAGACCACAAGCCGTTACTTGGGATCTTGGTGGGAAGCAAACAAACTCCCCATTTATTATCACCAAGAATGACACGTTGGTCAGAATTTTTAGTCGCCTATGATTACCGTTTGCAACACCGCCTGGAGAAAACCATTCCCCACGCTGACGCTTTGAGCCGCTCGCCACTACCAGACATTATAGAGGACCCTGCTCTGACCGTAACTGTACTACAAATAGAAACCCTTAAATTGTCACTATTAACCGCTCGAGACATAGCTTTAGAGACAAAAAAGGACCCTATTTTGGCACGAGTCCTCAGCTGGGTAGAACGCGGTTGGCCGATCAGTGAAACTGATGACACATTTAAACCATTTAAAAATCATCAAACGGAACTGTTCTCCCAGAAGGGTTGCATACTATGGGGAGACAGAGTCATAGTCCCGGAAAAGCTACAATATAGGGTATTGAAAATGCTGCACGAGGGACATCCAGGCATCGTGCGGATGAAGGCATTGGCCAGGAGTTATGCATGGTGGCCTGCTTTAGATAGACAAATAGAAACCTGGGTAGCAAAATGCAGTAAATGCCAGGAGAGTCGCCCCACTCCTCCAAAGACTCCCCCAACTTAGTGGGAAACGCCTCGAGGTCCATGGTCCTGTATCCACATTGATTTTGCGGGACTCACAAGAGGACTCACTTTCCTCTTAACGGTAGATGCCTATTCAAACTGGCTTGAAGTCCAAAAAATGGAAAGCACCACCACAGATGCAGTCACTAAGAAATTGAATAAACCATTCGCTACCCACGGACTTCCTGATGTCCTTGTCTCGGATAATGGCCCCCAATTCACTGCTCTGCCATTCGAACAATACCTGGCAGATCGGGGCATCCGCCATGCTTTGACATCACCAGCTCACCCTGCGGCCAATGGTAGGGCTGAACGAATGGTTCAATGTGTAAAACAGACCCTGCACAAAATGGACCATGGCAACATTGACGACAAAATAAACCAAATGCTTTTTATTCAACACATAACCCCAAACAGCACCATGGACAAAACTCTGGCAGAACTCCTGATGGGCCGGAGACTTCGCTCACATCTTGATTGCCTCCACCCAAACTACATACCAGAACAGCCCCCGGGATCCAGCAGTAAGTGTTGGGCATTCCAGGAAGGTGACCCCGTGTTTGCAAAAAACTTCTCGGGCGACCCACTGTGGGTCCCCGCTCCGCTATCATAACGCAACTTACGGGACCCCGATCATATCGTCTACAAACAGCAGATGGTGGGATGTGGAAACGCCACATAGACCAACTCCGTTCCTGATTAGCGCCGGAACCTCCAGCTGGGGGGGGAAGGAACATGGAGGAGAATGAAGAAGAAATCAAAACCCAACAGCCCAGGGGATACTTACCATCTGACGGAGAACCGGACCGGGGAGCGGCCTCGCCACG
This sequence comes from Hydrophis major, assembly GCA_033807585.1. Taxonomy (NCBI): domain Eukaryota; kingdom Metazoa; phylum Chordata; class Lepidosauria; order Squamata; family Elapidae; genus Hydrophis; species Hydrophis major. Next base: position 148,991,224 of record CM066331.1, read on the forward strand.
TGACAACATTGTGCTGGAGGCGGATCCAGGGAACCCAGAAGACAGCGCTGACAAGGGCAACCCAGAACTACAGTCTTCACTATCCAGCCAAGCAAACAGCCCACCGGAGCCAGAACCAGAACCAGAACCAGAATGAAACCCGGTGGAACAGCGCAGGTCGAGCAGACAGGTGAAGCGGCCTGCCTATCTGCATGAATACGTCACCCCACCCCTCAGACGGAACCAAGGGGGGAGGGGTGTTATGGATTGAACCATCGCAGCGATACAACCGAAACAGCTTCATCTTACAACAGGCTTGTAATCCTACAATTCTTATTGGCCCGTGAATAGCGAGTCGTGATTGGTCAGGCTTGGCCAGTCTGATTGGCTGTTAACGGAAGCCCCTGATTGGATGCTTGTGAAAGCGATAGACTCAATTCAATGGTTGTTTAACGGCAGCAAGCTCTATAAAAGAGCTACTGCTGCCCCGGTTTTCCGCTCCAGTCTTTCCTGTTTAATAAAGAGTTGAAGTCACAGTCCAATGTCTCGTCTCCGTTCTTGCGCCCATGCCCAGGACTTAACATAAAGAATTTCTTTGCTTCCTGCAAAGGGCTGGTTTTTATCCCTTATGGGAGAGGCCCTCACCTTCTACCCTTGCTGCTTCAGCTGCTCTTAGAGCAGCCCTGTGCACATGCACACTTGCTCCCCAGAGTCCTCTGCATCACTGCTGCCAGACTCTACGACCTCCAAAGGCAGCACCCCACTCTCCGATAGTCCTGGCCCCATCCCTGCATCACAAGCAGGCCCCTCGTCCGAGTCCTCACTCTCAGAGACCTCAGCTGTCCGCACCTGCTGCCGGTGAATCACAACAGGGTCCTTCCAAGTCTGTTATTCTGTTAAATAGAAGTCAGAAGAGGTAGCTCTTTACCTTACCAAGGCTTTGGGCAAGAGAGACCAAGCTGGGAAAGGCAGGGTAGGTCCTCATCTAACGACTAGTGGGATTTGGTTAATGACAAACAATACAAGAGCATACAATAGATACAAACTCAAGAGTAATCGCACCAAACTTGATTGCAGGAAACGTGACTTCAGCAACAGAGTGGTCAATGTCTGGAATACTCTACCTGACTCTGTGGCTTCTTCCCCAAACCCCAAAAACTTTAACCTTAGACTGTCTACTATTGATGCCACCCCTTTCCTAAGAGGTCTGTAGGGAGTGTGCATATGCATATCAACATGTCTACCGTCCCTGTCCTATTGTTTCTTTTTTTAATTTTTCTTATATGTATCCATTCCATGTATGCATAACTATGTTTATAGTTATACCTGTTATCTTGTAAGCGATTGACAAATCAAATAAATAAATAAACTGTCATGTATGCAAATGGACTACTCGAAATCCCCGTGCCTTGATTGGCTAAGGCGCGGGGATTTCTGATTGGCCAGGCGAGCCGCGCCTGATTGGCCCGATTGAAGTCTCCCGCGATTGGATCCCTTCCAACTCTTTTATCTGTGATTTCTCTATATATTGACCTGAACTTAGTGGAGAGGACTCTTCTCAGTGATAAAATTCAATGCCAGGAGGTGCCGCTGTTGCTACTGACTTCCCAGGGAAGCTGGGCCCCATTCAAAGTAGATGCGTTTATTGCAACATCAGGAAAGATTTAAGACTGAAAAAAAAAGTGGGATATCCTTCCAAAAAATAACAAGAACATTTCCCCTGTTTTGGATGATTGGGTAAATGCTACAAGTGGTAATCAAATAAGGGGATTATGTTGCCACTAGTTAAAAGCATTCATTTCTCAGGCATTTTTGTTTTTGCTTCAGAAAATAAGAAAGAATCTCTTTTGAATATGATCTTCCTGTACAGGATCAGGGGTGGTTTTGTTAAGTGGCACATTTTTCCCTCCACATTTTAAATTGAACGCAATATAATTGATATTATATTGAATAGAACAAAATAAACATCGAACGTGCTTAATCAGGGGGTGAAAATTATATATTGACTTAAGAGTTGGTGGTTGATTAACAACAATGATTTGAACTGCTTATTACATTCCATACCATCTGTATATTTGAGAGAGTGATGCATCATAAAGAAAAAATGTTAATCGGCAGGTAATTTGCAAGATTTGGGAAGTTAGTGAAAACCATCTAAAAGTTTTTAGTAAATGTGAAAATGGCCTCTCGATCAATATGCCTTAAATGCACTTTTTTGTTGTTGTTTTATAAAAGTGTACTTGGCATTCTACAGCATGGTACCCAGATCTGCCAACTAGTATAAATATTAGAAAATAAGTATCAGACTTGGGTGTCTTTTCAAAGTTAATTCAGTAACCATTTTGCCTTAAAAGTTAATAATAAATACAGAACCTGAACCACGAGATAATGTGTAAAACCAAAGTAGCCATTCACCTGCCAGTTTGATCCAGTGGTTAAGACACCAAGCTAGAAAGCAGAGGACTGTGAGTTCAAGTCCTGCCTAAGCTATGAAAGCCAGTTGGGTGATTTTGAGTCAATTCCCCCCTCCTCTCAGCCCAACCTACATCACAGGGTTGTTGTGATGGGAAATAGGGGAGGAGGAGGAGGAGGAAAGTGTGTGGGATATCTTTGCCCAAGCCTTGATTTATTTATTTATGAAAATAATACAGGTGGAATACAATTAAATACAATTCAAAAAGCTACAGGTTCATTCCAAACATTGAATACATAGATTGTTCCAAGCTTGGAACCAGCTGTTCCACAGGTTGATTGTTCTCACTGTCAGAAAGTTTCTCCTTATTTCCAAGTTGAATCTCTCCTTGTTCAGTTTCCATCCATTATTCCTTGTCTGGCCTTCAGGTGCCTTGGAGAATAGCTTGACCCCCTCCTCCTCTCTGTGGCAGCCCCTCAAATATTGGAACACTGCTATCATGTCTCCCCTACACTTCCTTTGCACTAGACTAGACAAACCCAACTCCTGCAACTCCTGTTCTTCATATGCTTTAGCCTTCAACCCGCCAATCATCTTCTGATTCTATACTGACCCAACCTGGTTACAAAAGAACAAACACAAGACAAAGGCAGCAGCCCCCACCTTTTAAGTTTTAATCCACAAATTCTGTTTCTTCACAGATAAACGGCTGCTTTCAACTAATTAGCTCTGACAAGAAAGAGCCATGCCAAGTTGTTTGTCAAGGCTGCCAAAAACCCACAGATAAAGAAATAGTTTACAAGAGTTTTCAAATACCAACTATAATGTCCATGAGGCTGAGTTTCAGAACGTCTTTGCCTTCTGCAAAGTACACTTCTTCAAACCTGGCTTTTATCTTCTTGAGGAAGGGGCCATTACCTTGCAGCCTTACTCCCGAGTCGCCCGTGATGCTGTAACTGCTCTGTCCATGAGCAATCCTGCGTGCACGCGCACTGGGCACAGGCTCCTCGGGAACCTCCTCATCACTGCTGCCAGCCCCCACAATCTCTGAAGGCAGCAGTCCACTCCCTAATGGTCCTGAGTCCTCACTCTCCTCCACCATCCGCACCTGCTGCCAGCTAACCACAACAGATTCTGAGGAAAATTTTAGGAATCCAGGCTACTCACCCTAGTTTTAATTACATTAGCCAGGCTCTGATTTTTCGGGGGATCAGTTTGCCAAAAGAGTTCTGATATCTGTCACAATTAAGCCAATGCAATTTGCATCTCAATTTTTTTGTGTGTGATTGGAAAAGCCTGCAAAATGGGCCACATAAATAAAGTTCATGATTTAAAAAAAAAAGCTTAATAGTTTTAATGTAAGGCTACAGATGAACTTCCTTGTGCTTCTAATTAAGAGCCAGAACAACATTTCTTTTCCATAGCTTATAATATTTATATTCCCCTAAATACCGCTGTTCTCTGGATGGCTTACAGGAATAATTTAAAACTGTAAAACAGAACTGTGAAGTCTAAAATAAAATAAAGCCACCATAGTTAAGGGAACGAGCGGCGATGTTAGTGCAGCAAACATTTTAATAAGCATTAACAGATTTTAAGATTGCCTGGGAAAATATTTTGTGCTCCAAAGATTGGAGGTGTCACGCTCGCCTCTGGAGAGGTTTGCCCTCCAACTGTGCAATGAGAAAGAAAGGAAGTAGTTAGGATAGTTTAGGATAGGATAGAAAAGAAGTAGTTAGTTAAGTTGAGGACATCTGGGCAGTCCTCGACTTACAACCGCATGTTTAGTGACCATTTCAAATTACACCGTCCCACTGAAAAAAGTAAGTTATGACTATTTTCACACACTTGAGACTATTGTAGCATCCCCGTGGTCATGTGATCAAAATTTGGTTGCTTGGCAACTAGCATTTATTTATGACAGTCATAATGTCTTGGGGTTACCCATGTTTTGCCCCCCCCAAAATAAGACCAGGTGTTATATTAATTTTTGTTCCAAAAGACACATTAGGTTTTGTTTTCGGGGAAACATGGTACTAAATGCATCTGCCTGGCTGACAATCTTAATGGGGGCTTATTTTGGGGGTAGGGCTTATATTACAAGCATCCTGAAAAATTGCTAGGGCTTATTTTCCGGTTGGTCTTATTTTCAGGGAAACACAGAATGTGATTGTCATTTGTAATTTTCAGAGCTGGCTTCCAAAAACAGAGTCAATGGGGGAAGTCAGGTTATAACAGTTTGCTTAGTGACCTTTCAAAGGCACTGAACAAAGTGGACATGGTCATTTTTCACAGTTATAGGATCCCGATGGTAATGTGATCAGAATTCAGACCCTTGTTGTGGTTCACCGGGAGCTGGTGCAGACGGCAGCAGAATCGGACAGTGGGGAAGAAAGGGGATCAGTCTGGGAGTCTGGGGAGGACTTGGACGAGGGTCCTTTGTCCAATGCAGAGATGGGGCCAGGACCATCTGGAAGTGGGGTGCTGCCTCCAGAGCCTTCGGAGTCTGGCAGAAGCAAGGCAGAGGACCCAGGGGAGCCTGTTCCCAGTGCGCGTGTGTGCAGAGCTGCTAAAAGGCGAGAGCAGCTGAAACCAAAGGGGTAACTCAGGAGCAAGGCTGGGAGGTGATTGCCCCTCTCATAAGGTATAAAGGACAGGCAAAGGTGACGAAACCTTTGCAGGAAGGAAAGTTGTTTGTTCAGTTCAGACTCATTCTTTTCTTTTTTTAAAACAAATTTTATTAATTTTACAAAAAACAATACACAATCCAGGCATAACAACTTGAAAAATCTTTTCTAAAAATAATAATAATAATAATTAAAAAAGAAAGCCAATAGAACATATAAAATAACTCCAAATTATAATATCAATATTTACATTATCTATTTAACTTCATATCTTATCCAGACTTCTCCTTTTATCCAAATTATATTTCTTGCTTATTAAAATTTTATTGCCTTTCATAAACATACAAAACACAAAACATAAACAAAACTAAAACATCTTTTCTGAAGGCTGCCTGATCCCGGGTTGAAACTCTTCACACAGACACAAATTCAAACATCATATTCACTTTATATATCCTTCCATATCTTATTATCATTTTTTTTTTTTTTATAAACCAATTTTATCAATTTTACAAAAACAGTGCACAAACAATCAAGGCATAACAGCTTATAAATTCTTTTCTAAAAAAAATAATAATAATAGTTAAGGAAGAAAACCAATAGAACATAATGATTCCAAATTATAATATCAATATTTACTTTATCTATTTAACTTCATATCTTATCCCAGCTTCTCCTTTTCATCCAAATTATTTCTTGTTAATTAAAATTTTATTGCCTTTTATCAATCTACAAAAAACAACAACAAAACGTTTATATATCCTTCCATATCTTATTACCATTTTCAATAACATTCTTTGTCTGTTCTATTTCCAACTATCCATTCATCTTTTTTCTTTTACTATACTTCTCCTATACACTAATTGGAGTGACGCCTTTAACTCATTACCCTAACTTAAAAGTACTTCATATAACTCTTAATTTATCTTGGGATTCTGTTTAGTAGATTCTAAAACTACACAGTAAATTTTATACTCTAAATACACATATAAAAACACAATCTTATATACCTTCCAGAATCCCCCTTTTATCCTTAATTAAATTCACCCATTGTCTCTGAATAAACTTTTTTTCTTTAGAACTTGTTTCCCACCATTAAGGCTTCTCCTTCCCCCCTTTCTCTCTTGCTTATTCTTCTCCTTGCCCTTTTTACCCCTTTGTCTCTCCTCCTCCCTTTTCTTACTCCCTTTTCTTTGCTTTCTAACCTTGCATCCACCTTTCCACCTTTCCACTCATTTTTCTCTTTTTTGGTTGTTTTTTCAAATCTTAAAATCCCCTTTTTCTTATCCTCTTTCTCCTCCTCCCTGGAAAAAACCCATTGTTCATCAAAGATGGCTTCTTGTTCCTCTTCTTCTTTGTCCCAGTCATTCTGCTGCGTAATCAACTTTTCATAAGTATATGACGCCATTTCTAAAAATTGAAATAAAGTGCCCAAAGTATCTTTTCCATCTTGTTCTTCCTTTTTATATTTTTGATATTCAGTCTTTAGTTCATCCACAAGCGATGCCATCCTGAAAAGAGAAACTTTCCCCAAAACAACCACCCAAGTATTTTTAATCAAAAATAATTCAAAAAAAAGTTCAAAAAGTTTATATTTTTCTTCTTTCTTCTATTTCTTTTTCTGGGGTTACTGTTTAATCAAAGAGGTCCAATTACCTTGTATCTTTCTTTGAGATTCTAGGCAATCTCCTCCTTTTTCCACTTCTGCTCCAATTTTTTTTCCTTTCCCTTTCCACTTGCAACATCAATTTTTAAATGATCAGAAATCCATACCTCTAATAAGGGTTTTCCAATTTCTTAAATTTTTAAGTTCAATGTCCAAGAACTCTTTTGTCCCTTAACTTCACCTTTCAGAATAATTCACCTTCAGTGCCCAAACAAATTTCAAATCTTCATCTGCTGTTTCCGTGGGGTGGGAGAGTGAAGAAAAAAAAAGTTCCCTTTAACAGCTTCTCCGCCGCTTTCAATCTTCTTAGGGATACAATGTATCCTCCAGCAATTCAGACAGCTCAATTCCAACGAATTTAAAAGATGTTGATTGACCCGGCTCAGCCAGCATTTTCACTCTTCTTGCTTCCTCCAGCACAATCTTACCCGGTTGCTGGCTTCTTCGTGGCGGCCATTGCTGACCGCCGCTCCACCACCTTGGGAAAAAGGGTTTTTTCTGGACGAGGAGGGGGTCTGAGGCACCCCCAACCCCCTGTCTGGCTCCCCTCTCTCTTCGGCTGTCCCTACAGGGCAGCCATATTCCCCTGACCCATTTGGATCGGGGGTACCTCGACGGCAAGCGCAGCAGGAATCGCGAACGGTCGCGAATTTCTGCTGCCACCGAAACCACGTGGAACCGGAAAACCAGTTCAGACTCATTCTTTTTTTTTTTGAAACAAATTTTTATTAATTTTAAAGATAAAACAACACATCATTAACCATTAAATACATAAACACATAAAACCTCTTAACATTGTAAATCCTTACAAGTCAAACAAAACATTATTTTTATACAGCATAATTCCAATTTATCCCATCTCCATATGGACACACAAATATCTTTCAGCAAATTTCTCATTATTTCTCTTTACTCCTATTCAATTTCATTTCTCTTCCATATTTATCCATTTTATAGTCATCATATTCTTTTCTTTCTGGCTTGTTTAAATTATTCTCATCTAACATTCCTCCAAGGTTTTATTGATTCTTTTTTCCTTTTTTTTATAAAAAACAAATTTTGTTAGTTTTACCATAAACAGAATACACAAACATACAAACACAAAACATAAACAAAACTAAAAGATCTTTTCTGAAGGTTGTCTGTTCCCGGGTCAAAACTCTTCACACAGACACAAATTCAAACATCATATTCAACCCATATCTCCTTCCATATCTTATTATCATTTTCTTTTTTTTATATATATATATATAAACCATTTTTATCAGTTTTATAAAAACAATGCACAAAGAATCAAGGCATAGCAGCTTATAAATTCTTTTCTAAGAAAAAATAATAATAAAAGATCAATAAGGCATAACATTTCCAGATTATAATATTAATATTTCATATAATATTAACTTCATATCTTGTCCCTACTTCTCCTTTCCATCCAAATTATTTATTAATTAAAATTTTATTGCCTTTTATCAATATACAAAATCCAAAAAAAAAAGCATATATATCCTTCCATATCTTATTACCATTTTCAACAACATTCTTTGTCTGTTCTATTTCCAATTATCCATTCATCTTTTTTTTCTTTTACCATACTTCTCTTGTACACCAATTGGAGTAACATCTATAACTCATTACCCTAACTTAGAAATACTACATATAGCAATCTTTCTTGGGATTCTGTTTAAAAGATTCTAAAATTACATAATAAATTTTATATTCTAAATATACATATAAAAACACACTCTTATATACCCTCCAGAATCCCTCTTTTAATCTAAATTAAATTCACCCATTGTCTCTAAATAAACTTTTTTTCTTTAGGTCTTGCTTCCCCCCATTAAGGCTTCTCCTCCCCCCCTTTCTCTCTTGCTTATTCTTCTCCTTGCCCTTTCTACCCCTTTGCTTTTTCCCTTCGCTTTTCTTACTCCTTTTCCTTTGCTTTCTAACCTTGCCTCCATCTTTTCGCTCATTTTTCTCTCTTTTGGTTGTTTTTATAATTCTTAAAATCCCCTTTTTCTTATCCTTTTTCTCCTCCTCTCCGGAAGGGACCCATTGTTCATCAAAGATGGCTTCTTCTTCCTCTTCTTCCTTGTCCCAGTCCTTCTGCTGCGTAATCAACTTTTCAACAGAACATAACACCATTTCTAAGAATTGAAACAAAGCGCCCAAAGTATCTTCTTTTTTATATTTTTGATATTCAATCTCTAGTTCATCCACAAACGATGCCATTATAAAAAGGGAAACTTTTTCCAAAACAACCACAAGTATTTTTAATCAAAGACAATCAAAAGCAATTAAAAAAAAAAAAATTCCAAAAGTTAATACTTTTCTTCCTTCTTCTCTTTCTCTTTCTGGATTAATTTTTATTCAAAGAGGTCCAATTACCATATATCTTCCTTTGGGATCCACAAAGACGTTCTAGACAATCTCCTCCTTTTTCAGCTTCTGCTCCAATTTTTTTTCTCCCTTCCCACTTGCAATGACAATTTTAAATAATCAGAAATCCATACCTCCAGCAAAGATTTTCCAATTTCTTAAATTTTTCAATGTCCAAAAATCCCTTTGTCTCTTAGCTTCAACTTTCAAAGCAATCCACTTTCAATGTCTAATATATCCAAATATTTCTGCTATTTTCGTGGGGTGGGAGAGTAAAAAAAAAAAAAAAAGTTCCCTTTAACAGCTTCTCCGCCGCTTTTCGCTCTTCTTAGGGATACAATGTATCCTCCAGCAATTCAAGCAGCTCAATTCCAGGCAATTTAAAAGGTGTTACTTGACCCGGCTCAGACAGAACTTTCACTCTTCACACTTCCTCCAGCACAGTTCTTACCCGGTTGCTGGCTTCTTCGTGGCGGCCATTGCTGACCGCCGCTCCACCGCCTTGGGAAAAAGGGGTTTTCCCGGAGAAGGGGGGGTCTGCGACACCCCCACCTCCCTATCCGACTCCCCTCTCTCTTCAGCTGTCCCTACAGGGCAGCCATATCCCCCTGACCCATCTGGATCGGGGGTACCTCGACGGCTAGCACAGCAGGAATCGCGAGCTGTCGCGAATTCCTGCTGCCCCGAAGCCACGCGAAACCGGAAGTCAGTTCAGACTCATTCTTGAAGCTCTTTGTACTTTGATTGGTTTTCTTTCTAGTTCATTTGACACTTCTGTTATTGGCAGCACTTCACAGGGAAGAAAGGTGGATGCTTATCTCAAGGGACTGTTTGAGATTCATTACCAGCTGGGAATGAACATAATTCCCAGCGTTGCAATAAAACAAGTCTTGTTTTTAAAATATGTGTGTGCTTAATTACGGTCTTGGAAGCCTTGGTCAGAATAACCTTTGGTAACTGACTCATATTTATGATGGCTGCAGTGTCCTGGGGTCATGAGAATCTCCTTTTGCAACCTTCTGACAAGTGAAGTCAATGGGAAAATCAGATTCGCTTAAACTAATTGGTTACTAATTTAGCAATGGCAGTGATTCACTTAACAAACGTGGCAAGCAAAGTCATAAAACGGGGCAACCCTCAACCAATTTCTCACTTAGCCACATACATTTTGGGCTCAATGGTGGTCGTACATTGAGGGCTACCTGGAATATATTATACGAGAAAAGTTATACCTGCTTGATTTTTGTTGTTGTTTCTTTCATGTTCTGCAGGGATATAAATACGTCAACAGAGAGGGGGCATGCTGTGGAAAATGTCTCAGAACCATGTGTGAAGATACAACCCTTTGGTCTCGAGGAGACGAAGACAAAGGTGTCACTTGGCACAACGTAAGGCATTGTGGTGAGGGGAAATGGGCATTTTTGCTTCCCTGGTGCAGAGAAGGAAGGAAGTTGGAAAGAAGTACTTAAGGCATGAATTGTGCAAACTGCACAGAGCTTCAAGGACCGTTTTGTTTCAACAACATTTCGGTTGAAGCACCTCTTGAAATGGCTCTTTGAAGTGGTGTCACCTCCATGGTTAAACATTGGCGGAACTGAGCTCTGGATTTCAGGAGTAACGTGGTCATAGATTCAGCTGAAATATTATGACATCATGTCTACATTCAGTTGTGAAGTATTTTGTCATTCCCTTTCTGATCCTCTCCCATAGACTGGAAGAAGAGAGCACCCCATATCAGAGGATCATAGAATCATAGGGTTGGAAGAGACCTTGGAGGTCTTCTAGTCCACCCCACCCACCCACCCCACCTCCGCCCAAGGCAGGAGTCTTATACTATCATGGACAAATTGTTGTTCAATCTTCTCTTGAAAACCTCCAGCGATGGAGCACCAGGAGACAAGTTGTTCCATGGATTAATTATCCTGACTTTTTGGAAATTACTCCTTAGTTCTAGGATGGATCTCTCTTTGATGAGTTTCTGCTTATAACTTCTCATCCTTCTCACAGGTGCTATGAGTATAAATGGAATCCTTCTTCCCTGTGACATCCCTTCAAGTAATTGGAAGACGATCTCTTTGTTAGGCTAAACCAGGGGCCTGCAACCTTAAACACTCAAAGAGCCATTTGGACCCATTTCCCACAGAAAAGAAAACACTGGGAGTCACAAAACCTAGGTGGATGTGGCCAACTCACAGTCACTCCCACCCAGTCACATGACACCACCACCCCACCATGCCTACCCAGATTTTGTGGCTCCCAGTGTTTTCTGTGGGAAATGGGTCTCTCTCCCTCCCTCCCTCCCTCTCATTTCTGGTTTTTGTGTTTTACCTTCTGAGACAGGCGAGGAGTGATGGGGAGGGGAGGGCAAGGGGTGGGGCCAGCCAGTGGTGGAATCACCCAACCAGGGGCCACAGCAGAGGGCCCAAAGAGCTGCATGTGGCTCCAGAGCTGCCGGTTGCTGACACCCAGGCTAAACATATCTAGTTCCCTCAGCCATACATCATGTGGTTAGGCCTCCAGAGCTCTTCTCATCTTTGTTGCTCTTCTCTACACTCTTTCTATAGTTTCAGCATCTTATTGGTATCATACTGACCAGAACTGGACATAGTATTCCAAATATGACCTCACTAGTGCAGTATAGAGAGGTATTATCACTTCCTTAATACTTTGGCCACCTCATGAGAAGAGAGGACTCGCTGGAGAAGAGCCTAATGCTGGGAATGATTGAGGGCAATAGAAGAAGAAGGGGACGGCAGAGAATGAGGTGGCTGGATGGAGTCCCTGAAGCAGTAGGCATGAGCTTAAATGGACTCCGGAGGATGGTAGAGGAGAGGAGGCCTGGAGGAACGTTGTCCATGGGGTCGCGATGGGTCGGACATGACTTTGCAACAAACAACAATAATCACTTCCCTTGATCTTGATAATATTCCTCTGTTGGTACAGAGAACTATGACTGCATTGGCTGTTTTGGCAACTGTAGCACAGAGTTGCACATTGTCTCCCTAGAGTAAAATCAAGACTGTTTGGATTTATTTACTGTGAAAAGAAACAGGGGAGAGATCACCTAAACGCAAGGCATTTTCTTACAATCCTAATAACTCTCTTCCTCCATCTTTACTTTTTTTTTTCTTTCCTGCTGTTGATTTAAGGATCTCAGAAGCCATCAAGAGCTCCAAGGGACTACTTGATAGAACTGTACAGGGCAGATTCTAATAAAGAATTTCCCCTCCCTTTTTATGATCCTGTAATCCCTAAATTCAGGGTAGAGTTGGGGCGACTGGATGAAGCTGAGCATTTACTGGCTGGATGCCCTTCCTGACACCACTTGGAGTTCACAGCAAATATATATATATATATATATTTTGCATTCTCAAAGAGCTTTATAGCTCCGCTGCCTTAAGAAAGTTCAAAACATTCTCAAAGATCCATCTTATCCTGGGCACCCTTTTTTAAAAAACTATTATCATCTAGCAGACGGTACAGGATAATAAAAACAAGAACAAATAGGTTGAAAAACAGCTTCTATCCCAGGGCAGTAGCTCTGTTGAATTCTTCTGTATAGTATAGTGTTGGTGCACTGTTGGTGGTTTTCAATTCAATGTGTGGAGTGTGAAGGATGTGTGTTTGTGTTTATTTTCATGGTCACAATGTACACTGAAGACTGTATTTGATTTTGTTGTACGAGGTGCAATGACAATAAAGGATACTAAACTAGAAGAGAAACAACTGCTGCTACCTACGATTGAACTCTTAGCCTTCGGAGTGGGAGGCAAGTTCCTTCACCACTAGGCCTCCACGCTGCTCTTAGCAGAGAATATCCACTTGGATATTATTATTTTTTGTGCTCCAGTATAACAGAAGAAAACAACTGCAATTACTTTCTAGTTTTTTCCCCAAACCTTTCAAGTGGAAGAGATTTACAAATAGGATAAGGGAAGCTGTTTAGTTTTTTTTAAAAAAAATATTTTTATTGAGTTTCTAGTTGTCCACATAAAGCATCATAGTTTCAACAACATTCTTGACATCTATACAAGTTCTTATCATAAATATCTTAACACATTGTATTTATATTTATCTAATATTTATTAATAACTTTAACTATAATCATTATTCCTATATTCTTACATAGTTTACAAATTTACATTTTATATTCTTATTTGTACAGTTAAGTTTCTTGTCTTATTTTTCAGTTCTGTTTGCTAGCCAGTCATACCATTTGTTCCAGATTAGATAACAATCAGAGTCATCTCTCTTTCGATTTCAACGTTAACATGTTCATTTCGGCACTTTCTGTTACTTATTGTAACATCAGTTCTTCTTTAGGAATATTGGGAGTTTTCCATACCTGTGCAAAGGCTATTCTGGCGGCTGTTGTGATATGTAACGATAAATATTTTATTTCTTTTGTTATTGTTAGGGATACACACCCTAGCAGAATGTGCAATGGCAGTCTAGCAGGCAGGCAAATGATGTGAGATAAACGTTGTTGTAGTTTACACTCAGTAAGATAGATACACTATGCCAGTTAAATAGTTTTTTATTCCAGCAAGAGTTATAGCATAGTCAAAACAGTCCATATATCATACACTAGCTCAGTCCATCCGGGGATTAATCAATTGCAAATTCCAGTGTCGAAAATAGAGGTCAGTAAACTTACAAATAATCAGTCCAGCAATATATCTCTTTTGCAGTCAGAGATATGAAGAAAATCAAACCCCTTTTCTTCGTTTCAGCAACAGCAGGGAAAACACACAGTTATCACCATCAATCCATCATCCACTATCCAGTAAAAGCCAGCGAACAGTGAGCTCTCCTGCTCCCTCTTATGGTGATTTTACAACCGCACCCATAATACATGTTTTAACAGTTAAAGTGATACACACACTTAAACTCACTAACATAGTTTATATATTATTTTTACCCAAACTAAGTTAGGTAACCAATGTTATCCCTAACAGTTATTCTATCTTTAATAATTCCTAAAAGAAAGGTTTTAGCTCAATCTGATAACCAGTAATCTTTTGAAGCTGTTTAGTTTTATTCACCCTGCTCTTCCTTGGGGGCTGAGGAAAGCCATGTTCTGCTTCATGGAGGAACATGACCCAACCTCTTTCCTAAGAGGTCTGTAGGGGGCATGCCTAAGCGCACCACCGTGCCTACCGTCCCCGTCCTATTGTTTCTTTTATTTTTCTTATATGTATCCATTTCATGTATTCGTAACTATGTTTACACTTACACCTATTCTCTTGTAAGCGATTGACAAATCAAATAAATAAATATCAATCATGCATATCTTCTTTCCTGAACAAGTTACAAAGAAAGGATGGTCTTTGTGCTCCCTAACCCCTTCTGTTGTCTTACATTCCCAGGTTGGCTCTGAATGGATGTCTCCAATTGACCCCTGCGTCATCAAAAAATGTGTCCGTGTGAATGAGGAGGTCTTTATCCAGACCAGGAATGTCTCATGCCAATCGAGGGAGCCAAGCAGCTGCCCGTTCGCCACAGAGATGCGGTGTGACCATCAGTCCGGATGCTGTCCTTCCTGTCACTGTGGTAAGGACCGGTCCATTCAGAAGAAGACACGCCTTTCTTGCACCATCTTGAGAAGTTTGCAATCCAATTTACACATGAAACATTGTACCGAATGCCCTATAGAAGATGTTTCGATGTTGGTGAGACAGGTTGGGAGAAGGCATGGTTGATTTTCCTTGCCATAGGATATTGCTGTGGCAGGCAGTCCTTAAGCAGATCCAGCTTTTCCCCTTGTGCTTGCTTTTTGAAAGCCAGTTGGGAGGGTTGCAAGGGGCAATCTTTTGATCCCGGGATGCTTCTATGGTCTTAAATACCTCCAGGCTGCCAAGCATCCAAATTTTGATCATGTGACGAATGGGGATGCTGCAAAGTTCATAAATGCAAGAACTGGTTGTAACACTTTTTTCAGTGTTGTAATTTTACATGTGTATGTACAAAAAATGACAGTGTACACAGCAGATGAGATAACCATGCTGGGTTTAGTATCACAAATCACTAGTCGAACATTTCCCAAGCGTTTAAGACTGTGTGGTGTATTGACGGATTATGCGAGCAGATCCCAGTAAGGTGGCCTTCTGCAGCTGACCAATGGTGATCTTGTCAGCGCCAATTGTTTTTAATGCTTGCCTAGGTCTTTAGGCACAGCACCCAGTGTGCTGAGCACCACTGGAGCCACCTGCACTGGTGTAGGCCAGAGTCTCTGCAGTTCGATTCTCAAGTCCTGATATCTGGTGACTTTTCAAATTGTTTCTCGTCGATTCTGCTGTCACCAGGTATGGCAATGTCAACGATCCACACTTTTTTCTTCTCCACAATCGTGATATCCGGGCTATTGTGTTCCAAAATTTTGTCAGTCTGTATTCGGAAGTCCCACAGTCATTTTGCATGCTCATTTTCGACCACTTTCTTAGGCTTATGATCCCACCAGTTCACCATCACCATCACCATCACCACCATCATCATGAAGAAACGTAAAAAATGGAGTTGCTGTTGAGAGTTTCACTGTCCTGTGGAAGAGACAAATGCTAATAAATGCAACTTCTCTCTTGCAGAACCTGTGAATGGCTGCATCTTGAATGGTACTGTTCTTGCGGTAAGACTTTAGCTGATTTCTTTATTCATCAAACTTGTATGCTGCCCATCTCGCCAAGGGCGACTCTAAGTGCTTACAATCATTGAACCAAATGCAGTATAGAACATTAAAACAATAAAGATCTTAAATTTAAAATTCAGTTAAGATAAAACTAAGCCAGAGAGAGGGGGGAAGGAGCAAAATGTGTGCAGGGAGGAAGTTGGTTGTTGTCTATTCCATTAGTCCCAAAGATGCTTTTTCAAAAGGCAACTGGACTTTCAAGGGCAAAAACCAAGGAAGTCCAGCCGCCTTCTGGAAAAACACCTTTGGGACATTCTCTTCCAAGGTAAAATGTTTGGATGTGATACTAAGCAAACAACGGATAAATGCAACATTTTCTTCTGATATCCCCAGAAAAAAGTAAGGTGGAACCCAGCTGAAAACATTTGAAGGTGATTCTCTTTGGCCTTTTGCTTAAAAAAGATTTGGCCCATTCAAAACCCACTGAGATCAGTGCATTAGGTGAAAATCCACAATTCTTTTGGGTGCAAGAAAGTTTCTTTTGGGTGCAAGAAAACCTAGAAGATTTATTATCCTGGGGAAATCAGAGCAGGCAAACTACTCGAGTTAAAAATTAATGTGAGCCTGTAGCTAAGACATGCCATCTACAGTCTAGTGCAGGGGTCTTCAAATTTGATAGCTTTAAGACTTGTGGACTTCAACTCCCAGAATTCCTCCTCCAGTCATGTTAGCTCAGGAATTCTGGGAGTTGAAGTCCATAAGTGTTAAACTTGCCAAGTTTGAAGGCCCTTGGTCTAGTGGCTCTTCTGAGGCTACTGAGTATGATTTCCATCAGCCAGATGTTAGGAGCTGTAATTCATCCATGCTTCCAGGGACAATTTGCCTCCAGAAGTTGTGGCTGCTCCATAACTGGAGGTTCTTAAGAGGAGACTAGACAACCACTTGTCTGGAATGGTGTAGGGTCTCCTGCTTGAGCAGGGGGTTGGACTAGAAGACCTCCAAGGTCCATTCCAAATCTGTTATTCTGTTATTTTGGCTGCAGTCTCCTCCTCCTCCTTGTTTGGACTGCAATCTAAGATTTCAGACTGACTTGGAGACCCCAGGAATTTAACCAGGAAGCTTCTGCTCCAGCGTAGACCCATGGCTGGCTGAGCTTTGGGCCCTCGTTATTCTCCTCTTCCCATCGAACTGTCCACATTTAACTTTGCAAGAAATGGGGTGGTGGAGATGAATGGTCCAATCTCAGTGTTTCTCATGATCGGAAGGACCATCTAACGTAGCAAACCATGTTCTCCTTTTTTTTTCAGCCGGGCAAACGTATGATGCTGGATGAGTGCACCACTTGCCAATGTAACACACGGCAGGGACTGTACCTGACATACAAATTGATGTGTGGGAAAATTACCTGTGAACCGTGCCCCAAGGTAAGAGGGAACCTTATGCTCCAAGGAGCTTTCTTGACTTTGAATGTTCTGATTTCTTCTGAATTGCAGAAGCCTTTGGTCTTTCTATTCTTGGCTCTGTCAGAAAATAGGGACTTCCTTTCCAATGAATTAGTCTCATTTGGTGACCAAAGTATTAAAGGTTCTTTTTGTTTGAAAGGCACAACACACCTAATATAGTACCCTGTTTCCCTGAACATATGACCTACCCTGAAAGTAAGTCCTAGCTTGATTTTTACACCTGTGCCCAATATAAGCCCTACCCCCAAATAAGCCCTAATTAAGATCCTGCCCACTCCAGAGTGCACAGGGGGGATTAAACTAGGAGGGATGGAGCCAACCTACTACTAACCTTTGGGCAGTTGTAACCAGGCCTTGCATATCCCGACACCTGCCTTGCCAGCCCATTTCTTCTGCAGCTGGCAAGGCTTTCCTGAAGGCCTCTGCAGTGATTGATCCGGAGCTCAGTTATCAGCTGCAGAGGCCTTCAGGAAAGCCTTGCCGGTCGCAGAAGAAAAAGTTCCTGAAGGCCTCTGACAGCAAAAAGGAGGCCAGGGGCGACACACGCAAGTGAAGTTAGTCAGTGGATGGCATCCCCTGAAAATAAGACCTGGTGCCTTTTTTGGTGGCAAAAAAAAGACAGGATCTTATTTTCGGGGAAACACAGTACATGATATTCAGAGAGGGCTGTTCCAAAGAGATGCAAAGCAACCTAGGAGAGCACATGAAGAGCATATCTCCTTGAGTCATCCCAGCCACTGCATCTCTTCTGATTGTCTCCTCCATGCAAATATCTGTGACCACCTCATCAATTGCAGAACTGTTTCCAAAATCCCTAGTGAAAGATGCAGCTGTTTTAAAGACCCCAAGAGAGCTGTTTTCAAGGTCTCCACTTGTTGTCAAAGTCTTCTTTCTAAACAAGCCAGGATCCAAAGTTTGATTGTCACTCATGCGCCCCAGCATAAAGTGAATAATGTCACAATTTTAGATGCAAAGCAGAGAGGGCCCACTTCAGTGTTATATCCTAGTGTCATTTGACTGCTATTTTCTTGATCTAAAGAAATCTGACAGAAAGTGAAATAAAAGTTAACACGCACATATGTCCTTGATGTTAAAATAAAATGAGCATGAAGGTTGACAGAAAACTTTGTAATGTCCCTCATGATGTCATGCTGATGGAAAAGAAATCAAGATTTTAATTTGATAATGTCATTATTTACTTTAGTTTTGTCACAGGCCTTTTGTTCCTGGTTTCTGAATAAACATAGGATATTGTAGCTGGAAGCTGCAAATTAAAGCTGATTTGGGTGTTTTTAAAAAGATTAAGAAGAAAAAAGATAAAAACTCTCCATATTTGTGCTGTTTACTTTTCAGATCTTGTGGAACTTTGCCGCTTACTCCTGCATTTATTCCATTCCTGGGTTAAGCTGAGAGACTGGGTCTCTGTGATATTTAAAACTGAGTTTCCCCTCTCCTAATCCAATGCTCTTAGCACCACTCCACACTGTCTTTCCCACATTAGGCAAATGACAAGAGATTGTAGCCACCTTTTGATTTTTGACTTGATCCTCTCTTTTGTTAAAAGGCATGGTGGCCTAGCAGTTAAAATTCTGGGCTTGTCAACTGAAAAGTTAGCATTCTCTTCATATATTTATTATTTAATACAAAATACAAAAATGCAAGACAATAAATAGGAAAATAAGGGAGGAAAAAGGGAAGGGATAAAAATAAAGAAGCAAGAAAATGCATTGACTTCTGACTCCCTTTGATGCAGTAGAATAAGATAATAGCATCAAATCTGGACTTTTTACTTTCACATAATAATATAAACTAGTCATTTCTCTAACAGCAAACCTATTAATCGGCAAAACCCAAAACCAAACTTTCGGGTTTTTTTCCCCACTTCAAGCATAAAATCCAGAAGTGGTTTCCAAGTAGCAATTATATATATATTTTCCTTTGATCAAAGCAGTCCATTTGGCCATCTCTGCTAAACTGAAAGGTTGGCAGTTCAAGACCCAAGCACATGGTGGGGGTGAGCTTCTGTTCCTTGCCTCAGCTTCTGCCAACCTAGCAGTTCAAAAGCATGCAAATGCAAGTAGATAAATAGGTGCCACTTTGTTGGGAAGATAACATTATTCTATGTGCCTCGCTGTTCAGTCATTCTGGCCACATAGACCATGGAAAAATCTTTGGAAAAGGGTGGCTTCCTCAGCTAGGAAATGAACACTACCCTGTAGAGCAAGGGTCTTCAAACTTGGCAAGTTTAAGACTTGTGGACTTCAACTCCCAGAATTCCTGAGCTAACATGACTGGAGGCGGAATTCTGGGAGTTGAAGTCCACAAGTCTTAAATTTACCAAGTTTGAGGACCCCTGCCATAGAGTCAGATATGACTGGGCAGGGAAATCTTTACCTTTATTTTTCTGTTTTGTTATTGTAACATCACAGAAGCATTTATTAAAAGATACAGTTGGGTGCGAGGAAAGTTCCTATGAATTAATCAGTCCTCATTTCCTAAGTCCAAATCTCTGGATAAAAAGAGAAGAAGGACAAGGGAATATAACCTTGCTCTCCTCCCAATTATTACATGTTGATAGAGGACAGTGAAAAAATTAGGGCCAGTTTTTCATGCCATCATTGCAAAAAATGTTTCGGCAGAGAGGATCCTACACTGATTATTATCTGCAACAAGTAGTTGTCAAGAAAGAGGATGTGGGATGTCTACAGCTAGGATCAGAAGTTCCCATGGGAGATGTGCCATTGACATGAAACTCTGCCACTCTCCTTAAGGACCTGCTGGTTGAGTGGCAGATTGCATGTGGGGAAACCAGGCTCGGAGAAACGGGACAATAATTACACTTAATTCCTCAGCTTTCCTTTTCAAAGCAAACTTGACTCTTCTGTACTTCCCTAATACAAAT
The DNA here is from genome assembly GCA_033807585.1 of Hydrophis major. Lineage (NCBI taxonomy): Eukaryota > Metazoa > Chordata > Lepidosauria > Squamata > Elapidae > Hydrophis > Hydrophis major. The sequence continues at coordinate 149,011,275 of CM066331.1, forward strand.
ATGAGAATATTGTTGTCTGCCGATAGTCACATTTTGTTTCAGATATTGCAATGTGTAATATTAAAGGAAAATGCAAGTATGACACCTACAAAGATGAAACTGCAGTAAACAAGAATTTGTTAAAAAAAAGTATATATGAATTCTCCTTCAGAAAGATCTGCAAAACAATACAGAATAAGAAGAAAGCTGATATCATGATCCGTTGATAGTCTATATTTTTTTCAGATTTTTGCAATATGTAATATTAAAGGAAAATGCAAGCAAGATGCTTATAACAATGAAACTATTGTAAACAAAACTTTCATATATATATATTAGCTTGATAGCATGCTTTGCTAAAAAACTATGTGGTCGGGCTTAGTTTTTTTGGGAGGAAAATAAGGGGAAAAATTCTGCCTTTGCTTACCAGCATCCATCGGTATTCATATGGCTAGCATCCTGTCAGTGTCTGAGAGAGTGAGAAACTGAAAGAGTATTTGCTGTGTAAGCATGAAGGAGACAGCAAGGAGCCTGGGCATGGCTTAGCTCAAATGTTCTGTACTAGATAGAATAGATAGAATTCTTTATTGCCCAAGTGTGATTGGACACACAAGGAATTTGTCTTGGTGCAAATACTCTCAGTATACATAAAAGAAAAGATACATTCATCAAGAATCAAGAATCATAAGGTACAACACTAAAGCTGCTTGGTGTTATGAAAGTAAAACCGAAACTGAAACTCCTCTCCTCTTGTGTTTTGCATTTGGAACAGATTTCTTTTCAGTTGGGGAGGGGGAGTAGCACTCCTTAGCATCAGAGCATGTTAATAATAACATAGGAAATACTAATGCTCTGATGGTCGTTTCAAAAAATCCTTTCTTAGTGAACACCTAGAAGCCAAGAGGAATATACATGCCAATTTCCAGTTTGTAGGCTTTACAGTTCTGGAGATTTTGTGATGATGCATGAGTGGTATCCCTTCCAGCTCTGTTACTCTGAGGTTAAAGGCAAAGTGTTTATCGATGCTTAAAATTCACTTTGGGTGTTAATCTTGGGTTTGCAGAATTACCAGATGGAGAAAACCTCTGGTTCCTGTTGCGGGAAATGTTTGCCAACTCGGTGCGACATACAGCTGAGGGATGGAACCATTTTGTATCTGAAGGTCAGTAGAGTTAACATCTATTTCCTAATTTATATATCTGGCTGGAGAAAAAACTCTCCCCAAAACAATCTTTAAGTGGAGGAAATTCAGTCCAAAAGCAAACTACATATATACTGTAAATAAAAATCCACACAAACCACACTGCAGCGATTAACTGGACACGCCAGGATAAGGAATTGCAGACTTCAAAGGCCAACAAAACACACGCAGTTGGGAAGATGCTAGATAAGCCTTGACAAACAAAGATAATTCACGGTTCGCTTCCAGTGAGTTGCTGTGCGCAATTCTCCCTTTTTAAACATTGTGTTCCCAGCTGCAGCTAATGGAGGGAATCAGGGCCCTTTCCTCCCCTGTGAGCCATGCCACCCACATTGTTCCCTTCTCCATTCCTCCCTGCGTGCTCTAGGATGAAGAGGGGGTGGGCCTGGATCTTCTTCTGAGTTCCCTCTGCCTTGCTCTACCTCTCCCCTGCTCTGCCCAGCTGGACTTTGCCCTCCCCCAGTTTCCTTCACAGCCAATGGAGCCGCACTCCCACTCCCTGTCAGCTGCTCAGCCTCCCACTCGGAATCAGATTCCAACAGGGGCATGATAAATTCTGGGAGTTGAAGTCCACAAGTCTTAAAATTGCCAAGTTTGAGGACCCCTGGTTTATAGTCTAAAATACAAAAGCAAATAATAAGAAAAATACAGGAGGGAAAAGGGAAGGGAAAAGCATAGAGAAGGAGAAAACAAAAAAGACATTGGCTTCCAACTCTCTTTGGAAGAAAGGGTGCTGTAGAATAAGATAGCAACATCAGAGCACAACTTTTATTTTTACATAATAGTTTATACTATTATGTAAACTGTTAAAGCCATTTTTATAACAATAGGTCTATGGAATCCGTTAAACCCTCTGCTATCCCAGCCAGTCTATGGGGATTTGATAGTTACTTAGGAATTATGAGCTGTCCCCTTAAGGGAATGCATCATGGTAAATGTAGTTAAAGGTATCCTGGGAAATGTAATTCATGTCACGTGGCCACATCTGTAATCCCAATTGGTCACGAATTTGACCCTCGATGGGTTGGGGGAGTTTCCTCATGTTTGCCTGAACTCCCTAACTCATGGCAGTTGCTTTCTATCGCTACAAGATGGGTTAGGAGATAATCATCTTTTACTTTTCTGTCTTCTGCAAAGTAGTGGATTTTTAAGCTGTGCAGATGCAGATAGATAAACTCAACAAGACGTCCATAACAAAGTACATTTATTGGTTCATCAGGTATCCTCATAACTCACATTTGTGACAAAGTTCTTTTTTAATGACCAATCCTTTGCATATCTGCCTTGTAGTAAAAGATGCTTATCTCCTAACCCATCTCATAGTGATAGAAAGCAGCTTCCATGACTTAGGGAGTTCAGGCAAAAATTAGGAAACTCCCCCAACCCATTGAGGGTCAAATTCATGACCAATCGGGATTACAGATGTGGCCACGTGACATGAACTACATTTCCCAGGATACCTTTAACTACATTTACCATGATGCATTCCCTTAAGGGGACAGCTCATAATTCCTAAGTAACCATCAAATTCCCATAGACTGGCTGGGACAGCACAAACCCCAAAATTGAAATTTTCATTTTTTTTTTCCACCTCAAGCACAAAGTCCAGAAGTGGTTTCCAAGTAGAAACAAAAGTACTTGTGGTTTTTTTCTTTTTCTTCTTTGACCAAAGCAGTCAATTTAACCATCTCTGCTAGCTCTATCTGCTTTTGCAACCATTCATCCATTGTTTGGAATTGAAGCCTTCCCAATTTTGTGCATAAAGTAGTCTTGTTTTTGTCAACATAGATAATGAATCTTTGCTGTTTCCTGAACATCACACAGAACAGCATTTCCACAGCCTTTTCTCCTGAGAGACCTGCCTCAAATGGAAAAAGTAAATTTCCTCTTGAGATCCTCCAGAGAGAGGGTGCACCTAGTATTTTCTTTTCCTAGACAAATATGTAGAAGAAATGGAAAAACAGGATTATTTTTCCACTTTTGTGCAAAGGAGAACACAATCTAAAGAGAGAAGGAATAGTAGGCCTTCATATTCATGTCAACTACCTGAGGCCCTTGGAGAAAGGCCTTGAAGAGATAAATGTATTGATGGACCAGATCATAAAAAGAAGGCACGCTTTTGCGATAATAGAAAAAAATAGATTTTTTTTTTTAAAAAAACCCACTTTCTTCTGATTTATGAGGACGGCTGGCAACCTGATGTGACCTCACGAATGTCTTTTGTGATGGCCACAGCTGGAATCTTGTGAAATGACTAAATCTGAGAAGAGAGGATGACATTTTTACACTATACTTTATGGTGCAAATAATTCACTTTTATGGAGATTTCATTACGCTTTTAATTTTTATTTTACTGTGAGGGAAAAGAGGCATCTGAGATGGAAGTTTTCTTTGCTCCCAACCATCAGGCCTGGCCCAGATGGTTGACCTAAAGGTGAAGGCCGTGGGAAGGAAATATTTTTCAAGAGACTCTGATTTAATCATCTGGCTCTTAAGTCTGCCTGGGAATTTTTACAGATTTCAAGATTATGCTTTTACTCCTGACTGGCATTAAAGATGCTTTCCTGAAAACCAATTTGTTCTTGCTCTTTATGCATGCTATCTGTATGCAGCTGGAGAGCATCACTCAAACAAAATGCACAGGTACAGTATATGTGGTACCTTGCTCAATAGTAGTAACTGTGAGAGGGATCTTGGAGTCCTAGTGGACAATCACTTAAATATGAGCCAGCTGTGTGCTGCACCTGCCAAAAAAGCCAACACAGTTCTAGGCTGCATAAATGAAGGGATAGAATCAAGATCACATGAAGTGTTAATACCACTTTCTAATGCCTCGGTAAGGCCACACTTGGAATACTGCATCCAGTTTTGGTTGCCATGCTGTAAAAAAGATATTGAGATTCTGGAAAGAATGCAGAGAAGAGCAACCAAGATGATTAGGGGACTGGAGGTTAAAACATGTGAAGAACAGTTGTGGGAACTGGGTATGTCTACCATGTTTCCCCCAAAATAAGACCCTGTCATTTTGCAACCCAAAAAGGCACCAGGTCTTATTTTGGGGGGATGTCATCCACTGACTAATCTCACTTGCGTGCATTGCCCCCAGCCTCCTTTTTGCTGTCAGAGGCCTTCAGAAACTTCTTCTTCTGAGCCAGCAAGGCTTTCCTGAAGGCCTCTGGATCAATCCAGAGCTTTGTTATCAGCTACAGAGGCCTTCGGGAAAGCCTTGCCAGCCTTGCCGGCTGCAGAAGAAATTTGCTTTTTGTTGTGTATGTACCATAGTTAATAAAGTATGAGCTTGAGGTAAAGTGCAGGGTTCTGGCCCTGCACTTCTGATTGGCTGTTAGGCGGCCAGATCGGATTGGTTAGTTCTGAGGAATCTGATTGGCCCTTAACAGAGGATTCTTATTGGTTAAAAGAGCTAGTGTTCATAGCTCACTATTGGACAATTCTTACAAGGGTTGCCTATATAAGGCAGAGTTCACTGTTGTTGTTTTGAGAAGTTACTATGCTAATAAAGAGCTGAAAGTCACTATTCAGAGGCTGTCTCCATTTACTCCGACCCATGTCCAAGTACCTAACACTGGCGACAAAGGTAGGATGTGGAGACGTCTGAACCGAAGAAGCCAGGAAGCAATACCGAGCACGTGATAAGACGACGCCAACAACAGAACCATGTCTGGCAGCATTGTACTACCCACTCTGTTCGATCCGAACCAAGAGGATTGGGAATCCGACATGGATCGTTTCCAAATGTTTCTCGAGACGAATAACTTGAAGGACGTCACACCAGCAAAGATGTGGGCATTGTTCCTGACGCATTGTGGCCCAGCTGTATTTAAGATGGCTAAAGTACTCGCCAAACCTCGAGAAGTGAAAGCCATGAGCTGGGACGACCTCGAACCCATCCTGAGAGACCATTACGCGCCAACCATGCCTACACTCGTGAGACGCCACGAGTTTTATCAGAGAAACCAATGAAAAGGGGAGAGTGTGGCCGATTTCATGGCGGACCTCCGAAATTTAGGGGGTCTCTGCGGGTTCGCAGATTTAGAAGAGGCACTAAGAGATCGAGTAATTCTAAGATTAGATGCACTAGGTGTGCAAAGCAAGCTGATGGCGAAAGGTGACATCAGCCTTGCTGACGCCATTGCCGAAGCCACGGCTGCGGAGGCGACTAAAAAGTCAGCTGCACAACTATGGCGAAGCCGTACTCCGGCAACACCACCGACCAGCGAAATCTTACCCAACTCAGAAGGGCAGCTCTTGACAACGCACCACGAGGACCTCTCTTCGTCATCAGAAAAAGGGGTCCATCGACTGCGGTCCGACCGGGACCCTCGCCCGAAGCCCTTACGCCCTTGCACTGGCTGTGGAACAAACCATGCCAGGGCCGAATGCAAATTCCGTGACGCACTCTGCCATGAGTGCGGGAAACAAGGCCACATCGGCCAGGTCTGCCGCAGCTTACCAGGACCCAGCCAGGCCTCAAAAGGGGCCAACTATCACCAATCGACAGGAAACCGTCCTGTAAGGCGAGAGCCAGTAAACCACTCCGACAGAAATCAAGCTTTGCAAAAAGAAGAGGCTCACCATACTATCACTATAGGTCACGCCTCAGTTTTGGACACTAAGAAAATCCAAGTCACGGTAGCCATCGAGAACCAGCCTTGCCACATGGAGGTCAACTTGGGATCGTCCCTCTCGATGGTGTCTTGGAAGACACTCAAGCAGCTCATCCCTACAATTCAACGCCAAGACCTCCAATTTCAACGCCTCATCCTCAAGGACTACCAAGGAAATCGAATCCCCGTTGTCGGGTCCTGCCGAGTCCGAGTCTCCTTCAAGAAGCATACAGTGGATTTAACGATGGTTATGCAAGGAATACAAGATCTTAAAATGAGTATGGAACAAAGAATGGAGAGTATTGACCAAAGAATTGGAAAGATGGATGAGAAAATTGAAAATTTTCAACAAATGATGGTGAAACATGATGAGAGAATCCAAAAAATAGAAGAGAAAGACAAACAAAGAGATGATACAATTGGGAATATTGATAACAGATTGACAATGGTCGAACAAGAAAAAAGTGGGATGTTGAAGTGGGAGATGGACAGGTCAGAATTTTATCTTAGATTCCAAAATACTGAGGAAGAAAAAGGACAAAACTTGGCGGCAGTAATGATTGAAATTTTGGCTGGAGTCTTGGAAATAACAGAGGAAAAGATGATGGATGGAGTAGATGAGATATATCGAGTCTTCACAAGATATGCGATGAGGAATCAATTACCAAGAGAGGTCCATGTTAGATTTACTAAAAAAACTATTAAAAACCAAATATTACAAGTGGTAAGAGAGAAGGGGTTGAAATATAAAGGCAAAGAGATTCTGGTCTTAAAACAAGTACCTAGAAAAATGAGAGAGATTAGAAGAGAGTATCGATTTTTGACTAAAATGCTATTGAAAAAAGAGGTGAATTATCGATGGCTGATTCCAGAAGGATTAATGTTTATATGGCAAGAACAGAGATATAGAATTGATTCAATTGCGAAAGCAGAAATGTTTTACAAGGAATTTTTTGAAAGAAAAGAAATGGAGACGGAAAAAGAAAAGATTTTAATTGAACTTGAAGAGGGCCAAATGGAGATGGAAAAAGAAGAAGGCGCAATAGGTGGACAAATGGAGATCAAAGAACAACGTGAAATAAGATCCACGAGAGCTGTTAGACCTAAATCTAAAACATAACTATGGGGGAGAAAAAACTGAATTTCTATGAATATAAATGGACTGAACTCAGCTATTAAAAGAAGGAAAACTTTTTATAAATTAGAGAAGCTAAAATTTGATATAATTTGCTAACAAGAAGTACACATTAAAAAACAACATGAACAATTATTGATACGACCAAAGTTAGGGAAAATATTTACTTCTCTGACTCATTGTAAGAAAAGAGGAGTGGTTTTGTATGTTAAAGAAACCACTCCAGCCAAATTGATTTATACGGATGAAGATGGAAAAGTATTAATAGTTGAAATAGTGGATAATAATATAAAAACTCTCTTGGTTGCAATTTATGCCCCAAATAATAAGCAAGAAGAATTTTATAAAAAATTACATATGAAAATGATTGAACTGGACTATGTTAACATACTTATGATAGGGGACTTTAATGGAATTGTAGACAATAAACTGGACTATACAGCAAAAACAACACGACAAAATAGGAAAACTCTCCCTAAATCCTTTTTTAAAATGACAGATGAACTAAATTTAAAAGATATATGGAGAGAAAGAAATATTAAAACTCAACAATATACTTTTTATTCAAACAGGCATTTATCGTGGTCCAGAATAGATATGATTTGGACATCAACAGAATAATTATCTAATATTCAAGAAATGAATATTGAAACAAGTACGTGGGCAGACCATAATCCAATGACAATTAAATGGAAAGGACAAAAAAGAAGATCTAGATGGACATTAAATAATACTATTCTAAAGGAAAAAGATTTTACACAATGGATGGAAAAAGAATTGGCTTTCTTCTTCAATGAAAACAAAAAAGAAGATACTTCAATACAGAATGTTTGGGATACAATGAAGGCATATGCAAGAGGATTAATAATGGACTATATAAAGAAAAAGAACATTAGGAAGAGGCAAATGATTAAAGCTCTAGAAGATGACCATAAAAAACTGGAAAAAGAATTACAGAAGATGCCACAGAAAAAAGATATCAAACTTAAAATGGACATAATTAAACACAAAATGGATCAAGCAGAGAAAGAAAAATTGGCACAAAAAATTAGAAGTGCTAAACAGAACTATTTTGAAGATGCAAATAGGCCAGGTAGATGGTTAGCATATAAGCTGAGAAAAGAGAAAGAATCAAGGAAAATATCACAGTTAATAGATGATCATGGTCAAATTTGTTATGGTAATAAGGAGAAAAAGGCAATCATTCAAGATTTTTATGGACAATTATATAAACAAGAGGATCTTGATGAGGGAAAAATTAAACAGTATTTACAAAATGCTAACCTACCTAAGATACCTGATAAAACTCAGAAAATGTTAGAAAGTGCTATAACAATGATGGAATTAACTGAAGCACTTAACAGACAGAACAATGGGAAAGCACCAGGACCAGATGGTTTCCCGGCAGAATTTTATAAAACACTACAAGAATCGCTGAGCATTCCACTGTTAGAAGTCATGAATGAAGTTATGATAAATTAGAAAATACCTGAAACATGGTCAGAAGCTTATATTACACTTATTCCAAAATAAGGGGTTGACCCATTACAAATTAAGAACTATAGACCTATTTCTTTATTGAATGCAGACTATAAAATCTTTGCTTCAATCTTGGCAGAAAGGCTTAAAAAATACCTAAATAATTTTATTCACTCTGATCAGAATGGATTTTTACCAAAGAGACAGATTAAAGACAATATGAGGGTAATCCTGGACACATTGGAATATTATGAGGTGCACTCGGAAAAACAAATGGCTTTGATATTCTTAGATGCCCAAAAGGCATTTGATAATGTGAACTGGAGATTTATGTTATTATTATTGGAACAGATGGGCTTTGCTAGAAAATTTATACAAGCAATAGAAGCCGTATATTATAAGCAAACGGCAAAAGTAATGATAGATGGAGAATTCACAAACTCTATTAATATTTTAAAAGGTACAAGACAAGGATGCCCATTATCTCCTTTGTTATTTGTATTGACCTTGGAAGTCTTAAATAGAAATATTAGAGAGGATATAAACATAAAAGGAATGAAAGTCAAAAAAGAGGAATTCAAATTGCAAGCCTTTGCGGATGACTTGGTCTTTATTTTGGAAGATCCTTTAGAGACAGCTTTAAAACTATTGGAAAAGATAGAGACGTATGGTGAGATGGCTGGTTTAAAAATAAATAAAGACAAAACAAAGATTTTGACAAAGAACATGTTATTAAGGCAAAGAGAAGAGCTGGCAGATTTATTGAAAATTCAAGTTACGAATAAAGTTAAATATTTGACGTCAAGGTGTACTACATTGAAAGAGAATAATTATATTAAGCTTAAACAGCAGATAGCATCCGACCTGAAAAAATGGGAAAACCTACAATTGTCATTGATAGGTAGAATTTCAACAATCAAGATGAATATTTTACCCAGAATTTTATATTTGTTTCAAACAATACCAATTAGGTTAAGTAAGGATTACTTCGAAGAACTAAATAAAATTGTGTTGAAGTATATATGGCAAGGCAAGAAAGCGAGAATAAAATTAAAACTTTTACAGGATGCTAGAATTAGACGAGGATTTGGCCTTCCTAATTGGGAGTTGTATTATCAAGCTGCAAACTTAATGTGGGTTAAAGAATGGATAACGTTAAGAAAGACTAGATTGTTGACATTAGAAGGTCATGATTTATTATTGGGTTGGCATGCTTTTTTATGGTATAAGGGAACTAAATCACAGGGTTATTTCAGAAGGCATTATATACGGGAATCGTTATGGTTGAATTGGGAGAAAATTAAGAAACAATGTTATTTGAAAATTCCAGTTTGGTTATCAACTATTGAAGCTTTTTCGTATCCTATAACTTATAAGAAGGAACAAACAGTTAGATATGAGGAAATATTGGATGAAAAGGGTGAACTTAAAACAATGCAAAATTTAGAAGAACAAGGTATAAAGATGAATTGGTTTTCATATGCGCAAATACATGCAAGGTATCTTAAAGATTCTAAAACAGAAGGATTTTATGATAAATTGACTGACTTAGATAGGATTTTGACAGGTACTGATGAAAAAGTGATTTAAAAAGTATATAGTTATTTGTTGGAAATTAAATTAGAGGAAGAAAAAGTTAAAGAAACAATGATTGCTTGGGGGAAGAATTTTGGATATGGGATTGATTTAGAGAAATGGCAAAAACTGTGGTCACAAAATTATAAAATGACAATGTCAACAACATATAAAGAAAATTTGTATAAGATGTTTTACAGGTGGCACTTTCCCCCGACAAGAATAGCAAGAATGTTCAAGAATAAATCTGAAAAGTGCTGGAAATGTCATCAGATACCTGGCTCATATTACCATATGTGGTGGACTTGTGAGGAGGCCAGGAAATATTGGACTAGAATTCGCATATGGCTGGAAAAAATGATAAAGAAACACATAGATTTGAAACCAGAGATTTTTTTATTGGGAATCATACCTGATATATATAATAAAAATTTAAAATATTTGATTGTAAATGTATTAACAGCAGCTAGGATTGTATTTGCTAAACATTGGAAGAGTGAGAAAATACCAATAGAGGAAGAAATTATTAAGAAAATATTGGAATGTGCTGAAATGAGTAGATTGACATTTGAAATTAGAGAACAAGAAGATAAACAATTTTATGAAGTTTGGGATCTTTTTTATCAATGGTTAGATAATACAATATGACAATAGAATATTTAGAAATTTAGGAAATAATGAATATATAATTTTTCTTGGTTTTGATAATTCTTAAGAATATTTTATTATGATAGATTTGATATGATTTCATGATTTGTCAAAAAATAATTTAACCTAATTATAGTTATCTCGCTTAAGTATGAATTAGTAAAATTATAGTCAAATGATTGTTTAATAATGATATTGGGATATTTTATTGATGATTAATAATGTGAGTTATTATGTAATATAATTATTCTGATGACTATGAAATGGATGCACAAAAGGGAGTGGTAAACCAACCGATACACTGTAAATTTATGAAGAATGTTTAAATTTTTTATTTTTATTTTTTTATTTTTTTTATGTCATGTGTTATGTCTTATATGTTTTTTGTCTGTTGTTAAAATCAATAAAATTTTTACAAAAAAAAAAGAAGAAGCATACAGCGTACTTACCTCTAACGGTCATCGATAGAGATAGGCCTAGTGTATTAGGCCTCCAATGGTTCGCGCCACTCAGCATTGAAGTGGCCGGCGTGAATCGAGTTGGTGGTTGTGAGTGGGAGGAAGACCTTATCTCTGAGTTCAGCGACGTCTTCGCGGACAGCTTAGGCGAGTATAAGGGGACCCCAATCTCATTTAGTCTAGATCAAAAGGTAGCCCCCATTCGCTTGAAGCCCCGTCGAGTTCCATTCGCTCTTAAAGCAAAGATCGACGAACAACTCGACAAGCTAATTGCTCAAGGGGTGTTGAAGACTATCGATCACTCTCCATGGGAAACCCCTATTGTAACACCCATTAAGCCAGACGGGTCAATCCGAATTTGTGGGGACTACCGGGCCACTTTAAACCATGCCCTACAGCAGAATGCGTATCCAGTTCCTTTGGTGCAGCACCTCCTCCATTCCATGGGGGGCGGAAAGGTTTTCACTAAATTAGATTTAGCTCAAGCTTATCAACAACTACCAGTGGATGAAAAAACGGCCCAAGCCCAAACAATTGTAATGCACAGAGGTGCCTTTAAATGTACCCGATTGCAATTTGGAGTTAGTGTAACCCTGGGGATCTTCCAGAGCCTCATGGAAAGGTTATTACAGGGAATCAAGGGCGTGGTCCCTTATTTTGATGACGTACTAATTGCAGCCCCTACCAAAAAAATCTTGCAGGATTGTTTGAAATGCGTTCTTAAAAAATTCCAAGAGGCTGGACTTAAGGTGAAAAAAAATAAATGTCACTTATATACTGACAATGTTGAGTTTCTAGGATACCGAATTGATAGCCAGGGCATTCATCCTACCGAGAGTAAATTAAAAGCGATCAAAAATGCTCCCAGACCACGCAACAAGGCCGATCTCCAGGCGTTCTTAGGCCTCATTAATTTCTATAATGTGTTTTTACCGCACAAAGTAACTGTCGCTGAACCGTTACACCGACTATTAGATAAGAAAGCATTGTGGGTATGGGGTTACCGGGAAGAGCAAGCGTTCCGGAATGTTAAAAAACTGCTCACATCTGACTCTGTACTTATGCAGTATAACGAGACTTTGCCATTAGTTATAATAACCTGCGATGCATCGCCTTTCGGGGTGGGCGCTATTTTAAGCCATGTACTGCCTAATGGGAACGAAGCCCCTGTTGCATACTTTTCGAAGACTCTTTCACAAGCAGATAAAGAAGCTCTCGCAATCGTTTCAGCTGTAAAGAAATTTCATGAATATGTGTACGGAAGGACATTTACCATTATAACTGACCACAAACCATTGCTAGGGATAATAGCCGGGGACAAGCCAACCTCCTACATATTATCCCCTAGAATGACCCGATGGTCAGAGTTCCTAGCTGCTTATAATTATCGCCTGCAAAATCGCCCAGGGAAAGCCATTCCCCACGCCGATGCATTAAGCCGAACACCGCTTCCAGAGACTCTCGACGATCCAGCACCAACGGCAACTACGTTGCAGATCGAAACACTCAACTCACCGCCTATGACCGCTCGAGACATCGCGAGAGAAACCAAACGAGACCACACCCTAGCTCGAGTCCTAGGCTGGGTAGAACGCAGATGGCCATTGGACCAATTATCAGATGACTTCGCACCATTTAAATCTCGACAGACTGAACTTTTTTCCCAAAAAGGCTGTATCATCTGGGGCGATAGAGTCGTTGTCCCAGAACGACTCCAGAAGATGCTGCTACGAGTTCTGCACGAGGGCCACCCCGGCATCGTGCGGATGAAAGTGCTTGCACGAAGCTACGTATGGTGGCCGGGCATGGACCGGCAAATCGAGCAGTGGGTCAAAGAGTGTGCCAATTGCCAACAAGTCAGCAACGCCCCACCAAAAGCCATGCCTACTGAATGGGAGACGCCACGTGGACCCTGGTCCAGAATCCACCTAGATTTCGCGGGGCCAACCAAGGGCTATACCTTCCTGCTGACAGTCGACGCATACTCCAATTGGTTAGAAATTCATCGTATGACGGCTACAACGTCCGAGGCGGTGATCAAGATCCTAAACAGACTCTTTGCAACCCACGGATTGCCTGACGTCCTGGTGTCCGATAATGGGCCACAGTTTACAGCTCTAATGTTCGAGCAGTACCTCGCTGACCGTGGCATCCGCCATGCGCTCACCTTGCCTGTGCACCCTGCGACCAATGGCCGAGCGGAATGCATGGTCCAATTTGTAAAAAAGACTTTGCAAAAAGTGGACTATGACAATATCGATGAGAAGGTCAACCAAATTCTCTTTTTGCAACACAAAACTCCACATAGTGTCACTGGCAGAACTCCCGCCAAACTACTGATGGGAAGAAGACTCCGTTCCCACCTCGACCGGTTGCACCCTGCTTACAAACCGGAAAAGCCAATGGGATCCAGTGGCCGCTGTCGCACCTTCCAGGTAGGAGACCTTGTTTACGCACAAAACTTATCAGGCGATCCATTATGGATAGAGGCAACAGTAGTACGAGTGACCGGCCCCAAATCCTACGTAGTGAAATGCTGTGACAATAGACTGTGGAAACGGCATATCGACCAATTACGGTCACGACTCACAACGGCCAGTCAACAACTTCCCCATGACCAAACCGAGGGGTGGGGAGGTACAGAAGAAGATGAAGTTCCAGGGAACCTGCTCGAAGGGAACGACGAACTAAGTGATACTCAGGAAATGGAGCAGGAAGGAGAATCGTTTGCACCACAAGAAATTGCACCTGAGTAAGTAGCAGATCCACTGCCAAACAACAATCTACCTCAACAGGATTGCAACCAACCAGTCCAACGAAAATCCGAAAGACTTAAAAGACAACCGTCCTATTTAAAGGACTATAAAACTACACTGTAATTAAGAAGCCAAGGGGAAGGGGTGTTGTGTATGTACCATAGTTAATAAAGTATGAGCTTGAGGTAAAGTGCACAGTTCTGGCCCTGCACTTCTGATTGACTGTTAGGCGGCCAGATCGGATTGGTTAGTTCTGAGGAATCCGATTGGCCCTTAACAGAGGATTCTTATTGGTTAAAAGAGCTAGCGTTCATAGCTCACTATTGGACAATTCTTACAAGGGTTGCCTATATAAGGCAGAGTTCACTGTTGTTGTTTTGAGAAGTTACTCTGCTGATAAAGAGCTGAAAGTCACTATTCAGAGGCTGTCTCCATTGACTCCGACCCATGTCCAAGTACCTAACACTTTTTTGTAAATTTGTCAGCTGGGCTTGGGATTTTCCTGGGTGCCTTTGGCCAATTACAATCTCACTGCAACAACAATGAAAAATGGATTGACATTTGAAATTAGAGAGCAAGAGGATAAACAATTTTATGAAATTTGGGATCTTTTTTATAAATGGCTAGATGATAAAATACGATAATAGAATATTTAGAATGCTAAATAGTAAGGAATATCTTTATTTTGCTATTATTTTGCTATTTGCTATTATATTTATTAAGGATTTTTTAGGATTGATTTGATATGACTAGATGATTTGTTATAGAGTAAACTGGTTTAAAGTATTGTTAGCTCATAAAGCATGAATGATTAAAAATATAGTCAAAAACTTCTTTTTTTAGTGATATTAGGATATATAAGTTTGGATTGACAATATGAGTTGTTATGTAACATAATTGTAATTGAGACTACAGAATGAATGCACAAAAATGATGAACCAACTGACACACTGGATGTACATATAAGAGTTGATGTTTTTATGTTTTGTTTGTCTTGTTTGTTTGTAGAAAATTAATAAAAACTTTTTTTAAAAAAAAAACAATGAAAAATGGATCTTTTACAGCCAAACGAAACAATCCAAGATGGATGCGACAATCACTTTTGCAAGGTGAACCGGAAAGGAGACTTCATTTGGGAGAGGAAGATCACAGGTTGCCCTCCATTTGATTCCAAGAAATGCTTAGCTGAAGGAGTAAGTATGGAATCTACCTCTTCTGGGATGCATTTTAAAATGGTATTGGTTGTAGCGATGTGTTCAGTTTGTGCTTTACGGAGCATTAGAAACGAAACAGTCCCAAAGGTGCATTTTTCAGGAGGCAACTGAACTTTCTGTTTTTTTTTTCTTTTGAAGACGTTTTGCTTCTCATCCAAAAAGCTTCTTCAGCTCTGGCAGGATAATGGGGAATGGAAGGATTTCTATTCCTTGCAGACAGCTGGTCATTTGCATCCTTTTAGAGGGTTGTTGAGGCCACTTGGAGGTGTATCTGTGTCCTCAGGGTCATCTGAGTGGTGCTCTTGGTTCCTGTAGTCTGTAATTTTTCCTCTGGAAGTCCATTCCTACTCCCACACCATTCAAAGGGGGGATTTCAAAGAATCTCTACAGACTTTTAGCTATACAATTTGGGATGGTGTGGGAGTAGGAATAAATTTCCAGAGGAAAAAGTGCAGACTACAGGAACCAGGAGCCCCACTTGGGTGACTCTGAGGGCATAGGTAAACCTCCAAGCAGCCTCAACAACTCTCTAAAAAGGATGCAAATGACCAGCAAGGAATATAATTCCTTCCATTCCCTATCATCCTGTCAGAGCTGAAGAAGCTTCCTGGATGAGAAGCAAAATGTCTTCAAAAGAAAAAACAAGAATGACCTGGACAACTGAGAATCTTTGCAGATATAAATGAAGGAGATTTCTGCTCTGAGGACACGGCTGTTCTAAACATTGACAGAGAGAGGAAGAGCGAGGCATGAAAGGGAAGAGGGAGATGAGGGTTATTCATTTCTTGGAGAGACGTGTGCCTCATTTCTCATGGCTTTGCTTGTTAGTAGAATCAACACACTTTGCGACTTTGCTGGAATTATATTCTGAAAGGCATGCTTTTCTTTAACAGAGCAAAGAATGCATCTGAATGTAATTTGGGTCAGATAAAAATCGATTCCATTTGGTCTAATCTGAAGTTCTCCTTCCTTGGTATCTTTGTCACTGCAGTTGGGAGCATGTCTTTTACTCTGTAGTTTCAAAGCTATAAGGAATAATGAGAGAACATCTTTGTTCAATATCCAAAATGGATTTATCAGTTTCTGTTCTTTTTGCCAAATTTAATCCTTTTTATTTTTTGATTATTTAAAAGGGGATAAGGCTGATTTTCTCCAAATTCCCTGTGATTTCCAGTGGAGCACAACTATGTCTTCTTCTGCCTAAAATGTTGTTTTTTTCAATCAAAATGTTATGGCATTTGTAAGCAGCTTCCAAAATATTGTCCCTACCAGATCAGGAAAAACAAGAGCAGAGGGGATGCCTTTTTTTTCATACCTTTTTTTCTTTTTGCTCTTATGGCCATTTTAATAACTAACTGAAGAGAGGTTTGGTTGTCATTAAATTGGTTGTCATTAAGTTTGATGAATTCTACATTCTAAAAAAAATATTGTGCAAATATCCCATGATTCCTTCAATAAGTTTCCAGCCTTGATATCTTTTAGCAGTGTCTGTGTGTGAGAGACAGAGGGGAGGAGGGAGAGAGGGAGAGAGAGGGAGAGAGGAAGGAAGGAAGGAAGGAAGGAAGGAAGGAAGGCTGGCTGGCTGACTCTCTTGGTCAAGTCTCAGAGCCACTAGAATCAAATAGCATAGAAATGTTAAAAATAACCAAACGTCATTGGTTAAAATTTGCATTAAGAGAGTTTTAGACATGGACACCTGTGCCTATTTGTCTTAATTGGTGTGTTGCTGTCTTCTTCTCTAGGGTAAAGTGGCAAAACTTGGCAATACCTGCTGTGAAACATGTAAGTACCCCCCTCCCCCCAAAAAAACACCCCTGCTTCATCTCCTATAAGATTGCCACATATTTCTGAATAGGTATATGGCTGCAATATGAAAAGAGAAGCGTGAAAATAACACGACTGGATCATGTCTCTGCCTCTTAGCCACAATGAGGCCAGAAGGACATCATGCCTGTTGTAATCAGTGGTGGGATTCTACCAGTTTCCCTACCGGTTCGGCAGTCGCGCACTTCGTGCATGCACTCACAGCTTTCCAAACACCAGCTGAGGCTCTGCTGCACCAATCAGCTGAGAGAATAAAGAAGAGAAAAACGCAGGGGTTGAGTGGGAGGGCTGATCCTGCACTTTTCTCTTTTTTTTTCTCCTCTCAGCTGATCATCGAAGCTGGGCTGAACCAGTAGCACTTCACGACTAGTTGTAATGGCATAATGCAGTCTTTGCCCTTTTGAATTTGAGAGCATCATCTGCAAATACAGGATAGAGTTTGCATAATGACCCATCCTGTGCCACTTATTTTTCCTTTAGATATCTTTACCAGTAGCCCAGGGAGTTTCAGTAGACCTTCCTCACCATCGAATACAAGGACCTCGCTGAAGTGTTCAGCGAAATTCAAGGTGACAATGAATTACGTGTCTCAGAGTTGGCTAGCTATCAGGATTCCGGCAGTTTCCCTCCTTTAAATCATGAGTCTCGAGCCAAACTTCCAAAACTTCAAAAGGATTTTTTGGGAGTTAACATGCAGGCACTACCTGGGTGTAGCTGACTCTGAGGCACATCATTCATTGTCACCCTTGGCCCTGTTTTCTCCCCACCCTCCTGGGTATATCATAATTCATGGGACACATCCATAGCCAAGAGTCATCAATCATGCTCTCCAGTTAGAATTTTGCACGGCAGAAACTTCAGTCACCTAGTTACTATCTTTGAAAACATTTATGGAATGCAGTTTCAGTTTTGCAAGCTGCTGAACTGCTTCCCTCCTCCCTTTCTGTTGTCAACTCTAAAAAGACCAGAGAAATATTTTATGAGTTGACAGGTGCATTGTTATGAAGGCTGGGCACACTGTCAACATCATAACATCCATCTTGATGTAAACCAACCAAGAAGGTTTTTATTTCGGTTCCAACAATGAATTTAGCCCTGGGTTCAGAGGCCTTAATCATCCCTTCTAATTCTAGTAGGGTGTCCTGATACCTAGCAATTCCCACAATATGTGTGGGTAATCAAATGTACCTAATAAATCAAACTATCAAAGCATCTGTGCATCCAGAGTAGACACCCACAATGGATGTTTCTTGCTGCTTCTCTGGCTGAAGCACTTCCCTTCCTTATTTCCTGTGGGGTCCTTGGTAATCTCTGAGCTTGGTGGTTTTCTTGTAGATGTTTCCTTACCAAACTTGGTAACATCACCAGTGCTAATGATGTTACCTAGTTTGGTAATGATAATAGTATAGTTTGATAGTGAAGTGTCTCCAAGAAAACCAACAAACTCAGGGATCCCCAAGGACTTCATAGTTCAATCCTGACCTACAAATATTCTCTTCTATTGTTACTTTTTCCTCTCTGCCTCTAAATGGGCTGAGCAATTCAACTCAGCAGTCTCTCCTCAGAGACTAATCTGGTCATGCTGAGCTTTTACATCATTGATATGGATGCCTGTTGTCAGCAGGAGCCTTGGCAAGGTGTCTGTTCTCAGTCAATGGTTTGGTCCAGGTAGACTTGGCAGTTGCAAGGCAAGGGAATCAAAAAGTTTCTCTCTCAACGCAGGCTAACAAGTCCATCCGGCTGGGAGATGAATAGTTGTCTGCCACATCTATTCATCTCCACCCCCTGCTTTTTATCCCCACAGCTAGGGTGGGGCTTCACGAGCAGTGATGGCTCTTCCATCCCAAGGACCGGTCCACAGATTTCCACTGCTCTCCTCTCCTCTGCCTTCTGTGCATCTGTGCATCAGGCACTGGGCTCAGCTGATCCTCCTCTTCCTCATCAGCCACCTCCAGACCTGGGGGCTGTTGACTCTCCATCTGAGGGCTGATGGATGGGCCAGGCTCTGCCTCTCTCTCTGTTTCTCCCTCTCTCTCTCTGCCAGCTCCTTTCCCTCTTCCCCCTCGGAGCTCTCGGGTTGTTTTGACGCTGACCCTGACTCCCCACACCACCTCCTCCTCTGATTTGGTTGCTGGAGGAGCCCATGGCCAACAGGCCACAAGAAAAGGCATCTCAATTGTCAAAAATCTGGGAAATGCCTCCCTGTCTTAAAAGAGATTTTCCTCCATATACTCTTCTTTCGTCCATCAGCCCCAAAGCTTGGTTTTCAGTGACCCTAAATAAAAGCTTGGGTTGCCAAATTGTATGGTGGATAATTACGGCATTTGTTTAGCCCTGAAAATCCTCCCTTGTGACAAGGTCAAAATGTCAAGCAGCCCTTTGCCCTCCATTCTGCCTCTCCCTCGTCCCTCCTTTTGTTCGGTTCATCTGTCAATAAATAAAAGATGGTCTGTCCAGGAGGCATCCCAACCTTGGCCCAGTAATTGCTGTAACCAAACCCAAGTCAGCTCCAAGATAATTCTTGTGGTTGCTTGCCTGAATGTTGCCGCATTTGAGCTTGTCTGGAGCATTTGAGTTAGCAGGTCACTGTCGAATGGTGTTCTCTGGTTAACTGGTAATTAACAAGGCTTTTGTAATATTGTCTGCCACAATTAAATCATGAAGATTGTTAAGCAAAGATGCCCAAGAACCTTTCTACCCAAAGCAGATGTGAAAGTAATATGCAAAGCTCCAGGAAAAAAAAGTTGATTGACATGAGAAAAATGCATCAGAATAGAAAACAGCAAAACAGAACTGGTTAAGAAGAACTACGCAGATTCTGTGTTTTGGTGTTCTAAAGGAAGAATGTTTGTTGGGAAGCAGTAGATTTCAAAGAATTTTCACTGTTTACACAAAATCTGCTCTGCTCACATATTTGTTAAAAGAGGTTTTATGTGATCCAGGAAAACAGGGGAAAAAAAAAAAATTAAGAGAAATGTTACAGCTGCACAAGTTGCTAATCCGTCGTTTCCCTTTTTCTATCTTGTTTTCTGAGTGCCATAAAGGACTTTTTGTCCATTGTACCTGCAGCCCCGTTTTGTAGTCGCTGTGGGTTTGTAGTCTGGGCCCATTTTTAATCTCCATTAAGCTTCATTTATTTCTTCTGGACTCGAATTATCCAGGCCGCCACAAGCAATAAGATAAAATAAGATGCGCAAATGAAATCTCCGGCACCAGCAATGTGGCCAGAGACCCAGGTTCTAATTCTTTGCACCAGGATCTGGCAAAATTTATTGTAGTGCAAAATTGTGGTGGCAGCTGCAGAGCCCAGTGGTGATCAAACTGTTGACAGATTGGCATTTGCAGCAATAAATGTGAAGCCTTTACTAGGAAGAAACAAGAATGACTTTAGGACAAGCTGAGTCAATCCCACTACGCAAAGCTGCCACAAAGAAGATGGGGTCAGCTTATTTTCCAAAACATCAGAAGGCCAGACAAGAAAAAATTATTAGCAACTAATCAAGGAGAGAAGCAACCTGGAATTGAGGAGAAAGTTCCTAACAGGGAGGACAATCAACCAGTGGAACAGCTTGCCACCAGAAGTTCTAGGTGCTCCATCACTGGAGGTTTTTAAGAAGAGACTGGACAGCCACTTGTCTAAAATGATATAGGTATCAGCATTCCAATGAAATTCTCCATTTTCATTCAGCACTCAGAAACAAAATTCATCCAAGTCAGAATTTATTAGAAAAGTCATATTGGCATATCTGGGAAAACCCGAATCTAAGAGTTCTGGGTTTTTCTTTCCCAATAGAAATTCAAAGATCCATCCCTTACACCCATCATCTATTACATGGTCCAATCAAATGTCATCCCAACTGGAGACATTCCTCCAGACATTCCCCTCCAGGTGCAGGGTAACTTGTCCTTGACTTTCTGTGAAAGAATGTTGTTGAGTTTAATTTTCTGCCTCTCCATGAATTTCCCAATTTCCCAGGCACTAAATGTGGCAGCCTCGAAGCTTTTTAGTGAAAGATGGCTTCCAAGGCTGACAATAGGATCTCCTACTTGAGCAGACAGGGGTGGGATTCAATTTTTTTAACAATCAGTTCTGTGGGCGTAGCTTAGTTAGTGGGCATGGCTTGGTGGTCATGTTGTTGGCTGGACGTGACCAACTCAATATCACTCACATCAAGGCACACATCTCCTCCCCTGGCCTCCCATGACTGTGGAGATGCTGCAACAGTTGTAAGTGTGAAAAATGGTCATAAGTCACTTTTTTCAGTGCCATTGTAACTTTGAATGGTCATTCCACACAAGCAAAGTACCAGCAAAGGAGGAGAAAAAAACTCCAGAGAAGTTCCTGAGACAGGAAGTCTAGTCCTGTCAAGAACGTAATAAGGATTAACGGAGAGGCAGTTTCTTTAAGCAAATACCAGAATGTTTCCTGTTAAGGATACACACCCTAGCAGAACATGCAACGGCAGTCTAGCAGGCAGGCAAATTATGTGAGATAAACGCTGTTTGTAGTTTACACTCAGTAAGACAGATACACTGTGCCAGTTAAATAGTTTTTTTATTCCAGCAAGAATTATAGCATAGTCAAAACAGTTCATATGTCATACACTAGTTCAGTCCATCCGGGGATTAATCAGTTGCAAAGTCCAGTGTTGAAATAGAGGTCAGTAAACTTACACATAATCAGTCCAGCAAAATATCTCTTTTGCAGTCAGAGATATGAAGAAAATCAAACCCCTTTTCTTCTCTCAGCAACAGCAGGGAAACACACGCAGTTATCACTATCAATCCAACATTGTCAGCTACTACAGTAAAAGCCAGCAAACAGTGAGCTCTCTTGCTCCCTCTTATGGTGATTTTACAATCGCACCCAAAATACATTTTTTGCAGTTAAAGTGATACACACGCTTAAACTCACTAACATAGTTTATATATTATTTTTACCCAAACTAAGTTAGGTAACCAATGTTATCCCTAACATTTCCTTCCTGCCTTCCTTACAGGATTAGGCCAGTAATTTCTTCTAACAGCCGGTTCTCCCAACTGCTTAGAATGTTAACAACTGGTTCTAGTGAATAGGTGTGAATTGGTAGAATCCCATCCCTGTGAGCAGAGAGTTGTACTAGAAGATCCTCAAGGTCCTTTCCAGCTCTATTATGGTTGGTTGGTTGGTTAGTTAAGGGCATAATGGTTCCTCTATTTTGGTCTTTAGTATTTTTCCAAGAAGATGTATAGTCTAGGTTATAGATGTAAGATATTTTCTCAAGTCCATTCCCTTAGGAAGTTGTCAGAACTTTGTGTTAAGCTGTAGTCCAAAAAGTTTAGAATTAGAATTCTTTTATTGGCCAAGTGTGATTGGATACACAAGGAATTTGTCTTGGTGCAAATGCTCTCAGTATTTTTGCTCAACCTTTACACAAGACTAAAGTCAACTAAAGTCTGGGTCTTCATTTTACCGACCTCAGAAGGATGGAAGGCTGAGTCAACCTTGAGCCGGTCAGGATTGAACTGCCAAGCTGCTAGCAACCAGCAATTAGCAGAAGTAGCCCGCAATACATAATTTTAACCACTGCACCACCAAGGCTCTATAGATCCTGTCATATCTTTTTACCCAGTCCTCTCAGGTCTGTTCTTGCACTTTCCTTCATCCTCTGAAGGAGAAAATCGTGAGCAGAACAAGGCAGGAAGCTTTGGAGAATTTTCTTGGCAGCGTTTGTTTCCCTGAAGTTGTTGGAATAAATGGTCCCTTAATTGGCAATATTTTCTGAAAGGTTTGCAATTTGCCTCTTTCACCCACAATATCTCCTCAGTCACATTAGACAACCACCAGCAATATTGTTTATTATTATTATTATTATTATTATTATTATTATTATTATTATTATTATTATTATTATTATTATATCTTTAGTGAGATTCACAGCCTTTGAGGCTGGTTGGTAGCTCAAGAGCTCGAGTCCTAACCAAGGGCCTGGGAACTGTTCAGGTAGCGTCGGAGGATATAAGCTGTTCCAAGTAGTGTGGTGTTTTGTAGAATCAGGCTATTCAAGTCTGATAAATTCAGAATTTCCAAATAGCGAAGCAGTGCTTTAGGTACTGCTCTAAGGGTTCCAATTACAATTGGGCTAACACACAATTTCTTTTTCCAAAATCACTCAACTTCAATTTGTAAGTCCCGATACTTTGTGATTTTTTTTCTTGCTGCGTATCTACAATTCATGCATCACCAGGTATTGCAATGTCAATGAACCAACCCTTTTCTTCTCAACTATTGCTGTGTCCGGTGTGTTGTGGGCCAAATGCCTGTCTGTCTGAATTCTGAAGTCCCACAAGATCTTGACTTTTTCATTCTCCAGAACCTTCTCAACCTGATGTTCCCAGCAGTTGTTACTATACTCAAATCCAAACTTTTGGCACAGTTTCCAGTGAATGATTTTAGCAACGTGGTTATGGCGTTCTAGGTGGTCAGTTTGTGAAATTTTGCTGCACCCACTGATGATGATGATGATTTGTTCCACTTGGCTTCTTTTACAACCCTGTTAAATGCATATATCTGGGTTTCTGAGCAGGACTTGAACATTTTAAACACATTGTGCAACTCCTCACTTTTGCTTGTTTCTGTTCTTGTTGAACAAATTGTTTCATTTAATTCCCGTATTGCTGTCCGGGGAGTCTTAGCACCTGGTCTCCATTATGCCTCCACTTATCAGTCATTCAATGGTTATTCCCACATTCTGAGCTTTAGCATACCTAAGAGAGCTTTGAACTTCACAACCAGTATTGGATGATAATATTTCGTTGAAAAGTCTTACTTCAATAATGCTTCCACTTTCTGCAGTTTGAAACGTAAGTTTTTATCTGAAGTTCTTCCACTCTTCCACGTGATTTGGTTCAGCACTCACTTTGTCAAACCTGCCTTGTGATGGCCAAAGACATTTTTTTTTACTAGACTTTGTTTGAAGCAACCCGTGTTGTGCCATCATCTGTCTATCTGAAAGCATGGTCCCAAAACAGGGACTTCCCAATGACATGTTGTTGTAACCAGTTTAGCCTCATACTTAGAACATAGAATAATGGGGTTGGAAAAGATCTTGGAGGCCTTCTAATCCAACCCCCTAGTCAAGCAGGAGATCCTTCAGCATTATGGACAAATGGCGGTCCAATCTCTTCTCCATCGATGGAGCATGCAGTACACTTAGCGGCAAGCCATTGCACTGATTGTTCTTACTGTCATGAATTTTTTCCTTAGTTCTAGGTTGGATTTCTCCTTGATGATCAATCAATCAGAACAGAGCTGAAAGGGACTTTAGAGGTCTTCTAGTCCAACCCCTTGCTCAAGCAGGAGATCCTATACCATTTCAGATAAATGGCTGTCCACAGTGTCTTCTTAAAAACCTCCAGTGATGAAGCACCCACAACTTCTGAAGGCAAGATGTTCCACCAGTTAATTGTCCTTGCCATTAGAAAATTTCTCCTCAATTCCAGGTTGCTTCTCTCCTTGATTAGTTTCCATCCATGGTTTCTTGCCTTCTGGTGCTTTGGAGAATAAGTTGACCCCCCTCCTCTTCATGGCAACCTCTCAAATACAGGAATATCATGTCCCCACACCCCCAGTCCTTCTTTCCTCTAGACTAGCCAAACCCAAATCCTGCAAGGTGAAGAACAGATCTTCACCTGTGACTTCTCATCCTGCCCTCAGGTGTTTTGGAGAATAAGTCAACCTCCTGTTCTATTTGACAGCCCATCAACTGGAAGACTGCTATCATGTCACTCCTAGTCCTTCTCTTCATTAAACCTGAGGCAGCCCCTCAAGAACTGAAGACTTGCTGATATCTTCCTTGAAGTGGAAATCAAACAGCCCTCGAGAAACAGACAAGCTGGGGCTCAGGTTGGAGTTGGGGAGGAAGAAATAGTAAGAAGAACAAAACCACACATATGCAAAATCAATTGCTTTAAGAGGCTTGTTTCTAAAAAAAAAAAAAGCTGGGGTGGTCTGTTTTGATTGCCACCTACAAAACATCCTGTATTAAAGAAGAAAAGAGATGGGCTTAAACATGGAAAGACAACCCTTGAGCATTTGTATGGAAGTGAGATTTTCTATCGGAATGACTTTTCAAGCAGACAGCAACTGAAAGGAATATGGCGCATGGCGGTGGGCATCTTTTTCTGGTAGCAGAAGCTTTTTATCAGCTCTAAAATTAGTCTCCAAAAGCAGACTAATATCAGGCATCATGGCTGGAGGAAGAACATATAATCCTTTCCTCTGTCTATAAGCAATTTTTAAAAGTTTAAAGCAGGGGTGGGGCTGCTGGGGGTTTACAGGGGGTCGGGAAAGCCCCTAGTTAGGATTCTGTGCAGTTTGGAGAACCCCCAAATCCCACTCCTGTCTGGCCCTGCCCACCCCGCCCTGCCCCTCCCAGGAGTCCCTACGTGGCCCGTTTTGGATGCAGCTGTAGGGCGTGCACGGAGCAGTGGTAATATTCAAAAAAATTACTACCGATTCTGTGGGCATGGCTTGCTGGGCATGGTGTGTTGGGTGTGGCAGGGGAAGGATACTGCAAAATCCCATTCCCTCCGCACCTCACTAACCTGCTTTCTAGCTCTGTTCTCCTGTGCAGGGCAACCAAAGAAGAGCCAGCCAATCAGCTGGGACTCAATGGGAGGCAGAGAAGAGATGGGGGCGGGGCCAGTCAGAGGTGGGATTTGCTAGTTCTCTGAACAACTCAAAATTTCCGCTGCTGGTTCTCCAGAACTGGTCTGAATCTGCTGAATACTACTACTGGTATGGAGGCTCAGGGAGGGTGAAAAATGGACCTCCTGGAAGTTTGGGAAGGCTAGAAACAGGCCCATTTCCAGTTTCCAGAGAGCCTCCAGAGCCCAGGGAGGCCATTTTGGCCCTCCCAGAGGCTCGAGAAAAACCTTTGCAGCCCAAGGAGGGCAAAAATGCCTCCCGGCTGTGGTGCAGGAGGCCAACTAGGCCACGCCCACCCAGCAATCTGCATTTAATCTATAAATTACTTATCTTAAATTCCTTCATGTTCCTTTTTTTCTTTTAAACTATACTTTATTAAACTTTTATTACATTAAAAACATCAAAAAAAAATCACTCAACAACAGCAATTAGTGGTGATTCTCTTATGTCAATAATCCGTACATTATTTACAGATATTAAATTATGCATAATTACATTCTTATTATATCTATTACTTATGGTTAATAACTATCTATCTTTAATCTATCTCTGTTCTATCCAGTTATACCATTGCTCCCACGCCTTATAAAATATTGATGTCTTTTTATCTTTTAAGCTCAACGTTAATTTGTCCATTTCTGCACAGTTCATAATTTTTTGTGTAACAGGTTTCTCGTGATCATAATTCTTAAAGCAGTAGTAATTTTATTGAAATACTGTAAGCTGATTACTTCTGACTCATAATCCATGCACTGTTAAAAGGAATAGTTTATTACTCACCAGAAGTGCAAATCTCTATTTCTTTGTTTTAGCAGTAGAAGGGAACACAACTAAAAGTTCCTCTTCATTTTAGGTGTCGAGCCAGAGTGCAGGCTAGCCACAGGCAGGTTAGAGTTTGTGAAAGTAGACAACTGTGTGAATGAAAGCCAGCTGAATCTCCATTACTGCGAGGTAAGATCCGCTGATCTGGAGCCTATGAAAGAAACAACTTTTTTTAAAATTCTGCAAAGAGCTTGTGTCTAATTGCACGGAGCGGTAAATTATGCTTCAGATTAATACCCAAATTCTAGACAATCCTCAACATATGACCACAATTGAGCCCAAAATTGCTGTTGCTAAGCAAAACGATTGAGTTTTGCCACATTTTATGAACTTTCTTGCTGCATCTGTTCAGTGAATTGCTGCAGTTGTTAAGTTAGTAATGCTGTCATCAAGTGAACTGGGCTTCCTCATTGACAGAAGGTCGTAAAAGGGGATCATGTGATCCCGGGGACACTGCAACCGTCATAAATACATTGCCAGTTGCCAAGCTTCTGGATTTTGATCACATGGCCATGGGGATGCGTCAACGGTTGTAAATGTGAAAAACTCTCACAGGTCACTTAGTACGGTGGTATTGTTAACTTTGAACAATCACCAAACGAATGGCTGTAAGTCAAGGATGACCTGCACACACAGTAATGTGTTAATGTAAGACAATCACTGTCTCCTCCTCCTCCTCCTTTGTCTTCTTCCTCTCCTTTCGCTCCTTCTCTTTTTCCTTCTCCTCCTCTTCCTTCTTCTTTCCCTTCCTCCTCCTCTTCCTCTTCCTCCTCCTCCTCCTCCATTTTCTGTTCCTTCTCCTTCTCCTTCCCCTTCTCCATCTCCTTTGTCCTCTTCCTCTCCTTTCTTTCCTTCTCCTTCTCCTTCTCCTTCTCCTCTTCCTTCTTCTTCCCCTTACTCCTCCTCTTCCTCGTCCTCGTCCTCCTCCTCCATTTTCTGTTCCTCCTCCTTCCCCTTCTCCATCTCCTTTGTCCTCTTCCTCTCCTTCCTCTCCTTCTCCTTCTCCTTCTCCTCTTCCCCTTCTTCCTCCTCTTCCTCTTCCTCTTCCTCCTCCTCCATTTTCTGTTCCTTCTCCTTCTCCTTCCCCTTCTCCATCTCCTTTGTCCTCTTCCTCTCCTTCCTCTCCTTCTCCTTCTCCTTTTCCTTCTTCTTCCCCTTATTCCTCCTCTTCCTCTTCCTCGTCCTCCTCCTCCATTTTCTGTTCCTTCTCCTTCCCCTTCTCCATCTCCTTTGTCCTCTTCCTCTCCTCCTTTTCCTTCTCCTTCTTTTTCCTCCTCCTCCTCCTCCTTTTCCTCCTCCTCCTCTTCTTCTCCCCTCCTCCTCCTCCTCCTTCTCCTTCCTGCCATCTTCTTCCTTCCACCAGCTAGACACAGTCTGTAATTTTTACGTCCTCCCAGCAGTTTTCATGGTGAAATCAGGACTTTTAAGTTCCTGCCCTTTGGCCTTTTTCTTTCAGGGCAAGTGTACCAGCAAAGCCATTTATAACATAACCCTGAATCGCCTTGAAGACATCTGCACCTGCTGCTCGGCTACCACAACCAACGCCATGCTCATCCCCTTGCGTTGCGCCAATGGCTCCCTGGTTCATCACCAAGTGTTTAATGCTGAAGAGTGTGAATGTCTCTCACGGAAATGCCAGCCGTAATTCGCCAATGGGGAGCGGATGCATATCAAGCTTTCTTCTCCAGATGCCAGAACATGTACAATCTGAGTGTAATTTTTTTTTGGGGGGGGGGCGTTATTAAGAGAATTTTGATAGTGGTCTAATCAAAGCCATGTAAGCAGCCAAGGAAGAAACTACATACTTGGGATGTTCTACTTTGGACTGTTTCAGGGGTGCTGTATTTTGAAAAAGCCCAAAGAATTCACATTATTTGGAGTAGTGGTGAGGACGGATATTCCCATCGTGGTGAACTGATAGAAAGTTTCAGCATATAGTTATATATATATATATATATTTCATTTCAGTAGTTACTTTTATGATGAATGAATAAGTCTGGCTCACCTTTCGAATCAGAATTATCCGGCTTCTGTTACAAGCTTCAATAAAACAGTGGATTAAAACCCGAGTCTTTCAAAAGCCTTTTTTTCCCCCAAAACAACCCAAAAGGCTTACAATGTAAAGCCATTGAATTTTTGTGTTGAATTCTTCCGATGGAGCTGGGAATCAGGGATGAACAAGGGGCAGTTTGCAGCAGGAGCTGAGGCAAATGTCTGATACATTCATTAAAGGAGGAGGAGGAGGAGGAGGAAAAGGAGGAGAAGGAAGAGGGAAAAGAGGAAGAAAGGAAGAGGAGAGGAAGAAGAGGAAGAGGAGAGGAAGAAGAAGAAGAGGAGGAGGAGGAGCAGAAGAAGTGGAAAAGGAGGAAGAGGAGAAGGGGAGGAGGAGGAGGAGGAGAAAGAAGAAGAGGAGGAAGAAGAGGAAGAGGAAGAAGAAAGGAAGAGGAGAGGAAGGAGGCAGAGGAGAAGGAGGAGAAGGAGCAGAAGAAGGAGGAAGAAGGAGGAAGAAGAAGAGGAAGAAGAAGAGGGGAAGGAGAAGAGGAGGAGGAGGAAGTCATAAAGTCACTAAGATTGGATACTCCTGACCAATAGGACAGAATCTGCTTGTCCTGTTCATCTTGACAGCAACCTCCACCTTCATGTTCCTCCTAGGTCAGAATATGGCCTAAATTGCATGCTCTTCTATGGGTAGCCAAGGCAGTTCTTTTTCTCTGTATTTGACATCTAAAATCTTATTTCATTGGGCTGCTGGCATTGTCTAAGCTTAAATTTATTTATTTTTAATTTATGACCGTCATGTCAATGCCAATTTAATTTCTAATTGTTTTTTATCTATGCTAGCTGTTTGTCCTAATGACTTGTTTATGAATAATGAATTGCCATGATTTATTTGGCGCAATCAGCCTGGAATTATTGGATGCTCGGACACTTGGCATCCATTTTTACTACATGAGCACATCTGTGGGGGAAAAACTTTAGGTTTACTCTCAGTGGGAGTTTCAATCCAAGTGGAAAAAGAGGGAAGCCAGGCTCTGCAGATGGGATTCATATGTAGGCAAATTTTCTAATCTTTTGGTCAGTACTTGTCCAAAATCATGTTGCTGCAAGTCCATTTCAGTGTTTCCATCCAGTTGAGTCTGGATTGATTCTCTCTGATCTAGACCAGATATAATCATACCTGGACTGCAAAACTATCGATAGCCACTGGAGGTAGCAAAGAGATCCCCAAACCCGGATACTCTGCTGCCATCTAGTGTTAATTGTTTGCCACTTGCTAAATCACTAAAAAGAAGGAAACATAATTTTTACATATTACGTACTCCTTATTAGTTAAAGAGAAAAAAATTTAAATATATAACACATTTCCTTTTCTTGAGTGACAGCTTTTTACTTTTTCATGAAAAAGAAGAAAGAAAAGAAAAGAAAAGAAAAGAAAAGAAAAGAAAAGAAAAGAAAAGAAAAGAAAGAAAGAAAGAAAGAAAGAAAGAAAGAGGGAGGGAGGGAGGGAGGTAGAGGTGATGATCAGCTGGTTCTGACCAGTTCTGGAGAACTGGTTGTGGAAATTTTGAGTAGTTCGGAGAACCGGCAAATACAACCCCTGACTGGCCACGCCCCCATCTATTCCCTGAGTCCCAGTTGATTGGCTGGGTCTTCTTTGGTTGCCCTGCACAGGAGAACAGAGTTGGAAAGCAGGTTAGTGGGGTTGCGAGGGAATGGGATTTTGCAGTATCCTTCCCCTGCCACACCCACCAAGCCACGCCCACAGAACCAGTAATAAAAAAATTTGAATCCCACCACTGGAGGGAGGGAAGAGAGGAAGGAAGGAAGGAATAAGAAGTAGGAAGGAATGTATACTGTTGAAACGCTGATAGAAATAAAATCTTGGTAGAAATAATCCATCCCAGTAATGCTTACATGATAAAAATTGCAGATTAGCCAAATTACAGTTAAATCTGTCTATTGTGCTTTTCTAGCCAAGCCACCCAAACCATAGAGAGAGAAACCCCTGGGAATGGCTGAATGTGCCACCCTTTCCATGGAAGAACAGGTAGATTTTTAAAGGCCTTCCAGCAGTCCATCAGGGCGGGACCACTTGGGGTATTTTTTTTGAGGGGGAGTCTTGTTTCAAAGAGCAGGTGACACAAGAACAGAGAAGATGCAATTCCCAGATCCTGGCATTCTTCACTCAATCTTACCAAGGTATTCCTGACAGGTAGAACCAGTGGTTGTATTCTTCCGGTTCAGCCCAGTTCGGGTCGAACCAGTAGGTCCAAGGATCATCTGTGAGCAAACCAGTTGGCTCCAACGATCAGCTGCTAGGCCTGCCTGCCCATCTGCTCCGGCTCTATACTGGACTTTATTTCCTGGTTTTGAACTCAGCTTCTTTGCGCGGCACAGCCGATTGCACAAAGTCAGCTGTTGAAGACACAGGGAGAATGCAGAATTGCAGGAGACGGTCAGTAGCAAACCCTTTGCACACATGCCAGAAGCGCCCACCAAGCCACACCGAACAGAACCCATGGCAAAAAAAAGTTGAATCCCACCAGTGGGTAGAACCCATGAGAAATAGATGGTCCTTCAAATAACCAGGCCTTAGGCCACCAGATAGGCCTTTATAGGTAACTACCAGCATCTTGAATCACACCCGGAAGCAAAGTGGCAACCAATGGGGCTCTGTTCTGATCCAAATCCTTTTCCAATAAGACAAACAATAACTAAAGGGAACAGAAAACTTTTAATGAGTCTTAACGGAAGGATTTTATATCCTTTGCAATGGTTAGCACCCTGAAGAGTCCTTGAGGCCACTTGGAGGTTTATCTGTATCCTCAAGATACCCTCTATACCCAGGGGAGTGAGCTTCAAAAATTGCAGCAAGGGGTTCTCTGCCCAGTTGCTGGGTGGGCGTGGCCTAATCAGCTTCCTGTACCATGGTGGGGGGAGGGGCGTTTTTGCCCCCCTCAGGCTCCAGAGGCTATCTGGAAGCTGGAAACAGGCCTATTTCCAGCCTTCCCGAACTTCCGGGAGGCCCGTTTTTGCCCTCCTGAGCCTCCACACACACCCTGCACTAGTGCATTCAAAACGGGCTGCGTAGGAGAGGACACTTGGGAGGGGAGAGGCAGGGTGGGAGGGGCCAGCCAGGAGTGGGATTTGGGGTGGGTTCTCCGAACTGTGCAGAGTCTTAGCTAGGGGCTCTCCCAAACCCCCAGCAGCCCACCCCTGTCTATACCCTGTATAAGCCCCCCTCAGTGATTGAGAATCTCCCATAGACATTTCACCATATAAAATATACCCTTAAATCCTGTCTATGCCATCTAACAGGGAGCTTGAAGGAGAAGCACTTGGCCGGAGGTGGTTGGTGCATTAACAGAGAGGGCCCTGCCACCTCTCCCCTCCAAACCCTTGTTTGTTTAGCTTATTTTAAGCTCCATAGTTTAAACTGGTTTTGTGTTTATAATCTTTGAACGCTTGTGTTGCTTTATCTTTGCTGGAAGGTGCTCAGAGTTATCTTGAGGGGTGACATGAGGGGCAAATAATTTTGATTAATAAAATAAAAATAAAATAAAATAATTAAAATAACATAAATAAAACAAAACAAAATAAAATAAAATAAAATAAAATAAAAATAAACTTACAACAGTTTACTTTGTAACTATTTGAAGTTACAACGGCACTGAAAAAAGTCACTTATGATGGTTTCTCACACTTAATAATCACTGCAGCATCTCCATGGTCACATGATCCAAATGCAGATACTTGACAACTGACTCACACCTATGACGGTTAAAATGTCCCAGGTGATCCCCTTTTGCGACTTTTCGACAAGCAAAATCAATGAGGGAAACCAGATTCACTTAACAATCATCTTACTAATTGAGCAGCTTCAGTGATTCACTTAACAATTACGGCAAGAAAAGTCATAAAAATGGGATAAAGCTCGCTTGATAAATTTCTCACTTAGTAACATAAACTTGGGGCTTAATTGTAATTGTAAGCTGAGGACTACCTGTAAAACAAAATAAAATAGGATAGGATAGGATGAATAAACAATAAAATAAAAAAGAATACCGTTTCCCTGAAAATACGACCTACCCTGAAAGTAAGTCCTAGCTTAATTTTTACACTTGTGCACAATATAAGTCCTACAACCAAAATAAGCCCTAATTAAGACCCCCACCCATTCCAGAGTGGACAGGTAAAAATTAAGCGAGGGTGGGGATGAGGGGGTGGAGCTGCCCTTCTACTTACACTTGTAGCCAGGCCTCGCACACCCCAATACCTGCCTTTCTGGCCCATTTCTTCTGAGGCTGCCAAGGCTTTCCTGAAGGATCGATCCAGAGCTCTGTTATCGGCTTCAGGAAAATCTTGCCGGACGCAGAAGGAGAAGTTCCTGAAGGCCTCTGACAGCGCAAAGGAGGCTGGGGCAATGCATGCAAGTGAGGTTAGTCAGTGGGTGACATCCCCTGAAAATAAGATCTAGTGCCTTTTTAATATAAGACAGGATCTTATTTTCAGGGAAACATGGTAATAAAATAAAATAAATAAAATAAAATAGTTGTGCCAAGTCTTCTTGGCCACAATTACCTTCTCCTTTTGAGCAAGAGTTATGAGTCCAAAAAGATTATCAGATTGCATACAACTCTTGAATGAGAAAATGCAACCCTTCTCCTTCCCCCGCTCCCACTTAATCCCTGGATCTAGCAGCCTCTAAAACCCACAGCGATACAATCTTGGTAGGATTAAGCCAGGATCAGTTTCTCTCCCATCTCCAAATCCATGTAGGCTGCACAAGTCGTGTGCAACGCCATGAAAATAAAGGAGTGTAAATTTTTTATTTTTTTTAAAAAAAGGGTATTGAATGTTTTCTGGAATGCCAAAGGGGACTGAATCCCTGATTGTGAGATTGCAAAGACAAGACTAGAATTCCTCCGGAGTGTTGCAGAGGTGTCTCCCGTGTGCTGGTTAACTTGCCGCTTTCGGGTTCAAGGCTCAACCAGAGCCTGATAGTTGCGCTTTGATTAGACTGTTGATTACAAGGTAATCTTGTGAATATTTCATGCTGAAGTAAGAACATGCAAGCAGGAGGGGTAACATGAGAAAACCTAGGCGTTGTCTTATAAGAAGCCTGTCTCTTTCTTCTCTCCTGCTAAATAGCTGTGTGCAGTGTTGGGACTAAACGGTGGCTGATAAGAAGATGGGATTTGTCATCTAATCCTCACTGGCAGAAACGGCTGCTCACTTTGGAGGAGTGTGGGGGCGGGGGAGAGAGAGCAGACTTCTTGTCCTGGATTTTTCTTTTCAACATCTCCTCCTCCTCCTCCTCCAGCAAGTAGCTTACGGTGGCCTCCAAACAGCAGCTGGTATCCCAGTTGGATAATGCCTTGGGTCACCACAGGGCTATTGGGATGCTGTGTCGGATGGCCATAATTGAAACAGGAGTCCTGGCCAAAGAGCTTTGGAGGTCCCTTCCTTTGCCAGGTAGAAACCCCAGCCTCTGGCTGGGGCTGCCCGCTGATGACCAGAAAGTGAGGGGACCCAGAGACCAAGTTCATGTGGGCAGCACAGCTGTGCCCTCTCATGCTGGGAGCAATTTGTCACTTTCAGGTCCTTCGCTGAGCTATGGAAGCCGAAGACTCCGGTAAGATTATCCACGGCTTTGCTCCTAATTGCCGGTCAATCTGTAATGATGGTGGGGGATTCGGCTTGTTTTTCTATCACGCTGGGTTTTCGCTCTCTTAGCTCTGTAAAAAGGTCTCCCCTCCTTTGCTTCTGAAGTTTCTTCTAAGTTGACAGGCACCTTAATTGGTTTGGGAATGCAAGCTAATCCGCCCAATTAGGTGGCTTAGTGGGTGGTGCCAATTAACCTTTCCCGATTGATTTCCTTAGATTGTTAACTCCAGCAACATGTTTATAGATTGACCTTCTTTGCAGAGTCGGGATACTAAATGGCATTCTCACCCCGCTGTGGGCTCCTCTATCTAGTTCTACAGAGTTTATAGTATAGACCAGAGATGCCGAAACAACAGAAGTTGCAAAGCAAAAAATTAAAAAATGCAAAGAATGATAGGTCGGTCAAACTTTCATTTTTTAACTCAGGTCCTGTAAAAAAACAACCACCACCACCTGTCGGTGGGCAGATGGTACAGAATAAGGCCTCCAGGCTTAATCCCAGCTGGAGTTGGCAATCTTGGAAGCAGTTTTAAAATGAAGAAACACCCCCTTCCCACCGTTTCCATAGTGCTTGGTTTCTTTTGTATTTAACGTTGGTGATGTTAGTTTAGAAAGCGGAGGTGTTGATCTGGCACAAAAGAACTAGAATCTGTGGAGCTGCTGCAAGTCTGATGATCCAGCCCAGCTCACAATTAATCTCGGTTCCCAATGGGTTTAAATTATGTGCTGAAGTTATTATGGAAGTGTGTGTGTGTATGGGCCATCTTTCCATAGCTGAAAGGGAATTATCATAATTGTTCAAAAGAAAAAGAAAATAGAAAAAACAGCCATCTGGAAAAGGGGGGGAAAAAGCCAACGATTAACCAGAAGAGTAAATTTTAAAAAAATAAAATCAAACTAGCAAGAACCAAAAACAATGCACTGCCTTCCCTGATATCATAAATCAGAACAGAGCTGGAAGGGACCTTTGCTGAAGCAGGAGAGCCTATAGCATTCCAGACACACACACCCTCTCTGTAGGCCCTAAATATACTGGGTTAGAACAAGTAAAGTATAATGAATCTCTTTGTTGACCTTCCTCCATTCTAATTTTTGGCTGTTTACAGATTTGGGCAGGGGATTGGTCTCTAGAGCCAGGATGAGTAAGTATTGCTGAAGCAAATGGGAGCAAGCCCTTTGTCCAATTTCCAAATATTGTATAGTAATATTTGTTTTAAGTTTTAGGTTTCTGAGTGTTACCCTAAAAGAGGACCTGACCTGGGGTGCCCACATTGCATCCCTGGTCAAAAGGGCCCAGTAGAGATGATACTACCTGAGACTTCTCAGGAAACAACAACTAAATGAAAAAGTGCTGGTGACCTTCGACCGCTGCACCATAGAGAGTATCTTAACTTACTGCACCTCTATATGGTTTGCCAATTGCACAGGGCAGATAGGACAGCACTCCAGAGGGTTAATGTCATCACTTTGGAAGAGCTTTATAGCTCCCGCTGCTTAAGAAAGTTCAAAATATTATCAAAGATCCATCTCATCCTGGGAACCTTTTTTTTTTTTTGAACTGTTACCATCTGGCAGAGGATAATATAAACAAGGACAAATAGGCTGAA
This sequence comes from Hydrophis major, assembly GCA_033807585.1. NCBI lineage: Eukaryota > Metazoa > Chordata > Lepidosauria > Squamata > Elapidae > Hydrophis > Hydrophis major. Next base: position 149,046,955 of record CM066331.1, read on the forward strand.
AAACAGCCTCTATCCCAGGCCAGTAGCTCTGTTGAATTCTACCATATCGTGCAATATTAATGCAATATTAGGGATTTTCAATTCAATGTGTAGAGTGTGAAGGATGCGTGTTTGTGTTTATTTTCATGGTCGTGATGTGCACTGAAGATGGTGTTTGATTTGTTGCACAAGGTGCAATGACAATATAGTAAACTAAACTAAAAAAAAAAAAAGCTAATGCTACATCTGAGGGTTGTTGCGATGGAATGTGCACCTGCAGGAGCAATAGAAAAATCTTTTGACAACACAGAGCCTTCCCAGAAAGAAATTCAGATGAAAAGACTGCACAGTCCTAAGCTGGATGGGGCAAGGAAAAAGAGTTTCAGGGTAGCACACACACACCCTAAAAATTCCTTAGGATGGGTTTAGTAAGTTAGATGCTTATAGTTTAGTCCGGCAAGATTCTGTCTGTTAGGTATAAGCAAATAAAGGATTGGACTCGACCGGATCTCACTGCCTCATCTCTGGGCTTCAACCCAACAGTTGTTATTTCGTCTTCCTTTACTTCAAACATGGCCCTGGGAAAGTTACAGAGGTCTGAGTGAAGTATTGAGTGTGCAAGGTTGCCATGGTAACACTTCCTGCCATGGTGAGGGCGTGTGACATCAACTGATCTCTGTCCCAGGTTGGGATGAGTCAGAAGGGATCCTTCATGCAATATTAATCATGCAAGTAAAGAGAAAAATCAGGTAGGAATGAAACCAATGATTGTACATGAGTGGAACACCTACAGGAATTAACCCAGTCTATTGCAAGTTTGCTCCACCATTTGTACTAATCTTTGTTGTTCCCTCAGCATTCAGAAAGATGGGTAAATAAACAGAGCCATCTCCATCCCAATTCTTACATGTTAGAGAAAAAAACCATGCTGATCTGAGTTTCCTGGAGTCTTTTTGAAGTTAAAAATAACAAAATATAAAATATGCCCCCCCCCCCCCCAATCTGATTTTTTTTTTCCCTGTGAAAAGTTTGGCTGGTTCAGAAATTGCCCTTCCATGGGACTGAAGGAAGGGCACTTCATCATTGCTTGGAAAATGGTGTCTGGCGATTGAAAATAACTGTGGGGACACTGAGCTATGATACCATCAAGTACTATCTCTCTCTTTTTTTTCACAAGGCTAAAGTTTCCAATTAACCATATGAACCCAGCACAGATCTTCTTTACTCATTAAACAGATGATCTTCTAGGAGTAGAAGAGGGGGGGCAGTTTGTTCCTATGTTACAGAGAAGCTCAGATACAGCATGTCATCACTCAGTTTTTACATAGCTGTTCCATGAACGTTTTCGGTTGATGTTGCCTTGATATCTTGGTGCAAGAATACACAAAGCACTGTGGAGGTTAAGGCTGCAGTGAACATTCAGGGTGAAAATGCTGGATGGTGTGGTTGTGGTTGTGTATGGACTAAATTGACCACGTGGACCATAGCTTACCAGAACCCCCGTTCTCTAGTGTCTCCTGGAGTTTGTCCAAATTCATTTCATTGCATCGATGACCCTATCTAACCATTTCATCCTCCCCTTCTCCTTTTGCCTTCCATCTTTCCCAACATCTAGGTCTTCTCCAAGGAGTCATCTCTTCTCATTGTTCTGACCAAGGCTTCCTGAGACCATAATTAAGCACACACTTAGTCCAAACAACTCTCTTTTTATTTCAACGCTGGGATTTATGTTCATTCTCAGCCTGTAATGAGTCCCAAACAGTCCCTTGAGATAAGCACCCACCTTTCTCTCCTTTGAATTGCTGCCAACAACTAAAATGCCAAATCAACTGTAAAAAGCCAACCAGAGTACAAAGTCCACACAGAGCTTCAAGGTTAACAAAGCAAACAAAGTTGCTTCCTGCAAAGGTCCCTTTTTTTGTCCTTTATGTCTTATGGAAGGGACCTCCAAACCTTATTCCCGAGTTGCCCCTTTTGTCTTAACTGTTCTTGCCTTCTGACAGCTCTGCACACATGCACACTGGGAACAGGCTTCTCTTGTTCATCTGCCTTGCTGCTGTCAGATTCTGGAGGCTCCAGAGTCAGCACATAACTCCCAGATGGCCCTGGTCCCATCTCTGTATTGGATGCAGGACCCTCATCCAAGTCCTCCCCAGACTGTCCCATGTTCTTCCCCACTGTCCAATTCTGCTGCTGTCTCTGCAGGCTGCCAGCAGACCAGAACACTCAATAGGTGGCCCAAATATTTGAGCTTCAGCTTCAGGATCTGTCCTTCCAAAGAACAGTCAAGGTTGTAGATGGGTGTTAACCTCATATGTTGGAGAGATTCCTCCTTTCGAACTTAACAGTGAATGATTCCCTTCCTTGAACTTGATCAAAGAGGTTGTCCTTAAAACTGATCTGGACACTCTTTTAGCAGTGTCCCCATCCCTATTGTAATTGTCTCTATCCACTTTGCTGCTGGTCTTCTTTTTTTCCTTCCACCTTTCCCAGTCTTACAGCCTTCCCATGATGTGTCTGAAGTTAGGATAATTTCAGCTGGGTTATTTGGGCCTCGAGTAACAACTCTCTATTGATTCGTTCAATGATCCATTGGTTTGTTCTCTTGGGCATCCACAGTAGTCTCAGGGGTCTTCTCCACCACCACTAACAGATCACTGAGAGTTTATTACAGTGTTTTTCAACCAGGGCCACTTGAAGATGGGTGGACTTCAGAGGTGGCATTCAGCAGGTTCTGACCAGTTCTGGACAACCAGTAGTGGAAATTTTGAGTAGTTTGGAGAACTGGCAAATCCCACCTCTGACTGGCCCCGCCCCCATCTATTGTCTGCCTCCCATTGAGTCCCAGCTGATTGGCTGGGTCTTCTTTGGTTGCCCTGCACAGGAGAATGGATCTGGAAAGCAGGTTAGTGGAGTGGAGAAGAAATGGAAATTTTGCAGTATCCTTCCCCTGCCACGCCCACCAAGCCACACCATGCCAACCAAACCATGCCATGCCCACAGAACCAGTAGTAAAAAAAAATTGAATCCCACCACTGGTGATCTTCAACTCCCAGAATTCCCCAGCTAACCACTGGCTGAGGAATTCTGGCAGTTGAAGTCCACCCATCTTCAAGTGACCAAGGTTGAGAAATACTGGTTTATTATATAGGAACCTTTGAATTTCTTCTTCTATTAAGTCTGGTGATTCATCTTTTGCCTTGCCTCTAGTGAAATGCAAGGCAAAACAATTATATCAATAGCAATAGCAGTAGCACTTAGACTTATATATCGCTTCACAGTGCTTTACAGCCCTCTCTAAGCGGATTACAGAGTCAGTCTATTGGCCTCAACAATCTGGGTCCTCATTTTACCCACCTTGGAAGGATGGAAGGCTGAGTCAACCTTGAGCCTGGTGGGATTTGAACTGTCAAACTGCAGGCAGCTGGCAGACAGCAGAAGTAGCCTGCAGTATTACACTCTAACCACTGCGCCACCGTGGCTCATAATAGCCAAACATCTTTTAAAAATTATTAGATTTTTTTAAAAAAAATAAAGAAAAAGAGCTGGAAAGGACTTTGGAGGTCTAACCACCACTACCCTTCTCAACCAGGAAGCCCTATATAATTTGAGACAAGTGGGAAAAAGAATAACAGACAGATAGAAAAGATATAGAAAAAAAATACAACACCCTGCGGTCAAAGCCTGTGACTCATCCTACTGGATTTGGAGGAGCGGTTGTGACCCTATTGGGAGATTCTGTCATTGTGATAAGCTGGACAGATGGCTGAGAAGGCTTTGTGAAAAATTATGCAGTTGTCACCATAACCACCCCCAGCCTAACGCACTCGTTTGATATTTGGAGCAAGTACGAATGGAGCCGATCGTAATGTTCAGCTGACCTTGTGTACTGAGAGGACCTCTGAAGAAATGTTGAGGAGTTAGCTACCCAGGAGAGGAAAAGGATGGGAATAATTAGGACTGCAGAAAAAAAAAGCCCTGTATACTGCATACTGTATGTTAAGTTCTGCGCAAGGGCGCAAGGAACGGAGACGAGACGGTGAACAGTGAACTTCAACTCTTTATTAATCATTCTGAACAGAGCAAAATCCTAGGGCAGCAGCAGCCTTTTTATAGGCAAGCTGCTGATCTAGTAACCAATGAGAAACGTGGAGTATTAAACCCTTTAACCAATGAGAGTGGCTCATTAACAGCCAATCAGATTCTCCTGAACGGACCAATCCAATATCACTATTATCAGCCAATCAGAAGTGCAGAATTAGAACCCTGCTATTTCTAAAGGTTTGATAAAACTTTATTTAAGCATTTATTAGTTCATAACACTGTATACTGCATGAGCCAAAAAGAGGGCTGTGAAAATATTTACAGACCCCTCATATCTTGGACATAAACTGTTTCAACTCCTTCCCTCAAAATGAAGCTACTCTCAAAATGACACCAGAACAACCAGACATCAGAACAGTTCCCCCCCCCCCGAATGTCATCACTCTTCTTAACAAATAATTCCCTCAACACTATTCAATTATCTATTAAGTCTGCATTACTATTACCATTACTATTAATCTTCCCATCCTTCCTTTCATCCATCCCCTCCCACTTGTGACTGTATGACTGTAATGTTGTCGCTTGTATCCTTACAATTTTTTAATCGACTGTTTCCTAGTATGATTTGATTGCTTATTGTACCCTGTGACTATTACTAATGATGTACCTGATGATTCTTGACTCTTGACAAATGTATCTTTTCTTTTATATACACTGAGAGCATTTGCACCAAGACAAATTCCTTGTGTGTCCAATCACATTTGGCCAATAAAGAATTCTATTCTATTCCATTCCATTCCATTCCATTCCATATTTTCTATTCTGTTCCATTCCATTCCATTCAAACTTAGGCCATCTTCTCTGTAGAAGGAAGAAAGATTGAGTGGACAAATTTCTGAGAGAGATGAGCTTTTTAGAAAATTTTTTCCATAAGATATATAGATAGTCCTCAACTTATGACCACAACTGAGACCAAAATTTCTATTGGAAAGAGAGGCAGTTGTTAAGTGAATTTTGTCCCATTTTATGAGCTTTCTTCCCATGATTGTTTAGGGAATCCTGCAGATCTACTTAACAATTGTGTTATTAACTTAACAGGTGCAAAACGTGACCTCCCAGGAGAGAGTAATCATCATAAATATGAATCAGTTGCCAAGCATCTGAATTTTGATTATGTGACAATGAGGATGTTGTAACGGGAAGGGGAGGGGAGGGGATAAGAGGGGAGGGAAAGGAAAGGAGAAAAGGAAAAGAAAGGAAAGGAAAGGAAGGAATTAAAGGAAAAGAAAGGAGGGAAGGGAAGGAAAGAAGGAAAGGAGAAAAAGAAATGAAAGGAGAAAAGGAAAGGAGAAAAGGAAAGGTAAGGAAAAGAAAGGAGGAAAGGAAAGGAGGAAGAAAGGAAAGGAAAAGAAAGGAAAGGAGGAAGGAGAATGGGAGGAAAGGAAAGGTAAGGAAAAGAAAGGAAGAAGGAGAATGGGAGGAAAGGAAAGGAGGAAGGAGAATGGGAGAAAAGGAAAGGAAAGGAAAGGAAGAAGGGGAGTGGGAGGAAAGGAAAGGAAAGGAAAGGAGGAAGGAGAATGGGAGGAAAGGAAAGTTAAGGAAAGTTAAGGAAAAGAAAGGAAGAAGGAGAATGGGAGGAAAGGAAAGGAAAGGAGGAAAGGAAAGGAAAGGAAAGGAAAGGAGGAAAGGAAAGGAAAGGAAAGGAGGAAAGGAAAGGAAAGGAAAGGAAAGGAAAGGAAAGGAAAGGAAAGGAAAGGAAAGGTAAGGTAAGGTAAGGAAAAGAAAGGAAGAAGGAGAATGGGAGGAAAGGAAAGGAAAGGAAAGGAAAGAAGGGAAGGGAAGAAGGGAAGGAGGAAAGGAAAGGAAAGGAAGAAGGAGAATGGGAGGAAACGAAAGGAGAGAAAAGGAAAGGAGGAAAGGAGTGGAAAGGAGATTTAGAGAGAATTGGGATCAGATTTCTGGGTCCAGCATGGGAAGGATTCATTTCTGTTAGCTTCCCAACATATAAGCCTTGAACTCCAAATTGGTCTTTGCTTTTTCAGACAAAAATGGTACAAATAAAAATTGATCGGGGAGGGAAAGGCAAATGGGGTCCTCCTTGGGTTATTTTTCCTTGGCTGTGATCCCCCCATCCCCGAAAATTTGGAATGATAATTGAGTCAATTGCAGGGGAAATTATTTGCTTGGGGCTGTTGTCTCTGTTAACCTTCTTCACCATGCTTCTTCCGGTACTTGATTGCAAAAGGGCACCAGGTTAATGAGTTCCAGCATCCTGAAGTGTATCCATGTAAATTCCTAAGGCTTGCTTGACCTTTAGGGCATTGGCATACCTGCCCTGAGCCAAAACGGACTTTTAATACCCATTTTAAACCAAACTCCTTGCATGACATCCACAGAGGTCGGAGGGAAAATGGAATTTTCTATGGATTAAATAGATTAGCAAGAGGGAACCTTCTTCAGCAGCAGAGCAGGCTCATGGCTAGGAAACTGAGGACACCATTGGTCACTTTCAAACAGGAGAGAAGGGAAAAAGTAACCACAAAAGAAAGGAAGAAGAAGGAGGGGGGGAAGGGAAGGGAAGGGAAGGGAAGGGAGGGAGGGAAGGAAGGGAAGGTACGGCAGAAAGGAAAAAGTGAAGAAAGAGTGAGACGTTGGAAAAAGTGCAGAGAAGAGCAACTAAGATGATTAAAGGCCTGAAGACTAAAACATATGAAGAATAGTTGTAGGATTTGGGTTTGGAGAAAAGAAGGACTAGGGGGGACATGACAGCAGTGTTTTGAAGGACCACCACGAAGAAGAGGAGGTCAATTGATTGTACCAGAAGGCAAGACGAGAAGCAATGGATGGAAACGAACCAAGGAGAGAAGCAACCTAGAATTAAAGAGAAACTTCCTAATAGTGAGAACAATTAACCGGTAGAACAACTTGTCTCCAGAAGTTGTGGGTGCTCCATCACTGGAGGTTTTAAAGAAGAGACTGGATAACTGTTTGTCTGAAGCGGTCTGGGGTCTCCTGCTTGAGCAGCGGGTTGGACTAGAAAGACCTCCAAGGTCCCTTCCAGCTCTACCGGTTCTGTGGGCGTGGCTTGATGGGTGCACTTTGTGCACGCATACGCGCTTCGCATGCACACAGAGGGTTTGATACTGACCTTTTCCTGCAATCTTGCATGCTCCCTGTATCTTCAACAGCTGACGCACGGCAATCGGCTATGCCACACAAAGCAGCTGAGCGTCAAAACCAGGAAATAAAGGTCAGAATGGAGCGGGGGCAGGCGGACGGCTGGACCCAGCAGCTGATCATCGGAGCAAACTGGTTCTCTCACAGATGATCCTCGGAGCTACTGGTTTGGCCAAATTGAACCAAACCAGGAGAATATCACCACTGTTTCGGGGGGGGGGGGACCCAGGATTTTAACTCCTATGCTATCGGAGTCTGTGCCCCTGTTTAAGCATTAGAGAGGGGGAGTGGAAGAGATTTTGCCTCAGGGAAATGAGCCTTAAATAGAGATTAATTGCCATTCTTCTCTCCTTTACATCTCACTGGGGAATGGAAATTGGCTGAGGCTGTCATCTTGAATTTTTTTGACCCCAACCCTCTTGCATCTCATTTCCCTTTCTTTCTTTCTTTCTTTCTTTCTTTCTTTCTTTCTTTCTTTCTTTCTTTCTTTCTTTCTTTCTTTCTTTCTTCCTTCCTTCCTCCCTCCCTCCTTCTCTTTCCTCCTTCCTTCCTTCCTTCCTTCCTCTTTCTTTCTTTCTTTCTTTCTGTTCCTTTTGGCAAGCTTCTGTTAACTTGACTTCTTATTAAACAGTTATGTCCCCTCAGATGCCCTATGGAGTCAATATGCCCAGATTTGTTTATAGTCTCTTAACTCAGCACAAGTGCCCAGTGAAATTTGACCCCAGGCTATAGCATGTGACTTTCTTGACAACTCTCAGAGAGGCTTCTCTGGGAGGTAATGGGGACATTTCTTGGCTCTTGCCCAAGCAGAGAAACACAGCAATTTTCTAATGCCCAGGATCCATTGCTGTATATATTAAAATTCTCATGCATCTTCAACCAGGAGCCCCTCTAAAGCCTTTTAGGGCAACTAGATATCTTGGAATAAGCAAGGAAAGAAACGTGGACCAAAAACTTGGATCTGGTTTATGAACTCTGATGGATTTGCTTTGCTTGTCAATTTGGGGCCACCAGATAATTTCCTGTCAGACGCAAATGGCCAGGAGCATTCACTGAGTTCAAAGCACAGAAGAGTTTATTCTTGCCACCTATACACAGGGGTGGCCTTCAAAAAATTTAACAACCAGTTCTCTGCCCGGTTGCTGGATGGGGACGGCCTAGTCAGCCTCCTGCACCATGGCAGGTGGGGCAATTTTGTCTTCCCCGGGTTCCGGAGGCTTTCCTTGAGCCTCCGGGAGGATGAAAACAGCCTCCCTGGGCTTTGGAGGCCCTCTGGAGGTGGAAAATGGACCCATTTCTGACCTTCCAGAACCTCCAGGTGGCTCGTTTTTCACCCTCCCTGAGCCTCTATGTGGCCCTGCACTTACCTGGGATCCAAAACGGGCCATGTGGAGACTCCTGGGAGGAAGGGTGTGGAGTGGGCAGGGCCAGCCAGTTGTTTCAACTACCAGTTTGGTGAACCAGATTTTCAAATTAACCTCCAGTTCGCCCGAATCAGTGCAAACTTGGTAGCAGCCCACCCCTGCCTATACATAAGAATTTAATCCAGGGTTTTCAAACTTGGCAATTTTAAGACTTGTGGACTTCAACTCCTCTTCCCAGCTATACTGTCTGGGGAATTCTGAGGATTGAAGTCCACAAATCTTAAAATTGCCAAGTTTGAAGACTGCTGATCCAGTCAACTAATGATCAGTGTTGAATTGGCATTAGAGAACAGTCAACAGAATTCATGGGGGGAGGTGGGGGGAGGCTAGACTTGGGGCTTTTGTGGTAATGCAAGGACTCCAAACCTATGACACATTTTAACAGCACGTTCTAGCTCTTCTGTTCTTACATTTTCCCACCTCAAAGAAGAATTTCTGAGTTTGTCTGCACCCTGATATGGATGTTGCAGTTCAAAGTGACACTTGTGCTAAACAAATTGTAGATCCTGATTCTGTAGATCCCGCCGGATCAGGATGTCTGAGTGCAGATGCAGCCAATCTGTCTTCTCTGAGGATTGGTGGACTCCACCAGCAGAACATTCTTACTGAGTCCACATCAGGTTTTTCAAATCATGAATAGGGCATTGATTAATTGAAGTAATATTTTGAGGCAAAAGAAATTTGGATGAAAACACCCACCTGATTAGAAAAAATGATAAAGCAACTATAGATTTAAAACCAGAAATATTTTTGTTAGGTATGATACCAGAAAAACTATAATAAATGGAATACAATATTAGGAAAATGAAGACACCCCCAGAGAGGAGAAAATAATTAAAAAGATATTAGACTGTGTAGAGATAGATAGACTGACATTAAAATTAAAGGACAAGGAAGAAACAGAATTGTTATGTTCTGTGCGTGGCGCAAAAAGTGGAGACGAGTCGATGAACAGTGAACTTCAACTCTTTATTTAACATCGTGCAACAGTTCTAAAAATGGCCACAACAGCCCCCTTTATACAGACAAGCTCTTGGGTATATAGCCAATGAAAACACAGGAACATTAGCTCTTTTAACCAATGAGAAAGGCTCGTTAATAGCCAATCAGATTCTCCTGAACGGACCAATCTGATATCGCTATTATCGGCCAATCAGAAGTGCAGGGCCAGAACCCTGCACTTTACTTTAAGGTTTCAACAATCTTTATTCAAGCACTTTTATTAATTCACAACACCCCTTCCCCCCGGGTTCTGTTTAAGGGGTGCAGTAACGTAGTCTTTGAGGTAGGCAGGTTGTTTTGATTGTCTATTTGATTTATGTTGTCCTCCCGGTATTTGTCTAGAGTCTTGTTGGGGTAGGACGTTATCTGGTGAACAGGGTGCCTCTGGTTCTGTATCTAAATTTCCGTTACCACTAATGTCCTCAGTATCCCTTTGAGGCGAGTTTACCCCTGTCCCCGATCCTTCTTCACATGTTGTGTCTGAGCGGTCATTTCTTCCGCTTGTGCTTTCCGCCGTTTCAAACTCAGCCTCCTCGGCGTCTCCTCCCCCCTCAGTTTGGAAATCACCAGAATCACAGACCCCAGACTGCAGCCTTGAACACAGCTGATCAATATGGTGCTTCCATATTCTATCGTCGCGACATTTCACTCGGTACGATCTGGGTCCGGTTACTTGGATTACAGTTGCCTCGACCCACAATGGGTCGCCATAAAAGTTTCTTGCGAAAACCAAGATGCCTACCTGGAAGTTACGGCATTTCCCGCTGGATCCATGTGGTTTTTCAGGTTCATACGATGGGTGTAGTCGGTCGAGGTGGGAGCGGAGTTTTCATCCCATCAATAACTCAGCTGGAGTTTTGTTGGTGATGCTGTGTGGAGTGATGTGCTGCAAAAGGAGTATTCGGTTAATCTTGGCTTCGATATCGCCATAGTCCATTTTATGTAGAGTTCTTTTGACAAATTGTACCATGCGCTCGGCCCTTCCATTGGCCGCAGGATGCACCGGTGAAGTTAGCGCATGGCGAATACCACGGTCTGCCAGGTACTGTTCAAGAGAAAGCGCGGTAAACTGGGGCCCGTTGTCAGACACCAGAACGTCCAGTAGTCCATGTGTTGCAAATAATCTGTCCAATTTCCTGATGACTGATTCGGTTGTTGTATTTTTCATCTCATGGATTTTGAGCCAGTTCGAGTAGGCATCCACTGTTAATAAAAATGTGTGTCCATTCGTAGGTCCCGCAAAGTCCAGATGAATATGGGACCATGGTCCCCTGGGTGTTTCCCATTCTGTTGGGTTGCTTTCGGTGGGACTGACTTCCTGGCATTTATGACAAGTCTTTACCCAGGCTTTGATCTGCTTGTCTATGCCCGGCCACCACACATAGCTTCGTGTGAGTGCTTTCATGCGCACGATGCTGGGGTGGCCATCGTGCAAGGTTCTCAGTACCGCTCGCTGTAATCGCTCTGGGACAATGACTCTATCGCCCCAAATGATGCAGCCCTTCTGGGAAAACAGTTCCGTCTGTCGACTTTTGAAGGGAACGTAGTTGTCAGGGATTTGGTCCAATGGCCATCCACGCTCTACCCAGCTGAGGACACGTGCTAAAATGGGATCGCGTTTAGTTTCAATCGTGATATCGCGAGCTGTCAACGGCGGTTTTTGGGGTGTCTCGATCTGCAGTGTTGTGACGGTCAGAGCAGGGTCGTCAACGGTTTATGGAAGTGGTGCACGGCTCAATGCGTCAGCGTGGGGAATGGCTTTCCCCGGGCGGTGTTGCAACTTATAATTATAGGCAGCCAAGAATTCTGACCAGCGAGTCATTCTGGGAGATAATATATAAGGGGTTGGTTTATCTCCCGCTATTATTCCCAGTAAAGGTTTGTGGTCAATTATTATAGTGAAAGCTCGCCCATAAATATATTCATGAAATCGTTTAACAGCAGATACAATAGCAAGAGCTTCCTTATTGATTTGACTGTAATTGCGTTCTGCTTTTGATAGCGTTTTTGAAAAATAGGCAACAGGGGCTTCACTTCCGTTTGGTAAAACGTGGCTCAAAATGGCGCCCACTCCGAATGGTGATGCATCACATGTAACTGTTAAAGGCAAAGTCTCATTATACTGCATCAAAACAGCATTGGAGGTCAATAGGTTTTTTACTTGTCGAAATGCATGTTCCTCTCGGTGCCCCCAAACCCAGGGTGCTTTTTTTGTCCAATAAACAATGTAGGGGTTCGGCTACGGTTGCTTTGTGAGGCAGAAAGACATTATAAAAATTGATAAGGCCTAGGAAAGCTTGGAGATCAGCCTTATTGCGGGGTTTTGGGGCGTTTTTGATTGCCCTAAGTTTGCTATCGGTGGGGTGAATGCCTTATTTATCTATTAAATATCCTAAAAATTCTACTCGATCCGTACATAGTTGACACTTGTTTTTTTTTAACTTTGAGACCCGAGTCTTTAAATCTCTGAAGAACCAACCCCAGGCGCTCCCTTAGTATTTCTTGAGTCGGAGCAGCAATTAAAATGTCATCAAAATAGGGGACAATGCCTTTTATACCTTGTAATAGTCTTTCCATCAAACTTTGAAAGATTCCCGGGGCCACGCTTACTCCGAATTGGAGTCGGTTACATTTAAACGCACCTCAGTGCGTAACGATCGTTTGGGCCTCTGCCGTTTTTTTGTCTACAGGCAGTTGTTGGTATGCCTGGGCTAGATCTAGTTTAGCGAAGACTTTTCCGCCCCCCAGGGAATGGAGAAGGTGTTGCACCACCGGTACCGGGTAAGCGTTTTGCTGCAGGGCGTGATTCAGGGTGGCTCGGTAGTCCCCACAATTTCTTAACGATCCATCCGGCTTGATGGGTGTCACGATCGGGGTTTCCCAGGGAGAATGGTCGGTTGGTTCTAACAACCCCTGGGCTATTAATTTATCAAGCTGCTCGTCAATCTTTGGTTAAAGGGCAAATGGAACTTGACGAGGCTTAAGGTGGATGGGGGCTATTTCGGGGTTGAGGTTAAATGATATCGGGGTCCCCTTGTACTCGCCTAGTTTATCTGCAAAGACGTCCTGGAATTCTTGGACGAGAGCCTCTTCCCAGTCGTTGCTGCTGGTTTGGTGAATGCTGGCTACTTCAATTCCAAGTGGAGCGAACCATTGGAGGCCTAACAAGCTAGGCCGATCCCTGTCGACTACAGTCAAGGATAAAGATGCGGTACGATTTTTAAATGAGACAAGGACTTGGCTGGATCCAATGACTGGAATTCGATTTCCCTGATAATCTTTGAGTATGATTCTTTGGAATAGGAGGTCTTGTCGCCGGACGGTAGGGATGAGTTGCTTGAGGGCTTCCAAGAAACTATCGAGAGGGACGATCCTGAATCGACTTCCATCATACAAGGCTAGTTTTCGATGGCCACCTTCACCCGGATCTTCTTGGCGTCCAGTGATGAGGCATGACCAATCGTAATAGTTTGGTGCGCCTCTTCTCGCTTCATTGAGTGGTTTAGGGGTTTGTTTCTGTAGGAGTGGTTGTTCCATTGGTGGTTCAAGGGTTCTCGCTTTACAGGATGGCTTCCTGTGGATTGGCGATAATTAGCCCCCCTCGGGGGCTGGCTGGGTCCTTGTTTGCTTCTATAGACCCGTTCGATGTGGCCTCTTTTCCCACACACATGGCAGAGCGCGTTGAGGAATTTGCAGTCTGATCGGGGGTGGTTTGCCCCACAACCAGCACATTGGTACTGCGATCTCTGGCATTGGTCTCGTTCAGACCAGAGCCGGTTGACCTCTTCTTCATCGCTTTCCGATGACGATTCAAAGTCCTCGTGGTGGGCTGTCGTTGCCTGTTCTTCTAAGTGAGGTGAAACTTCGCTGGTGAGTTGGCAAAGTCGGGCGTGGGTGCGGCGCATTCGGGCAGCCGACCTCCTGGTTGCTTCTGCTGCAGTAGCGTCAGCGATGGCATCTGAAAGGCTAATGTCGCCTTTCACCATCAGCTTACTCTGCACGCCTGGTGCATCTAATCCCAGAACTATTCAGTCTCTCAGGGCTTCTTCGAGGTCGGCAAACCCGCATAGGCCTCCCAGATTCCGGAGATCAGCTATGAAATCAGCAACACTTTCACCCTTCCGCTGATCTCTCTGGTAAAATTCATGCCTTCTAACGAGCGTTGGTACGGTCGGTGCATAGTGGGCCCTTAGCAGGGGTTCGAGGACGTCCCAGTCCATGGACCTCACTTCTGCCGGTTTCGCTAGTGCCTTGGCCATCTTGAATATGGTCGATCTGCAATGAGTTAGGAATACCGCCCATTTCTTTCCGGTAGTGGCATACTTCAAATTGTTGGTTTCCAGAAACATCTGGAAGCGATCCATATATGAGTCCCAGTCTTCTTGTGCCGGGTCGAATGGAGCGGGTGGTATGACGCTGCCGGACATGGTTCCGTCATTGGTGTGTTTCAGCCATGTGCTCAGTTATCACTCTGTAGTGTTCAGTCAGCTCTGACGTCTCCACATCCCATCCTCGTTGCCAGTGTTATGTTCTGTGCATGGCGCAAGAAGTGGAGATGAGTCGATGAACAGTGAACTTCAACTCTATTTAACATGGTGCAACAGTTCTAAAAATGGCCACAACAGCCCCCTTTATATAGGAAAGCTCTTGGGTATTTAGCCAATGAAAACACATGAACGTTAGCTCTTTTAACCAATGAGAACAGCTCGTTAATAGCCAATCAGATTCTCCTGAACGGACCAATCCGATATCGCTATTATCGGCCAATCAGAAGTGCAGGGCCAGAACCCTGCACTTTACTTTAAGGTTTCAACAATCTTTATTCAAGCACTTTTATTAATTCACAACAAGAATGTTTTTTTTTTTTTTTATCATGGGATGTATTTTATCAGTGGCTACAAAATAGAAGTAGAAATTAAAGGATAAAAGATTATTTCTAGGTACAAGTTATAAGTAATAAGATTATGATTATATGTTGTTACTATCATTAGTAGCAACAGTTGTTACTATCATCATTATTATTATTATTAACAATATTATCAGTATCATTGCTATTAATATTGGATTGTATAAATAAAATAACCCAGACAATGCAATGTTCTCTAAGCACTTATGTTGATTAAGATAAAAATATAATAATAATATTTTTAAAAAAGTCATATTTTGAGATCCCGACTCTTCTTTATTTTTATTCCTCAGATTTTCCTTTATCTTCCTCATCTATTCTCCATAAAAAAGCCATCAGGACCTCAGTGTCAAAAGAAAGCAAGAAATATCTCACTGTCCCCCAAGGCCACCCCTTTATGCATGTTGACCAAATCAACGGGATATCAGGACCAACGAAACACAGGAAAACCTGCAAAACATCTGTAAGTACTATATAATGACCACCAAGATATTTAAACTTCTCTGAAATCTGTCTAGTATAACAGTCATGAATGAGAAAATTCCAGTTTTTTAAAAACAAACGCAATTACAAAATACACATATCCTATTATGAATAAGAAGTTGCTTAACAATTGTTAGTCCTTTTTGGATTAGTGCCCGGACTACCACTGATGGTGTCACCTAGTTTGGGTAATAAAACATCTGCAAGAAAACTACTAAGTTCAGAGAGCACCAAGGACCTTTCAGGTGATTCTTACTGTGCCAAAATATTGTGCCTATTGCTCTTTTCACCCCTACAGAAGTTTAGAATAGAAATAGAAATAATAGAAATAGAACAGAATAGAACAGAATAGAACAACAGAACATAATAGATAATAGGGTAGGGAAGGATAGGGTAGAACAGAACAGAATGGAACAGAACAGAACAGAACAGAATTGAATTCTTTATTGGCCAAGTGTGATTGGACACACAAAGAATTTGTGTTCGGTGCATAAGCTCTCAGTATACATAAAAATACATTCATGATGAATCATAAGATACAACACTTAGTGATAGTCATAGGATACTAAATAAGCAATCAAAATCATACTAGGAAACTAAATAACATAATATAAATCATAAAGATAAAAGCAACAAGGTTATAGTCATAAGTAGAAAAGGAGATAGATAATAGCAAGGATGAGAAGTATAATAGTAATACAGTCTTAGTAAATAGTTTGACAGTGTTGTGGGAATTATTTGTTTAGCAGAGTGATGGCATGTGGGGGGAAAACTGTCTTTGTATCTAGTTGTTCCAGTGTGCAATGCTCTATAACGTCAGAGGTTGAAACAATTTATGTCCAGGATGTGAGGGGTCTGTAGGTATTGTTTGTAGATAAGTTTGTGGAATCATGGCAGCAACATCTACATAGAGGAATATAGGGAGTTTTCACCCTGCTTGTTTAAGAGTGTGACAGTCTCTGGTTTATGAAGAATTGATGTATAATTTGAATAAAGAGAGGGTAAGAATACATCTCTCCTTTCTGAAGGCTTCCTATGCCTTCAGGATCACACCTCACTCTTAAATTGGGTGTATGATTTCTGTATCAAAAAGGAGGCACTTTTTATTCTTATTAAAAATGTATATTTTGAAAAGTGATGCCTCTTTTTGTAAGTAGCAAAGCATAACTATTGGTTTGCACACCAAAGTTATTGTGGAAGGAACTATGATAAGTGCAAGAAGCTGTTACATGCTTGATGGCTTGTATTTTAGATCTGTGCTCTAATTATGCGATCCATTATAAATTCAAAAGGACAACCTTTGGTTTAAAATGCTTGCTATCCCCATTCTGCTCCAAATGCCACAGAAATAACAATTTCAGATGGCTCTCTCAAATTCCATGCATTGTAATCTCTATAGGTAACCTGGATTAGGCCCCTTCTAATTCTGTTTAACCTGCTTGAACAGGGAGCTGGATTAGAAGGTCACCAAGGTCCCTACCACAGTTGTTATTCTGTTAGATCTTCAATCTTATATTTTGAGCTTGTATTGAACTTGACCATCTAGGTAAAAGTCTGTAATAGAAATTCTCAGTCATTCAGGTCATGATTGTCCCAAAGGTGCTTTTTCAGGAGGCAGCTGGACTTCCTTGTTTGTTTTTTTCTTTTGAAGATGTTTCCTGTTATGGATTAAGCCAAATGCAGCGATACAACCCTCAACAGCTTTGTCTTAAAGCAGGCTTGTAATCCTGCAATTCTCATTGGCCCGTAGATAGCGAGTCGTGATTGGTCAGGTTTGGCCAGTCTGATTGGCTGTTAACGGGAACCCCTGATTGGATGCTTGTGAAAGCGATAGACTCAGTTCATTGGTTGTTGTGACAGCAGCAAGCTCTATAAAAGAGCTACTGCTGCCCAGATATGTTTAGCTCCGTTCTTGCTTGTTAATAAAGAGTTGAAGTCACCATCCAATGTCTCGTCTCCGTTCCTTGCGCCCATGCCCAGGACTTAACACTGGCGACGAGGATGGGATATGGAGACGATAGAGCTGACTAGAACACATCGGACAAGACAGAGCACGTGGCAAAAGAGTGCACGCAACAGACGGCAAGATGACCAGCGGCGCCATACCACCTGCTCCATTTGACCCAGCAACCGAAGACTGGGACTCGTATATAGATCGCTTCCAGATGTTCCTGGAGACCAACAATTTAAAAGATGCTATGCCTGGCAAGAAACGAGTGGTGTTCCTGACTCATTGCGGCCCCGCCCTTTTCAAAATGGCTAAAGCACTAGCAAAACCGGCGGAAGTGAAGACCATGGATTGGGATACCCTCACCCCAATCCTCCGGGCCCATTACACACCCGCAGTACCTACACTAATATGAAGACACAAATTTTACCAGAGGGACCAAAGGAAGGACGAGAGCGTTGGAAATTTTGTAGCTGACCTCCGGAACCTAGGAGGCCTTTGTGGTTTTGCAGACTTAGAGGAAGCCCTAAGAGACCACATAGTTCTGGGATTAAATGCACCACACGTGCAGAGTAAGCTGATGGCGAAAGGTGACATCAGCCTTACAGATGTCATCGCCGACGCTACTGCTGCAGAAGCAACCAGGAAGTCAGCCGCTCGAATGCACCGAGCGAACGCACCGCTTCGCCAACTCTCTGACGAGATCCCACTCACCACTGAGAAGCATGCTACCACTACCCACCACGAAGACCTCGAGTCGTCCTCAGACAGTGATGAAGAGGAGGTCCACCAGCTCCGCTCGGAACAAGAGCAAAGGAACCAGCGATGTCCGCGCCAATGTGCGGGTTGCGGGGCAAACCACCCGCGATCAGACTGCAAATTCCTCCATGCACTCTGATATAACTGCGGAAAAAGAGGCCACATCACAAAGGTCTGCAGAAGCAGACGAGAGTCCAGTCCCAATCGAAAGGAGAACAACCTCCCTTGGGAGATAGGCAAACCTCCTGAGAACCGGGACCGTCTGAACCATCAATGGAACAACCACTACTACTACAGAAACCAAGCACCTGCCTCTTCAAAGAGATGAGAAGAGGCCCACCAAACCATTATCATCAGCCACGCTTCATCGTTCAATGCAAGAAATATCCACGTAAAGGTTACCATTGAGAATCGACCATGTGTGATGGAAGTCAATTCGGGATCGTTCCTATCGATGGTATCCTGGAAAACCCTCAAACAGCTGATCACTGCCATTTCCCGCCAGGACCTCAGCATGCAGCGAATCATCCTGAAAGACTACCAGGGAAACAGAATCCCAGTTGTCGGTTCCAGCAACGTCCAAGTATCCTTTAAGGACTGCACAGCAACGCTTCCCCTGACTGTCGTCGATCGTGACCGACCCAGCTTGTTAGGGTTACAGTGTGTTCGCCCCACTCGGAATTGAACTAGCCGGCATACACCATACCAGTAATGACGACTGGGAAGAGACTCTCATCCAGGAATTCCAGGACATGTTCACAGGAACGTTAGGCAAGTACAAGGGGACCCCTATATCATTTAATCTCAGCCCCGATGTAGCTCCCATTTGGTTTAAGCCCCGTCGAGTACCTTTAGCCTTAAAACCGAAGATCGACGAGCAGCTAGATAAACTGATAGCCCAGGGCGTATTGGAACCGATTGACCACGCCCGGTGGGAAACCCCAATAGTAACGCCCATGAAGCCAGATGGTTTGTTAAGAATTTGTGGGGACTATCGGGCCACCCTAAATCATGCTCTTCAACAGAGTGCTTATCCAATACCGGTGGTTCAACACCTTCTTCATTCCCTGGGTGGTGGAAAAATATTTGCAAAATTGGATTTAGCTCAGGCGTACCAGCAACTCCCTGTGGATGCAGCAACAGCAGAAGCCCAGACAATAGTTACACATAGAGGCGCTTTTAAGTGCAATAGACTCCAATTCGGAGAAAGTGTGCCGCCGGGCATATTCCAAAATTTAATGGTGAGACTATTACAAGGCATAAAAGGCATTGTGCCTTATTTTGACAATGTCCTAATAGCTGCCCCCACTAAAGAGTTAGTACAACGACTCAGAAAAGTCCTGCAGAAATTCAAAGACGCAGGTCTTAAGGTAAAACGAGACAAGTGTCAACTTTGTACGGAGAGAGTAGAGTTCCTGGGATACCTTCTCGACAGACAGGGAATCCACCCCACCGAAAAAAAAACTAACCGCAATCAAAAAAGCCCCAAGACCTAGGAATAAGACAGACCTTCAAGCCTTCCTGGGACATTAACTTTTATAACATTTTCTTGCCCCAGAAGGCAACCGTAGCTGAGCCCCTACATAGACTTCTCGATAAAAAGGCTTCTTGGGTTTGGGGACAGTGTGAAGAGAAAGCATTCAAAGAGATAAAAGAACTTTTAACCTCTGATGCTGTATTAATGCAATACAATGAGACTCTCCCTTTGACAGTTACCTGTGATGCCTCATCATTTGAAGTAGGAGCCATCTTAAGCCATATCCTATCAAATGGAAATGAGGCACCCATTGTGTTCTTTTCGAGAACTTTGTCTAAAACCGAAAGGAACTATAGGCAATTTGATAAAGAGGCCCTCGCTATTGTATCTGCAATTAAATGCTTCCATGAATATGTATATGGGAGACCCTTTACCATAATTACATACCACAAGCCGCTACTTGGTATTTTGGCGGGAAACAAACCAACTCCCCATATCTTATCACCAAGAATGACACGGTCATAATTTTTAGCCGCCTACGATTACCGATTGCAACATTGCCTGGAGAAAACCATTCCCCACGCTGACGTTTTGAGCTGCTCTCCACTACCAGACCTTATAGAGGACCCTGCTCCAACCGTAACTGTATTACAAATTGAAACCCTCAAATCGCCGCCACTAACCACTCAAGACATAGCCTTAGATACAAAAAAGGACCCTGTTTTGGCACGAGTCCTCAGCTGGGTAGAACGGGGTTGGCCAGTCAGTGCAACCGATGACATGTTCAAGCCATTTAGGAATCATCAAACAGAACTATTCTCTCAGAAAGGTTGCATAGTATGGGGAGACAGAGTCATAGTCCCGGAGAAATTGCAATATAGGGTATTGAAAATGCTGCACGAGGGACATCCAGGCATAGTGCAGATGAAGGCACTAGCCAGGAGTTATGCATGGTGGCCTGGTTTAGATAGACAGATAGAGACTTGGGTAGCAAAATGCACTCAATGCCAGGAGACTCGCTCCGCTCCTCCAAAGACTCCCCCAACTCAGTGAGAAACACCTCGAGTCCTTGGTCCTGTATCCACATCGATTTTGCAGGACCCACAAGAGGACACACTTTCCTCTTAACAGTGGATGCCTATTCAAACTGGCTTGAAGTCCAAAAAATGAAAAGCACCACCACAGATGGAGTCACTAAAAAACTGAATAAACTATTCGCTACCCACGGACTTCCCGATGTCCTCGTCTCAGATAATGGCCCCCAATTCACTGCCCTGCCATTTGAACAATACCTGGCAGATCGGGGGATCTGCCATGCTTTAACATCACCAGCTCGCCCTGCAGCCAATGGTAGGGCTGAGCGAATAGTTCAATTTGTAAAACAGACCCTGCACAAAATGGACCATGGCGACATTGACGATAAAATAAACCGAATGCTTTTTCTCCAACACATAACCCCAAACAGCACCACGAACAAAACCCCAGCTGAACTCCTGATGGGCTGGAAACTTCGCTCGCATCTTGATCACCTCCACCCAAACTACACACCAGAACAACCCCCAGGATCCAGCAGCAAGTGTCGGGCATTCCAGAAAGGGGACCTTGTGTTTGCAAAAAACTTCTTGGGCGACCCATTGTGGGTCCCCACGACAATCACACAACTTACAGGACCCTGATCCTATCGCCTACAAATGGCAGACAGTAAGATGTGGAAACGCCACATAGACCAACTCCGTTCCTGATTAGCGCCAGAACCTCCAGCTGGGGGGGGGGGAAGGAACATGGAGGAAGACGAAGAAGAAATCGAAACCCAACAGCCCAGGGGATACTCACCATCCGAGGGAGAACCGAGCCAGGGAGCGGCTTCGCCACGTGACAGCACTGCGACAGAGGCAGATCCAGGGAACCCGGAAGACAGCACTGATGAAAGCAACCCGGGACCACAATCTTCGCCATCCAACCCAGCTGGCAGCCCACCAGAACCAGAACCAGAACTGGGACAGAACCCGGTGGAACAGCGCAGGTCGAGCAGACAGGTGAAGCGGCCTGCCTACTTGCGAGAGTACGTCACCCCACCCCTCAGATGGAACCAAGGGGGGAGGGGTGTTATGGATTAAGCCAAATGCAGCGATACAACCCTCAACAGCTTCGTCTTACAGCAGGCTTTTAATCCTGCAATTCTCATTGGCCCATAGATAGCGAGTCGTGATTTGTCAGGTTTGGCCAGTCTGATTGGCTGTTAACGGGAACCCCTGATTGGACGCTTGTGAAAGCAATAGACTCAGTTCATTGGTTGTTGTGATGGCAGCAAGCTCTATAAAAGAGCTACTGCTGCCCAGATATTTTTAGCTCCGTTCTTACTTGTTAATAAAGGATTGAAGTCACCATCCGATGTCTCGTCTCCGTTCCTTGCGCCCATGCCCAGGACTTAACATTTCCCATCTTACCCAAGAAGCTTCTTCAGCATTTCTATTCCCTGTTATCCTCCCAGAGCTGAAGAAGCTTCTTGGATGAGAAATGAAACGTCTTCAAAAGGAAAAGAAAAAACAAGAAAGTCCAGTTGCCTCCTAAAAAAAAGCATCTTTGGGTTGACCACCTGGGGTTTGGTCACCCATAGCTTTACTGTCAACTTCCTATCTTAGGTTAATATGAATAAACTTTGTTTCTTTCTAATTAAAAAGATGTAGGCAACTAAATATCATGACTAGCTATTACACGAAAAGCTACTGGTGTTTCTGATTAAACAACATCTGGAAGAGGGCAGTTTACTCAATGGCTACATCTCACAAAGTCTTCCAATGAGATGTTTGGGTTTAAAATATTGCAACCGTGGGCAACTTATATTCAAAAACAATGGATAAATAAGAATTAAGAACTTCGACAGGCCTGGTAGCAGTGTTTCAATATCTAAGGGTTTGCCACAATTAGAGGGGATCAACCAATTCTCCAAAGCACCTGAAGGCAGAATAAGTAATGGATGGGATCGTATCAAGGAATTGGAACAATTGGAACAATTAACCAATGGAATGGCTTGCCTCCAGAAGCTGTATGTGTTCCATCATGGTCGGCTTTTAAGAAGCGATTGGATAGTCATTTGACAGAAATGGTAGAGGGTTTCTTGCTTGATCAGTGGGTTGAACAGAGGTTGCCAACCTTTTGGACCTCAGGGACCACCAAACTCATAATTTTAAATCCCGCAGACCAAGAGACCCTGGGAAAATCCCCCCAAAAGTCTGCAGGAAAATCACCCACATCATCTTCCTATCGATCAATCATTCTTTATTTGGGATTGCAGGATACCGCTCCAGCTCCATTCTCAAAGAAGGAGAGAGAAATAGAGACAGAGACAGACAAACAGAGAGACAGACAGAAACTTGGTTTCATGCAAGGAAAGCAGCAGAAGCAGCAGAAGTCTTTCTTTCTCTCCCCCAAACTCCTCCAGAAATGAGTCTTTGCCAGCACAGCTTCTTGGAGCAGGATGCCTTGCAGGGTCCCAAAGACTCATTCCTGGTGGAGTTTGGGGGAGAGAAAGAAAGACTTTTGCTGCTTTCCTTGCATGCAGCCAAAAGCAGAAGAAGAAAGAAACAGAAAGAAGCAGCCCAGTGGCCAGGCGAGGTGTGTGGGGCAAGTGGGGCAAGTTCCCCCCTCCACCCTTCCCTCCCTCTTCTCACTACCTCATGTTGTTTGCAAGGCAAGTGATGCAAGCCTTGTGTTCCCGCGGTCCATGTGGGCGGCCCAGCCTTGTGTTCCCGTGCAGCATGAAATAATTGCTTTGGGGGGTGACATTTCTCTGCGGACCACCATTTTCTCGTGGACCACCAGTGGTCCCCAGCCCACTGGTTGACAACCATTGGCCTAGAAGACCTCCAAGGTCTCTTCCAGCTCTGTTATTCTTTTATCTGTTTGTTTTAACTATATTTTCTGTCCCAAGCTGTGATCATCCAAAACAACTAGCCATGAGCTGGTCCCAAGAGATTAGTCTCCAGGACCACACAAGACTATGTCTCAGAATTTCAACAGCAAACTATTGCTCTCCATTTTGTTAATTTGCAACAAGAGGCAGACAAACCCATGTGTACACCATCATGACTTGCCTTCTCCAGCATTGTCGCTATTAACATTTTTATTGAGTTATAAAGTAATGTAAAATTCAAAATACAAAGTAAATAGGAAGGGGAGGGAAAGGGGAAGGAGAGCTGAGGGAAGATAAGAAAACAGAAAATAAAAAGAAGTATTGACTTCCCACTCTCTCTGTTGCAGTAAAACAAGGCATTCACATCAAATCACAACTTTTTCCTTTTTCATAATAATACGAACAAGCCATTTCTATAAAGATCTATTGATCTAATCTGTAAAACCCAAAGTCAGAGTTTCATTCTTCTCCACATCAAGCACGGAGTTCAGAAGTGGTTTCCATGTGGAAACAAAAGTACTTATGTTTCTTTTCTTTAATCAAAATAGTCAATTTTGGCCGTTTTGGCCAACTCCATCAACTTCTGCAACCATTCATCCAAGGTAGGAATGGAAGTATCCTTCCATTTTTGTGCATACAATAGTCTTGCTGTGGTCAAAATATATAATAACAACGTTCCAAATTTTTTTCTCTGGTTCTTTTTCCATTAAACCCAAAAGACTTCTCCAGCATTATCAATCTATGCCATGCCTCTGTAGGAATCTGATTCAGAGGGGGAGGCTGAACAGCTGACAGGGAATGGAGTGTGGCTCCATTGGTTGTGGAAAAATCTGGGGAAGGGCAAAGTCTGGCTGGGCAGAGCAGGGAAAAGGTAGAGCAAGGGAGAGGGAATTCAGAGGAAGACCCAGGCTCACCCCCTCTTCATCCTATGGCACGCAGAGAGGAACAGAGAAGGGAGCAATGTGAGTTGCGTGGCTTATGGGGGAGGAAAGGGTCCTGATTCCCTTCATTAGCTGCAGCTGGTAACACAGTGTTTAAAAAGGAAAGCTGTGCACAGCAAGCTGTTGGGATCAAATCGTGAATTTATCTGGTATCGTTGTGGCTTATCTGTGTTCCTGGCGTCTTCCTAACTGTGTGAGTTTTGCCATGCTTTCAAGTCTGCAATTCATTCTCCTGCCCTGTCAAGTTAATTACTTCAGCTTGGTTTGTTTGGATCTTTAGTTACAGTTTGTATGTACCTTGTTTTGGACTGACTTTTCTGCAGTCAGGCTGTTCCTGATTTTCTCCAGCCAGAAAGTAAGCTGGACATTGGGGGCAAAGTTGGAGATAATAAAGGGACTCTTCTTGCTTATTTGACTGTGTTGCCTTTGTGCCACGCCCTGGGTCATTACAATCTATGACTTTTCCACTTCGGTTATCCTGAAACAATAAAAAATGAGTAGTGCTTTGTCACAAAATAGATGCCTTCTTAGCAGGCCTTACTCATTGTGCTAACGCCCACTGTGGGATTTAGCAGACAGAAGTTCCATGGAGCCTTTTTCCAATAAGGATTCCAGAGCTACCATCCCATCCTTCATTATCCTAATCTCCATTGAGTCTAGGCCTGGCCCTTTTCTGCAGGCTCAACACAGGCATCTCTTCAGACTCTGAAAGTTTCTCTCTCTGTGGTTGCACCTGCTTCTTGCTCCCTGGAGTTACTATGGCGACCTCTCCGATGGCAGCTCCTGGAATGAATCCACCAGAGGGCCTGAGAACATGAACAGCACAACAGCTTTTTCAGTAACTTCTTTGCAACCGCACTGGTTGTGTTTTTGCTCCTTGGGGTTCTCCGTGCAGCTTTCTTGTTTCAACTCTCCTACCTAGAAAGAAAGAACGACAGCAGAGAGTATACCGTTCTTCTCTAGACTTGTCCGATGGATTTCCCAAGGTTTCTTCCCAGATCTGCAAGCCGGAAATGGTGACGCCAGCGGCTGGGATGTGCTCTGTCTCTCCCCACTTGGAAAGGTAGATTGGAAATTTCAGGCCAAGACTTCCCGCTCTGGCAGAAATGGAGCCAGAGAATCTGCAAGGACTGCCTGTAAGTACAACCTAGAAATGATACTACGAGGACATGTAAAAAAAAATACCATGAAAGATTTGACTGGCGTGAAATAAAATGCAAAATAATCTCTGCTGGTGTTAGGCACAGTTCTGTCATTAATAGACTATTGAAATTATAGAGTCTTATGGAACGACAGAGTTGGAAGGGACCTCAGAGACCTTCCAACCTCCTGCTTGAGGAGAATCTACACCATTTTAGACAAATGGCTGTTCGGTCTCTTCTTCAAAGCCTCCAGTGATGGGTCACCTACAATTTCTGAAGGCAAATCAACAGATTAACCCAAATGTCCTTCCTTTTCTCCAATCATGAGGAAGGAGAATACATTCTGCATGGCATGAAACCTTCAATTCCTAACAGACCACAATTCCATGCAAATCATTGTGGTTGGTTCCAGACATTTTTTTTTTCCTAGTGTGGCTTGCATTTATTTATTTTTTTAGCAAGCATAAGAACTGGAAACTTGTTTTCTTTCGACTATCAGCACCAAATCCTGTGGTGGTTTTTTTTTTCACCTCCATAGTTGTGCAATCTGTACAAACCTGAACATCAATAATTCCCTCATCCTGTAAATGTTTACGTCTAAATGAAGGGAACCCCTTGATTAATTGGGTATTTTATAGTCAAATCTTGCAAGCACGGGTGGCTTTTAAAGATCCCGTTTTCTGAAAAAATGAAAAAGCGGGGAAAGGATGGAAGGCATTATAATAGTGCCTTTCAGAGTCATTGGGTACAAGCCGGGTGGCGAATAAATTTTGTAATAAATAAAATAAACAAATAACAGGATAGTGAAATTCTATCTGCTGTGAAGGGACGATAAGATAGGCTAATATTTTGTGCTTTGCACAGTTATGTAGAATTATGCAGAAACATATTGCTGGATGGAATCTGTTCAAGCAACATACCCTATGTCATTCCAGACAATGGATGTCCAATCTTTTCTTGAAAACATATGATAGTGGAGCACCCACAAATCTGGATGGCAAAGCTGTTCTATTGATAAATAATTCTCACTGTCAGGAAGTTTCTCCTCAGTTCAGGTTGGATCTTCTTCTGGTGATCTTCCACCTGTTGTTTCTTATCCTGCCTTCAGGTGCTTTGGAGAATAGCTCGACTCCCTCTTCTTTGGGGCAGCCCCTCAAATATTGGAAGACTTTTATCGTATCATGTTCCCCCCAATCCTTCTCTTTGATAGACTGAGTCACACCTAGTTCCCTCAAGCGTTCATCATACAGTTTAGTTTCCAGATCTCTTATCATTGTTCTTCTCGGCACTCTTGACATCAGATTAAACATATACACAAGCACACCTTCTGCAAAATAATGCTATGGAAAGTAAAATCATGATCAGAATAGAGCTGGAAGGGACTTTGGCAAAGCCGGAGACTCTATACCATTTCAGACAAGTGGCTGGCCAGTCTCTTCTTAAAAACTTCCTGTGATGAAGCACCTACAACCTCTGAAGGCAACCTGTTCTACTGGTTAATTGTCCTCACTGTTTGGAAGTTTCTCCTTAATTCCAGGTTGTTTCTCTCCATGATGAGTTTCCATCCATTATTTCTTGTCCTGCCCTTCTGGTACTTTGGAAAATAAATTGACCCCATACTCTTTGTGACAGTCTCAAAAATACTGGAATACTGCTATCATGTCACCCCGAGTCGTTCTTTTCTCTAGACTAGACATAGCCAGTTCCTGCTATTGTTTGTCATGTGTTAGTCTCCAGGCCTTTAATCATCTTAGTTGCTCTTCTTTGCACTTTTTCCCAAAGTGTCAACACCTTTGTTACAAACAAAGCTTTGAAAACTGGATTTATTTTGATGGAGCATCCAGATTTCTATAAAGGCAGACCAAAAAGAATAGAAAGAAACTTAAAAGCAAGGAAAAAGTGAATCTGATGAAATGCAAATATATATACCAGGATAGATAGATAGATAGATAGATAGATAGATAGATAGATAGATAGATAGATAGATAGATGGATGGATGGATGGATGGATGGATGGATGGATGGATGGATGGATGGATGGAAATAGAGATAGATAGATAGATAGATAGATAGATAGATAGATAGATAGATAGATAGATAGATAGATAGATGGAGGGATGGATAGAAAGATATAGATGATAGATACAGATACAGATACAGATACAGATAGAGATGGAGATGATAGATAGATAGAGATAGATAGGTAGGTAGGTAGATAGATAGATATGATAGAGATAGATAGATGGAAGGAGGGAGCGTGGGATAAATAGATAGAGATAGATGATAGATAGAGATAGAGATGATAGAGATATAGATAGATGGATAGATAGATAGATGGATGGATGGGTGCATGGATGGATGATAGATAGAAAGATAGATAGATAAATAAATAGATAGATAGATAGATAGATAGATAGATAGATAGATAGATAGACAGACAGAAAGACAGGCTGTTGGAGGCATTCAAAAGAAGAGAGTGAGATCTTGGTCTATGTCTCATGCATAAGGAATCCTGCATTTCACAAGGTGTATTTGTTATTTTTTTTTTTTTTACAAAAATGCAAAAAGGACACATTGAGCTACCTGCTTATTTGCATGCTGTTGCTAAGCTGGGCTTTCTAAGGAGGACTTGTTTTCAAATTGATGACTCCCCAGGCAATAACACCACAACCCCCTATTCCCTTGTTCTTGTGGAGAATTCACAGAAGCTGAAGCATTGTTGTCTTGGAACTCAGACAGAGAAACAAACCATAACGTGGCTTCCTGAAGTTAACCACATACAGATAGTACCTCAACATATAACCTTTTGTTTAATGACCGAACTTACAATGGCACAGAATTCCCCAGTCTCCTATACAGGTAGTCTCAGACTTACAATAGCTCACTTAGTAACTGATCAGAGTTACAATAGGACTGAAAAAAAAGTGACTTGAGATCATTTTTCATACCTACAACCATCACCCTCTCCCCAGGGTCCCCATGATCAAAATTCGGGTGTTTGGCCTATTTATGATGGTCGCAGCGTCCCTGGGGTCACGTGGTCCCTTTTTGCGACCTGACAAAGTCAATGGGGGAATACAGGTTCCCTGAACAATCTTGTTATTAACAACTGCAGTAATTCACTTATCAACTGTGGCAAGCAAGCTTGTAAAATGGGACAAAACTCACTCAACATATGTCCGGCTTAACAACAAGGAAGGTTGGGCTCAACCGAGATGATAAACCAAGGATACCTGTATGAAATATTTGTCATATTAAGTTGGAGAGCAGATGAGATGGCTTCTCAGAATGACCCTCTCCAAAATGTCCTTCCTGGGAGTCCTTAGTTAGCTGAAACACTGTGTTCCACTGGTTGATGGTCCTCCCTGTTAGAAAATTCGTCTTTAATTCCAGGTTGCTTTTCTCCTTGATGATTTTCCATCCATTGCTTCTTGTTCTGCCTTCAGGTGCTTTGGAGAATAACTTGACTCCCTCTTCTTTGTGGCAGCCCTTTAAATATTGTAAGACTGAAAACCAAATCATCTGACTGTCTAGCAATTCTAACTTCTTAAGAAAACTATATTTTGGCTCAGTGATACAAGCCATTGTGTACTCCATAATATATGAATCCACCCAATTGTGGGTTATTTGAGATCAATAGGATACGTATATGAACGTAAGGAAGTCAATACTGGTTTATTAATTGAGCCTCAGCTGGCTAGTGAATATCAAAAACAGTCAATAGATTGGGCCATTATTTCTTTAAATAAATATCAAACCAAATGGAATTCTGCTAATCCGCTGAGTCCTAGATTCTATGTTCATTGTATATAAACAATACTTTGCAATTTAAAAAACAACAACTGCATATTTGGTGGTTTCCAAGACTACCAGAACACTGAGGGTTACTGAATTTCAGTGGTGTGTATATATGTTTGGAAAGAAATAGGTTAAATCCTTGAATTGCTAAAGATCTATATGAGCTTAAGGGAGAGGGGAAGGAGGATGTATTTTATACTTTTATGTATATTGCTAAGAAGAAAAGCAAAGGGAATATGAGCTATGGCACGTGTGGAAAGGAGAACATATAATAAACGTGAGCTTCCTCCAACTTTAGTGTTCTTTTATTTCTTTCTCTCTCTCTCTTTTTTTTAAAGAGGGTTGGACTTTCCTTCTTTGCACAGCAATCTGGGATTATTTCTATCGATCGTCTAAAATTATGTACTCTGTCAAATGCCTTGGTGCCCAAAGCTTGTGAAATCAAAACCTCCAGCGTGGTTTAATCTGAGTCCCATCTGCTCCATTCCTTCAAATGCAACAGTTAATATATAAATTCTCTGCCCATCTAACACATTCTCTCTTTTTTTCCCTCTGGTTTTACAAGTAGGAAGCACAGGAGGGGTTCTATTCATTGCATTTTTTGCTAAATACTTTCCGCTTTTCTTCCAGGTGATTAACAACTATGTGGACGGGGCTCAGTCTGGTGTCTCAGACAGTCCATCGCCGTCACCCGGAGGGATGCATTTCCGAGACAGCAAAAGGAAAGTGGACTACGTCTTAGTCTACCACTATCGAAAACATTCCTCGGACCACTGTGGGGATTCTCAAGGGCCCTTACACAGGCCGGGCTCTTTGGCAATTATTTCTAATGGGGAGACCGCCAAAAGCCAGCAGAAGCAACAGGATGGATCTAATCCAGAAGCCCAAATCATTGATGTCGCTCCACAAGATGCTTTGGAGGTTGCAAAAGAGCAGCAGAGGGAGGAGTTTGAACACAACCTAGTGGAAGCTGGTTTGGAGTTAGAAAAGGAAGCGGAGGTAAGAGAAACTCAATAGCATGGGTTCCGTTGTCTTGTCCTTGACAGTTTCTTGGCTGCTGTTCACATATGTCTTGAGCATGCAATTGTCCTGCTGTAGCCATTTGAAGTATGCCTGACATATTTGGTCAAATATGTATTAGATAACAGATGTAAGAATGAACATGATTATTAACACAAGAAATAGATACAAATAAATGGGAACAGTAGGACAGGGACGGTAGGCACATTGGTGCGCTTATGTGCACCCTTTACAGACCTCTTAGGAATGGGGTGAGGTCAATATTAGAAAGTCTAAAGTTAAAGTTTTTGGGGTTTGGGGGAAGAAACCACAGAATCGGGTAGGGCATTCCAGGCATTGCCAACTCTGTTGCTGTAGTCGTATTTCCTGCAATTGAGTTTGATGTGGTTTACCTTGAGTTTGTATCTATTGTGTGCTTGTGGTTGAAGCTGAAGTAATCATTGATGGGCAATCATAGAATAACAGAGTTGGAAGGGAGCTTGGAGGTCATCTAGTCCAACCCCCTGCTTGAGCAGGAGAGTCTATTCCAAATATTTGGGAAGGACATTGCAATAGATAATTTTATGTGCTACGCTTAGGTCAGATCGAATGCGGCATAGTTCTGAGTTGTCTAAACCTGAAATTTCAAATCTGGTGGCATAAGGTATTCTGTTGTGAGCAGAGGAGTGGAGGACTCACATCATTTTCACATCATTTCCCCCCATTTCAAAACACACTGTGGTTTCCTTGGTGCTCTCTGAGCCTGGTGGTTTTCTTGCAGACATTTCATGACCCAACTAGGTAACATCATCAGTGCACCGATGATGTTACCTGGTTGGGTCGTGAAATGTCTGCAAGAAAACCACCAACTTAGATAGCATGAAGGAGCCCACTGTTCAACCCTGATGTACAAATATTGTTTTGTAAAGGGGATTATATTTGTCATTCCCCTGTTGGAATCTGATTCCAAGGGAGAGGTGGAATAGCTGACAGGGAGTGTGAGTTTGGCTTTGATGGCTATGGAGGAAACTGGGGGGGGGGGGCACAGTCCGGGGAGAAGTACAGCAAGGCAGAGGGAGTTCAGAGGAAGACCCAGGCCCACCTCCTCTTCATCCTAGGGCACGCAGGGAGGAAAAGAGAAAGGAGCAATGTGAGTTGTGTGGTTTATGGGGGAGGAAAGGGCCTTGATCCCCTTCATTGGCTGCAGCTGGGAACACAGTGTTTAAAAGGGCAAACTGTGCACAGCAAAGTTACTGGAAGCAAAGCGTGAAATTATTCTGGTTTGTCAAGTCTTATCTGAGTTCTGGCATCCTCCCAAGTGTGCGTGTTTCATTATCTTTTGATGTCTTCAATTTCTTATCCTGCCCTGTCTCATTAATTGCTGCAGTGTGGTTTGTGTTGGTTTTTATTTATAATTTATATGTACTTTGGGTTCGGATGGAATTTCTTCCCTTTGAAAACTGTTTTTGGGAGAGTTTTTCTCCAGCCAATGATAACTAGATATTGGGGGCAAGTTGGATGTATTAAAGGGACTTTACCTATTTTTGTGTCTTAGTTGCTTTTGTGCCATGCCCCGGGTCATCGCAATATTGGAGAAATATATACAACAGAGATTTTATTCGTGCCATGGAAGGGAGCAGAACTTGGACTCTTCCATGTTCTGCCCTGGCAAGGTAAAAAGATTTGGGGAAAAAATGTAGCTCCATGATTCAGTCATACCACGTGGCAGCACCGTGAATCTATGAGATGATTAGATGCAATGTACAGGATTTGTGAATGCATAATTTGCACCCTGCAATTTTATTGTTATTGTTCAGGTGGCTTCAGGGCAGGGAATTGGTTTACTAGCTAATGATGTCTAAACAGTTTCTTCAGGATTTTCTTCAAAGGGGATGTGCCGTTTTCATCACAGAAGTTCCCCAGGAGGAACAATAGCAGAACATTCAAACATAATGTCTTAGCATCTCATAGCGCTGAATTTTCTATGAGCTGGTATTGCCCGTTGAGTTGACAGCTCGACTCTTTTTTTTAAAATACAAGTTTTATTGATTTTAAAGCCAAACAAAACATAAGACATCAAAGTATAAAACCTTCTTTCTCAAAAATTACTTATAAGTTTTAACAAGACAAATAAAACATTATTTTTTAAGACATAGTTCCACATTATCACATTTCCATTTAGACAGATATATATCTTTTTCAAATTTCTCATTGTTTCTCCCTTCACTTTTATTCAATTATATTTCTTTCTATCAAGGTTTTATTAATTCTCAATCAAGCATAAACACACAAAATACCAAACATAAAACAAAACACAAAAAGATAAAACCTTCTTAATTATCATTTATACATGTCTTTTCCAAATTTCTCTCCCTTTAGTTTTATTCCTCCAAGGTTTTATTAATTCACAATCAAAACATAGCTAACCAAAACACAAAACATAAAACATAAAACTTCTTTTGAAAAGTGGCTTGGCCCCGGGTTACATCTTTTTTACAGACCTAAATCAAATTCATGCTCACCTTATATACCATTCATATCTTATTAACCATTCTATATTTTCTATATAACTTCTCCCTTCTTTTCATTATATTTTGTTTATTTCATCTTATTTCAAAATCATTATGTTTGTATCTTTTGTCCGTTCTTTTCCAGTCATCTATTTATCTCTTCTCTTTAGCAAAGAATTTCCCTTGTAATCACTTTTAAGGTGTGACGCCTTTCCCTAAAGTAACACTTAAAATAATACATAATTTCTATCCTGATTCTGCTAAGTACATTCTACCTGTTGCATTTTGAAAAAAATAAAAATAAACTTATGATATAGTTAAGTATATAATTTCCATTCTAATTCTAATTCTATTAATAGTATAACTAAACATTAATCATTTTACACATTCTCTTTAATATTTTATTACATATTGAAATCTATCATTATAAAACATTTTAATATTTTAATATTTTGTTAAGTCTTATAATATTCCAATAGACTATTTCAAATGCAAATACTACAATACTATATTATGTACTCTTGCAGAATCTTTCTTAAATTATACACTGTCCTTTATCCTTTATCTCTAAAAAAGATATATTTTTTTCAGACCATGGCTTTTTTCCCCTTTTTCCCTCCCTTTCTTTTCCAGTCTAGTCTTTTTGCCCCCCCCCCAACCTCCACCTTTTTAGCTTCCCCTCTCTGTTGTAATTCTCTTTTCAATTGCTTTCTAACATTGTACCTTTTTTTCACCTTATTTTTCTTTTTCTTGATTGTTTTATTGAATCTTAAATTCTCATTTTTCCTTTCTCTCTTCCTATTTTCTTTCTTAATCGAATTTTTTTGTCCATTAAAAATGGCTTCCTTTTCTTCTTCTTCTTCTTCTCCTCCTTCTTCCTCAAGTATTTGCTGGTACATAGAAACCGCCATTTCTAAAAAGTGGAAGACAGCTCCCAATGAATCCTTGCCATTTGGTCCTCTTTCTTTTAATTTTTCATATTCCATTTTTAGTTGATCCACAGATGGTGCCATTGTAAATTTTTAAGAACAACCCAGATGTTTTTAATCTTAAAGTAATTTGCAAATGTCAAAGTTATCAAACAATCCAAACAGACAGAAATTATTTCCTCTTCTCTTTGCAACTTTTCCTCCTGGGGCAAAATCCCAAATATATTTTAAAGCCGTATTACAGTTAGTTGCTGGTCTTATAATCTTCAAAGCATCTCCTCCAACATATTTTTAAAGATTTTTTTTTTAGTCCTCTTCTTCCCACTTATAATGAAGAACTTGTTTTTACTTTAAAGAAGCAGGTTTTTCTGTGCTCATTTGCTTTCTCCGTAAGGAAGGGGAGTGAACTTTCCTTCAGCACTTTCACTGCTGTAACAACTTCTTTTGGAAACAAATGTATCAATCCGAAAGTCAGGTTTCCAGGGTGTTTTAAAAGTAACTTAATGTCCCATTCCAGCCAAGAAAACGTCTCCTTCTGTCTTCCTCCTGCACAGTCTTATCCAGTTGAAGATTCCTTTGAGGCTGCCATTTCTGACAGCTGCTCCACCGCCTCAGGAAAAAGGAGTCTAGCTGGCTGGGGAAGGGGTGTGTGATATCCCCAGACCCCTGCCTGGATCTCCTCTGTCTTGGGGCAGTGACAACCCCCAAATCCAGTTGGATCGGGGGTACCTCAGCAGCAAGCGCAGCAGGGACCCACAGAGAAGCGGATTCCTGCCACTGCCGAAGCCTTGCAACCGGAAGTTCCTATTCGACAGCTCGACTCTTAAGTTGACAGCAGAGTCACTGAGGATTAAGCTGGACCTCCAAGATCTGAGGTTTGCACAGGTGGCATTTGCTGGCAGAAATGTGAAGGTTTATATTAAAAGATGTGATGTGGGGGTCAGCATTGTTTCATACAAATAAGATGCACACACATAAGTGATGAACCAGTGCACAGAATGAGAAGTATTATGCTGAGGTTCAAACTAT
Organism: Hydrophis major; assembly: GCA_033807585.1. Classification (NCBI taxonomy): domain Eukaryota; kingdom Metazoa; phylum Chordata; class Lepidosauria; order Squamata; family Elapidae; genus Hydrophis; species Hydrophis major. Next base: position 149,081,415 of record CM066331.1, read on the forward strand.
ATCCTTTAGGTTTTTAATTGAAGAATTCACAATTCATTGGGAAATAAATCTGAACCTAAGCATTAGAATCAGAACAACAGAATTGGAAGGGACCTTGGAGGTCTTCTAGTCCACCCCCCCACGCTCAAGCAGAAGCCCCTATACCACTTTAGAGAAATGTCTTATCCAGTTTCTTTTTTAAAAAACCTCCAGTGTTGGACCACTCACAACTTCTGAAGGCAAGTTGTTCCATTGGTTGATTGTTCTGTCAGGAAATTTCTCCTTCATTCTAAGTTGCTTCTCTCCTCGATTAGTTTCCATCCGTTGCTGTTTGTCTTGCCTTCTGGTGTTTTAAAAAATAGCTTGACTCCCTCTTCTTTGTGGCAAACCCTCAAATATTGAAACACTACTATCATGTCACCTCTAGTTCTTTCTGTACACTAAGAGAAAGGTAAATGTTCCCCTTGCAAATGCGTGCTAGTCACTTCCAGCTGTAGGGAGCGATGCTCATCACTGTTACAAAGCCAAAGAGCTGGCGCTGTCCAAAGACATATCCGTGGTCATGTGACCTGCATGACTAAACACCGAAGGCGCACGGAACGCTGTTACCTTCCCACCAAAGGGCTCCTTATTTTTCTGTTTGCATTTTTACATGCTTTCAAACTGCTAGGTTGGCAGAAGCTGGACAAGTAACGGGAGTTCACTCCATTACACGGTGCTAAGGATTCAAACTGCTGACCTTTCTGATTGACAAGCTCAGCATCTTAGCCTCTGAGCCACCGCGTCCCTCTTTTCTATACGCTAGACGTACTCAATTCCTGCAACCTTTCTTCATATGTTTTAGCCTCCAGTCCCCCAATCATCTTTATCCCTCAATCATTCTTTGTTCTATTTATTTATCAAATTTATACAGCTGGTTCTTTTAGTTGAACACATTTCACTATTAATTAAAAACTCAGACGGAGAGAAATGGAGCGTGTGGGTAGGGGATCAGCTTCCTTTGTTAATTCTTTGTTTACTGACTCTGCTGAATTACAGATCTGGACAGGCCTTAATCAGTCTTCCTTAATCTGCCCAGTTGCTAAGAGAATCCCTTTTGCTTCTAAGCCCAGCAAGGCAGCTGGTGCAACAGAACGGGCCCTACTAAACTGTGCTTGGCTGCAGTCTTGGAGATGCAACCCAAAAGGGCAGATGTCCTTGCCGGATGGAGATGCATTGTGGTTGCCACCGTAGGAGAGGCAGTTCTGCTTCTGGCCAGTTTCTCCATGCACTTGTCATTTCAGCTGATGGCATTGAGGTAAATAGAAATCTGGGACTTGGATTGCATGAAAGCATCATGTGGCTTGTTTTGTTATGGCTCAAAGATTTTGAATAAAGGTATTTTATTAGTGGCTAAGATGCTGAGCTTGTCGATCAGAAAGGTTGGCAGTTCGAATCCCTAGCGCCATGTAAGGGAATGAGCTCCCATGACTTGCCCTAGCTTCTGCCAACCTAGCAGTTCGAAAGCATGCAAAAAAGGCAAGTAGAAAATTAGGGACCCCTTTGGTGGGAAGAGAACAGTGTTCCGTGCACCTTTGGCCACATGACCATAAAAACGTCTTCGGACAGTGCTGTCTCTTCAGCTTTGTAACGGAGATGAGCACCATCCCCTAAATGACTAGCATGTATGTGCGAGGGGAACCTTTACATTTCCTTATTTTATTAAAACTAATGGTGACATAGTGCAATGTGCAGACCATTCAAAGACAGAGAACCATTCCTTGGTTTTAGAAAGCTGAGGTTGATAGCTCACCCTTGTTCATCTTCTGATGTTGTCTTCCCAGGAAGCTCTTCAAAGGACTTTTTGAGCGTACCAAAAGGATATAACCAGAGACTCTACTGATTAAAAACAAAACAAAGCATATGTGTATACAATGGAAAAAAAATGAAATCTGTTATATCATCCCAACCTCTTGCTAAAGCTTTCCAGTTTAGAGACATGCCTGTCCCTTGGGGCTTCATCCTATGAAGCGGGCAGGGACCTAGAGTATCTGAACACAACCTCCCAAGCCACACCTTCACTCCCTGTTGGCTGTTCCTCCTCTCCCTCAGAGTCTGACTCTACCAAGGGCATGACAAAAACTCATCAGAATGGCCACATATTCCTATTCTGAGGCTAAGTTTGGCTCTGAGTATCAGCTGTCAAGTCATAAAGCATTCCTTTTTTTAAAATATACTTTATTGATTTTACAATTAAAATAGACCAACAACACATACATAAATGCAAGAGAGAAAAAGAAAACAAGAAAAAAAAAGAATAGAAAGAAAAAGATAGAAAACAATTAAAAACATTTTCATCTTCAACAGTTTGTGAGACCTCCTTTTTATCCTTATTTTATGCCATATACACAATTAATCCTTACATATATCTGTATATCACTACTATGATTCTATCATATCTTCTTTTGCCTTTTGGTGTGAAACCTATCTTTGGTCTATCCATTTATACCAGCAGTTCCAACTGTCGTAATATATTGAAGTGTCTTTATCTTTTAATGCCAAGGTTAATTTGTCCATTTCTGCACAACTTGAAATTTTTTGAATAATCATCTCCTCTGATGAAACATGTGGCTGTTTCCAACATTGTGCAAAAGCCAATCTGGCCTCTGTCAAAATATGTATTATCATATATTTCACTTTTTTTGGTAGTTCTTTATCAAAGATCCCTAATGGAAAGGACTCTGGATTAAATTCCTATGCCTGTTTCCCCACAAGCAGGAGGGAGGAAAAACCTGAAGGAGCAGTACAGCAATTAAAAACAGAAGTATATTCCACACTTATCTTACAGAGATTGAGAATGTGATTGATGACACCCAGCCCGTGAACGGGTTTTGTTGGACAATCTGATTGATGACACATCCAGGGGGGAGGGGCGAATCAGGGTCACAGGTGAACATAAATTGTGTGTGGCACAGTTGGCCTCATATAGGTCAAGGCCGACATGTTGCTCCTAATAAATCTTTTGGATTCTTTTGAAGATTGGCTCGAGGCTCGTGATTTAATTAGGGCAATCACCAGAATCCTGACATCAGCTCTGCCAAGACAACTAGAACTCCATCTGGAACCTCCATTGACTGAAAATCCATTACACTGAATCTCATTTATCTTTGTGTTATTTCTCAATCCTCTCAAATCTGTGTGGAAAGAGGACGAGCATTTTGAAGAAACCTAAAATATTTTATGGCAAGATTGTTCTTACAGCATGACCAAGCTACAATGGTAGAACCAGAAGAGAATTTTTATAGCTCAGAGTTTTAACTGTGGGATCCTTGATGCTTGCTGAGCTTGGTTGTTTTCTTATGGACATTTCATAATCCAAACTAGGTAACATCATCAGTGCTGGGAGGGAGTAAGGTTTGCTCTCTGCTTATACACAAGTGGCTTGCCTTGTTGGTGGGACTAGTCCTTGCTTAGTTTGTTTGAGATGGTAGTTCCTTGATTGGAGTATTATTTACTGCTTGATTGTTGCTCCAATGTTAACCTTGGTGTTATTCTCTGCTTATTGAGGTGTTGATTGATGGCAAGGGGGTGTTTCTGTCTCCCTATGGCTACCATGGTTTTACTTGATTCGTAAATCCCCAGTGCATAAAAAGAGGTGGAGACTCTAGAAAAAGTGCATAGAAGATGTCTGGTTCCGAGTTCACTCGGAGCCTGTCAGCTCTGAATATGACTCCCAGCAAGTCAGCTGGCCATGTCACCTTATCTCTGCTGCTGCCGGATCTGTATTTCTGCTTCTGTGCTGGCCGATGGCTTTGGAATGACTCAGCAGAGCTGAGGATGGATTCTGCAACAACTGCGGGGATGGAGGATGGATTCTGAAACAACTGCGGGGTTGCTGGAAATGGCTCTTTTCATGTTTTGATGTGGTGCATATTGTTAAAGGGGGTTGGGGCACATATAGGTGGTAATTAAGCCTTAGGTTAAAACATGGTGAGGGTGGCACCAGGTGGGGATCAGTTAGTGAGGGTCGGAATAGAGTAGGGATGTAGACATAGGGGATAATTTATTTAGGGATAATGGGTTAGGCACGACCAGAATTAGGCCTGGGTGTGGTGGAGTGTGTCTCATGATGATGGTAATAAAAGGAAAGGGAGCAAACTCAAACCCTACTCTAACCTTGCCTGGCTTTTAGCCTTTCTTGTCAGAGAAGGGTGTTTGTTGTTTGCTGAGCTAATGAAGAAACCACCATTGCACTACAAAGGAGCTGGCGTTTGTATTCATTTCAGGACAAATCTTCAATACTCGAGGACTGGCTGAGAGAAGAGCTACAAGGATGATTAGGGGACTGGAGGCTAAACTATGAAGAAAGTTTGTTGGAATTGGGCATGTTTAGTTAAATGAAAAGAAGGACTAGGGGAGACATGATAGCAGCCTTCCAATATCTGAGGGGCAGTCAACCTATTCTCCAAAGCACCTTTAAACAGTTGGAAGCTTAATGAAAAAAGATCCAACTTGGAATTAAGGAGAAGTCTGTCGTCAGTGAGAATAACCAGTGGAATGTCTTGCCTTCAGAAGTTACGAGGGCTTCATCACTGGAGGAGATTGGACAGCCACTTGTCTGAAATAGTATTGGGGCTCTTTCTTGAGCAGGGGGGTTGGACTAGATGACCTCCAAGGTCCCTTCCAGCTCTGCTATTCTCTCTGTGTTTATGTATGTTAATTAGTAGGGTCTCCTGCTTGAGCAGGGGGATGTTTAGATGATCTCCAAGATCCCTTCCAGCTCCGCAATTCTCTCTTTCTGCATGTGAATCAGTGAGGTCTCCTCTTTGAGCAAGGGGTTAGACTAGATGACCTCCAAAGTCCGTTCCAGCTTCTCTCTCTTTCTCTCTGAATGCAAATCAGTGAGGTTCCCTCCTTGAGCAGGGGGTTGGACTAGATTACCTCCAAGATCCCTTCCAGCTCTGCTATTCTCTCTGTGTTTATGAGTAATGAAATCAGTGAGGATCCCTCCTTCAGTAGGGGGTTGGACTAGATGACCTCCAAGATCCTTTCCACTTCTGCTATTCTCTCTGTGTTTATGTGTATGCAAATCAGTGAGGTCTCCTGCCTGAGGAAGGGGTTGGATTAGAAGACCTCCAAGGTCCCCCCCACCCCGTGACTCTGTTATTCTGCATTGTGGCCAGTCAATAAATGTCACCTCTAATCTCTATAGAAATTAGATCGCTTCTCTCTTATCCCCGGAGGACGTAAGTATTCTCCTCTCACCAACGGCAACCAGTTCTTGAAAATGTTGCACATCAAAACAAAAGGCTGTTTCTGGAAAGGGGGCAAGCAGCTGGCAGGTAGCATCTTGTGTTTATGACATGTATATAAGCTGCCCCAAATGATTTACAAAGACAACTCTAAAATACAAAATAAAGATAGTCCTCGACGTACAACAATTCGGCCCAAAGTTTCTGCTGCTAACAAACATGACATTGCTGAAGTGAGTTTTGGACCTCATTTTATGATCTTTCTTTAGTGAACTCACAGTGCTTAACTTGCAGCTCCATTGCAATAATATAGAATACTAGCTGGATACCTGTGCTTCGCTACGAAACTATGTGGTCAGGCTTAATTTTTTGGGGGGGGAGGGGAGGGGGAAAATAAGGGGAACAAAATCTGTCTCTGCCTACCAGCATCCATTGGTTTCATCTGGCTAGCGTCCTATCAGTGTGTGAGAGAGTTGAGGGCTGTTTGGAAAGTGAAACAGTATTTGCTGTGTGAGAAGAAGGAGACAGTAAGGAGCCTGGGTGTGGCTTAGCTCAGCTGTTCTGTGGTAAAGCTGCTTGGTGCTGTGAAACTGAAACTGAAACTCCTCTCCTCTGCTTGTATTTTGCATTTAGAATAGATTTCTTTTCAGGTGGGGAGCGGGAGCAGAACTCCTTAGCATCAGAGCATGTTAATAATAATATAGGAAATATTAATGCTCTGATAGTCATTTGGAAAAATCCTTTCTTAGTGAGCACCTAGAAACCAAGAGGAACATATGTGCCAAATTTCAAGTTTGTAGGCTTTACGGTTCTGGAGATTTTGTGATGATGCATGAGTGGTCTTTCGCTTTTATATAGAGAGATATGTAGCTGAGGGTGCAGCTGTGGGTATCTTGAGGTTTTCTGAGGTCGGCCACAGCCGGAACAGATTGGGTGTGTGTGAGGGGCCAAGTAGAAGGTTTTCAAGGAAATTAAAAGGGGGACAAACAAATGGATCTCAGAGTTTGCCCACAGAACAGAATGAGCACCAAGGGAGAAGGAATAACAGCTGTTTAATAGTACTATTATTTGCCCTGTGGAGTCATAGAGGGAATGTCTTTTGCAGGGCATCCATACTGTGTGATCCAATGGTTAATCTTTTTTGGCAAGAGAACTCTCCTCTTACTCACCCCAGAGATCCAAGTACACCAGAGATTTGTCCACAATCCTTCCTCATCTGGGGACTGATCTGTACCAAGCCCTTTTCACCGACGTGTTGCCCCCCCTCCCCAAATAGTTCTGCCACAATTTCCTCACAACTTCACCTGTTTTGTGCTCCTTCTCTGCTGATATTTTACCATATTCTAAACTGGACCATGGGAAGACAGTGGAACAGAATGGAATGATAGAACCCCAAGGATCAGTTGTTGGGGATCATCAAGGCTATATAGCAGGGTTTCTCTGCCTGGGAAAATCCGGGAGTTGAAAGAACAGCCATCATCAAATTGCCAAGGTTGAGAAACACGGCGATAGAGAGAAAAATAGAATTGAAAATCTTACCATCTGAGGCCTAACAGCCTCTCTCAGACCTTTGCTATATTGTCAGCCACATTGGTAGATAACCTGAGGATGGTCAGAAGAATACTTCTGTCCATGTGTTTTGCTTGAATCACAGGAATAATAGAATAGAATAGAATTCTTTATTGGCCAAGTGTGATTGGACACACAAGGAATTTGTCTTGGTGCAAATACTCTCAGTATACATAAAAGAAAGATACATTCATCAAGAGTCAAAAATTATAAGGTACAATATTTAATGATAGTCATAGACATAAGACATAAGAATTTATTTGTCATTACACTCGCAAGCGGGTGCAACGAAATGAGGTGCTCTTCCACAAGTAAACCTGGACAAACACCACTAAAAGAAAAAAAAAATTAAATTAAAACTAAACACAACCGACCATACAATAATCTCTATGCAATTTAAAAATGTATTTAAAATTTAAAAATTTAAAAATAGGGTACAATAAGCAATCAAATAGGGTACAATAAGCAATCAAAATTTAAAAATAGGGTACAATAAGCAATCAAATCATACTAGGAAACAGTCAATATAAATCATTAGGATACAAGTGACAAAGTTACAGTCGTACAGTCACAAGTGGATGGGTGATAAGGAGTGATGAGAAGATTAACAGTAATAGTAGTGCAGACTTTGTAAATAGTTGGACAGTGTTGAGAGAATTATTTGTTTAGCAGAGTGATGGTGTTCGGGGAAAAACTGTCCCTGTGTCTAATTGTTCTGGTGTGCAGTGCTCTATCGCGTCGTTTTGAGGATAGGAGTTGAAACAGTTTATGTCCGGGTTGTGAGGGGTCTGTAGATATTTTCACAGCTTTCTTTTTGACTCATGCAGTATGCTGGTCCTCAATTGAAGGTAAGTGGGTAGTAATTGTTTTTTTCTGCAGTCCTAATTATCCTCTGAAGTCTGTGTCTGTCTTGTTGGGTTGCAGAACCAAACCAGACGGTTATACAGAGTTGCAAGGGACCCTTCACAAGCCAGAAACTTTATACCACTACAGACAAATTGCTGCCCAATCTTTTCTTCAAAACCTCTAGCGATGGAGCAACCCACAGTTTCTGGAGGCAGGCCCTTCCACTGATCAATTGTTCTGTCAGGAAGTTTCTCTTTGATAAGTTATCATTTGTTGTTTCTTGTCCTGCCTTCAGGTGCTTTGGAAAACATGTTGACTCCCTCTTGTTTGTAGGAGCCCCTCAAATATTAGAACACTGCTATCATGTCACCCCTTAGTCCTTCTTTTCATTAGATTAGGCACACTCAGTTGCTGTCTCGATTTGTGTGAGCTGGACTGTAAGGGATGAAAACATGCTGCTGCTAATAATGCTTTAACAGCTGACTTAATATGTAGGAAAGAATTTGGGATTACCATCTTCACCCTTTACTTGCCCCAGCTACTGCTTATCTAGCAGTTCGAAAGCATGTGAATGAAAGTAGATAAATAGGTACCACTTTGGTGGGAAGGTAACAGTGTTCCATATGGAAGTATCTACAGACAACACTGGCTCCTTCAGCTCAGAAACTGAGATGATCACCAACCACTTTAAAGTCAGACAGGACTGGAAAGGGAGAAACCTTTAACTTTATATTACAACATCTAAATATCTTTTCCCAGGCCTTTATGACTAATTACCAAGCATTAGTCTGCAACATACTGCATTTCTTAACTTTCTTTGTTCTTTTACTGTGAATAATCAATCTTAAAAAGCAGAAAGTGTCCACCACTTAGATGCCTTCATTGTCAGTTCTCCATGTTGTTGAACCTGTTGTTAGTAATTTGATCTTCTTTATGTTTAATCTTCGTCTCATATTTTTTCACTGTCTTTCTTAAGTTTCATTACTAGAGCTTCCAGATCATTTATGCACTCGCTTCTCAGAGTAACAATATTGTAGCATAGCACAGCACAGTTTTTCTTCCTCCGGTTTTAAAGCTATGCTCATATTCTTCCAATTTAACCTCCCTCGTTATGTATTCAGCATATCTTCTTTTGCCAACCTGGAAACCAGCCCCTTCACTGAGAAAAATCTATTGAACAGCTTTCTTGGCCAGCATATTTGTGCCAAGGCTGGGTGTTGTGGAAAATATCAATACCAGCAATGTTTATTCAGTCAGCGACTAACATTATAGAAAGAGATGCATGAAATAATCCATGCATTTTGAGGACGAGTCATTTTTTTATTTAAAGAAAAATGTTTGAAGTGGATGAGAAGGCCTACAAGACATGCAAATTGAAAGTGCTACCTTTCACCTTCTTAAAGATGTAAATATAAGGTGGGTGGTTTTTGTTTAATTGGGTGGTCTCCGCCCCAAGCCCTAGTGCAGGGGTCTGCAACCTTAAACACACAAAGAGCCATTTGGACCCGTTCCCCACAGAAAAGAAAACACCAGGAGCCTCAAAACCTGGGTGGGCATGGCCAACTCAACGTTACTCCCACCCAGCCACATGACCCTCTCCCTGCCACGCCTACCCAGATTTTGTAGCTCCTGGTGTTTTCTGTGGGAAATGGGTCTCTCTCTTTCTCTCTCTCTCTCTCTCTCTCTCTCTCTGGTGAGGAGTGACAGGGAGGGCTGGGGGGAAGCCAGCCAGTGGTAGGATCACCCAACCGGGAGCCACAGCAATGGGCCAAAAGAGCCACATGCGGCTCCAGAGCTGCGAGTTGCTGACACCTGCCCTAGTGGCTTTTATGTAAGGTCACAAAGGCTTGGCTTTGCAAGTGGCTTAGGGGGATTTAGTTGTGGAAATCAACCAAGTACAGCAAGAAGGTCCAGTTGACTTCTCAGTAGGCACCGGCAACTGAATCCATGATCACTGGATCAATAGAACTATGAGCACATAGATCTAAAGCCAGAAATATTTTGGTTAGGTATAATACCAGAAAGCTATGATAAAGGGACTATATACTTAATACTTCATGTATTGACAGCAGCGAAAATTGTATTTGCACAATATTGGAAAAACAAGAATACTCCAGCAGACGAAAATACAATTCAGAAAATATTGGACTGTGCAGAGATGGATAGGTTGACATTAAAAATAAAAGATAAAGAAGATACAGACTATTATTCAACATGGGATAGGTTTTATCAGTGGTTAGACACAAGAGGTAGAAATTAGAAAAAGAAAGATTATTGCTATGTGCATGTAAAAATGAACATTATGTATGACTATAAGTATGCCAGTATAATTAATATAAGAACAAATAAGTTAATACAACTATAATTATCAAATATGTATACATATACACACACACACACACACATTACTGCTACCATACCTATTCTGTCAGTAAAATGAAATGCCTGGACAATACACTCTTTTCAAAATATTTACACATAAATAAATTTTTTTTAAAAAAATAACTATGAGTTCTAAGAGTTCTTAGCTGCTATTTTATTAAAAGGTTTACTAATAGGGACACGGTGGCCGAGTGGTTAAGATGTGCATGCAAATGCTTTACATAAATGCTTTACATAAATAGGTACCACTTCGGTGGGAAGGTAACTGTGTTCCACCTGCCTCTGTGTAAAGCTATGCTAGCCACCTGACCACGAAAGTGTCTTTGGACAATGATAGTTCCCTTGGCTAGGAAGCAGAGATTAGCATTAACCCCTAAAGTCCAACACAAGTGAGAGAAGGGGTACCTTTACCTGTTTTTTAAAAATTTGTTTCCTTTTGCTGGGTGTAGCAAAAATCAGATTTTATCAGAAGGTAGGCTTTATGGATTTTTATGAAGGCTCTCTCCCACCTACCCCATTTCCCATCAAATTCAAGCATTCAAGGAATCAAACTTTAAATGTGTGGGTTGAGGTTGTAAGGAAAGGGATTCTATTGCAAGAAAATGCTTTCATTTAGAAAGAAAAATAATAATAAAACAACCTCTTTTCTGTATTTTACACCTTATTCTCCTTGAGGCTGTTCTGTTCCCAGAATGGCATCTTTACCATAACAATGTTCTTACAGAAACAATGACACAAACAATAACTTTGAATAAACACTTTTGTTGTGCATAGGAAGCACTGGACAGCATTCCAAGAGAGGTACCACGGAATGTGTCAACATTATACACACAAATTGAAACCCACTCCTTTCGTTCTTCCAGGCTTTTCCAGTAAAACAGTTTTTTAAAATTAGTTCAAAAATGCAACGACTAGCATATTTTTCATTGAGCGCCTGGTCTTTTCTCTTCTCTCTGCTTACTTCACTAAATGGGACATTTAAAGTAGAAGTTGTGCAGAGCTTACAGTAGGTCTGAATTTTGAGTTTGTTTTAAAAAGGTTTGTCCTATAGTTCTGGCAAAACCTCCCACCACCACCACCACTGAGGAAACACAGGGCTGTAATTAAAACATTTCTTTCCTTTTTTTTTCTTCTAAAAGAAAATTTCCAACGTTTGCTCAGATTCTCGGTGTTTCTAAAGCACCACAGGGTACTTGCAACTTCCACCATGCTTATAAAACAATGTTTCTCACAAACTAAAAGGGATTCATCAATGAAACACTGCCGGAGAAGGTGTGGGAGTGATTAGTTAGTTAGTTTACTTTATTGTCATTGCACCTCGTACAACGGAATTAAATGCCATCTTCAGTTGACATTGTAAATAAAAAATAAAACACACACTGTCAGGATTCCAGCAGTTACTCCAATTAAATCATGAGCCTCGAGCCACACTCTCAAAACTAAAAAAGATTTATTTAAAGGTAACATTCTACGTCCGGCAAAGCCTGGGCAAAGCCAACTCTGAGATACGTAATTCACAGTCACCCTTGATCCTGCTTCCCCCACCCCTCTGGGTGTATCATCCAACGAAACACGTCCATAGCCAAGAGTCATCAATCATGCTCTCCAATTAGATTTTTGCGTGGCAGAAGCTTCAGTCATCTAATCAGTCTCTGAAGAAAAACTTATGGTTGTAAGTCGTGGACTACTGGGACCTAAAATTAAACTGAAATACCATTATACTGATTCCTTAATTTTAGTATGAAGTTCTAAGTCATTTTAAAATAAACCCATTGCTGTCACTTTAAGATACCTGCAACTACATAGATCCAAGAAAGAGACAAATTTTCCATCCTTGGATGAATCTTCCCCCCCCCCCCACTACTGTAGCCGAACCACACAATCCTAAGTTGTATTAACAGAAGGATACAATCAAGATCAAGGGATGTACTAATACCACTCTATAAAGCCTTAGTAAGGCCACACCTAGAGTACTGCATCCAGTTTTGGTCACCATATTATTAAAAAGATGTTGAGATTCTAGAAAAAGTGCAGAGAAGAGCAATCAGGATGATTAGGGGACTGGAGACTAAGGCATATGAAGAACGGTTACAGGAACTGGGCTTGGCTAGTCTAGTGAAGAGAAGGACCAGGGTCTTTCAATATTTGAGGGGTGCCACAGAAAGGAAGGGGTCAAGCTATTTTCCAAGACACCTGAAGGCCAGACAAGGATTAATGGATGGAAACTGAACAAGGAGAGATTCAACCTGGAAATAAGGATAAACTTTCTGACAGTGAGAACAATCAACCAATGGAACAGAAGTTGCCCTTGGAAGTTGTGGGAGCGCCATCACTTGAGACCTTCAAGAAGAGATTGGACTGCCATTTGTCAGAAATGTTGTAGGGTCTCCTTCTTGGGCAGGAGGTTGGACTAGATGACCTATAAGGTCCCTTCCAACTCTGATTATCTGTTATCTGTTATCTGGTTCTGACCTGGCTCCCAAACAGGACAAACCCTCTGTAGTTAAATCAATGATTCCTTTATTAGGAGCTGGAAGGGCCGATGGCTGATAGGCCACAACAGGTAGACAAGTGGTGGCGAACCTATGGCACGAGTGCCACAGGTGACATGCAAAGCCCTCTCTGTGGGCATTTGCACGGTCACCCCAGGTCAGTTCTGCCACGCATGTGCACGTGCCTCCCACCAGCCAGCTGGTCTTCAGGTCTCTGCCACAGGGGAAGGGGACACATGTGCCTTGCATTTTAAATATGTGTATGCATGCATGCACATGTGCACTTGCATGTGCATACTTTCGGCATGGTGCCAAAAAGGTTCACCATCACTGAGATAGACCATTGCAAAGTATATCCAACTCTTAAAATCATGCTCTCTGAGCTTCTTCAGCTCTGGATGAGAAGCAAAAACTCTTCAAAGAAAAAACAGAAAGTCCAGTTGCCTCTTGAAAAAGCACCTCTGGGACACCTCCCAAAAAGCACTTGGAGATGTTTGCATTCCAAACAAAAATAAAAATAAAAAGGGGAAAAGGTTCTGTGTTAGGAGAAACAATAGTCTTCATCTTCTCCAGGGGCTCAAAAGAGACTGTCATGCCCCTGTTGGAATCTGATTTGGAGGGGGAGGTTGAGCAGCTGATAGGGAGTGGGAGTGTGGCTGCAGTGGCTGTGGAAGAAACTGGGGAAGGACACAGGCTGGCTGGGCATTCAGAGGAAGACCCAGGCCCACCCACTCTTCGTCCTAGGGCACGCAGGAATGGAGAATGGAGAATGGAGCAACGTGGGCTACAGGGGAGAAAAGGGCCCTGATTCCCTGCATTAGCTGCAGCTGGGAAAACAGGATTTTAAAAAGGTGTTTGTGCACAGCACCTTTCTGGAAGCAAAGCGTGAATTATCTTTGTTTGTCATGTCTTATCTGGGTTCTGGCGTCCTCCCAACTGTGTATGTTTTGTTATCTTTTAAAGTCTGCAATTCCTTATCCTGCCTTGTCTCATTAATTGCTGCAGTGTGGTTTGTGTTGGTTTTTATTTACAATTCATGTGTACTTTGAGTTCGGAGGGAATTTCTTCTCTTTAAAAACTCTTGTTGGGAGAGTTTTTTCTCCAGTCGAAGATAACTGGACATTGGGGACCAAGTTGGAGGTATTAAAGGGACTCTACCTACTTTTGTGACTTTGTTGCTTTTGTGCCATGCCCCAGTTCACCACAGAGGCCTAGAGCTTTGTCACTTTCCAGAATATGATGAGGAAAATTGACTTAACATTTCTTCTGCTCATCATCTCTATTTCACTAACGAGTCCTGCCAAGCCACTGAATCTCCCTTGGTCCTTCTCTTTTCGGAGAAATCTTAGTCAAATTGTGACCACATCTGGTCCCCAGACACATTGCTAAACTTAGCACAATTCAGACACACATCTGGTTAAGAGTTCCTACAACATTGACAGAAACACATACTAAAGAAAGGTATTAAATAAACGACTACATTTCTTTAGGAGTATTTGGTTTCTTCAATGGAAGGAGGAATAGAATTCGTTCAATAGAAATATTTGGCCCGAAAGAAAGAAATGAATGTTCATTTACAGTTACAATTACAACATGTTTGGAGGAAAAATAGTCTTTGTTCTGTAACTCAGAGGTCTCCAAACTTCGCAATTTTTAAGACTTGAGGACTTTATGCTGGCTGGGGAATTCTGGGAGTTACTGAATTACTGAATAACAGAATTGGAAAGGACCTTGGAGGTCTTCTAGTCAAGCAGGAAACCCTACACGATTTCAGACAAATGGTTGTCCAGTCTCTTCTTAAAAATTTCCAGTGTTGGAGCACCCACAATTTCTGAAGACAAAGTTCACAAGTCTTAAAAGTTGTCAAATTTGGAACCCCTTGAGTCACAGAAAGAAGTATACTGTCTTCCAAACCCTATAGCTCAGTGGTATAAATCTTACCCACCTGCTAATGGAAATCTGGAACCCTGAAGAAGAGCAAAAGCTCCACATGCCTAGAGATGAATAAAGGAGGTTAGAATAACAGGCTTCTAGAAATTCCCTAGTGTTTGGGGACTTGGCCTGGTCTAGGATGGTCACAATTTCCCAGTGGAAGCTATGATTAAAAGGTAAAGGTTCCCCTCACACATACGTGCTAGTCGTTTCCGGTTCTAGGGGGCGGTGCTCATCTCCATTACAAAGCCGAAGAGCCAGTGCTGTCCAAAGTCATCTCCCTGGTCATGTGGCTGGCATGACTAAATGTTGAAGGTGCATGGAATGCTGTTCCCTTCCCACCAAAATGGTCCCTATATTTCTACTTGCATTTTTTATGTGCTTTCGAACTGCTAGGTTGCCAGAAGCTGGGACAAGTAATAAGCTCACTCTGTGAGGCGGCCCTAGGGATTTGAACTGCCGAACTGCCGACCTTTCTGATTGACAAGCTCAGCATCTTAGCCACTGAGGTTAAGATGGTCCATATGTTGTGAAACTAAAGAGTTTTCATCATGTCTCCTGGCATTCATGGATGAGTTTTGCTGGCTTTCTGTCTGTTTGTCCTACATAGTGGCTGTTGCAATCACTTTGCTGTATATGGTAGATGACTCCTGTTTTTCCTTCTGGGGCTGTTGGGTCTTTTGATTTACTTCTGATAAGCCGTCAGCAGACACAGAGACATAAACAATACCCATGTGCTGTGCAAAAGTGGCAATCAACAAATCAGAAAGAGTACGAAAATTAACCAAACACTTCCCCACCAGCACTCAGCACCCAGATGAGTATCAAATTAGTTCAAGATTAACATCAGATAGCAACTAGCAGGCAGAAGACATGATGACAACTCTTTAATTTCACAATATGTGGACAGACTTAACTTCAATATAGTTGCAATTGGGAAACTGTGACCATCCTAGACCAAGCCAAGTCCGAAAATGGTAGAGAATTTATAGAAACCTGTTACTCTAGGCTCCTTTATCCATCTCTAGGCACGTGGAACAACCTTTCCTTTCCTTCAGGGTTCTAGATTTCCACCAGCAGGTGGATATGATTGAACGTATCTATTCTTTCTTTCTTTCTTTCTTTCTTTCTTTCTTTCTTTCTTTCTTTCTTTCTTTCTTTCTTTCTTTCTTTCTTTCTTTCTTTCTTTCTTTAAATTTATTTGCTGCCGTATCAAACATCTTTAGGTGGTCCTTTCTTCTCATTAGATGGCCAAAGTATTTGAGCTTCAGCTTCAGGATCTGTCCTTCCAAAGGACAGTCAGGGTTGATTTCCTTTAGGATTGAGTGATTGAATCTCCTTGCAGTCCAAGAGACTCTCAAGTGTTTTCTCCAACACCGCAATTTGAAAGCAAATTTGCATCCTACATTTGCCCTATTCTTGAAAATGTCAACTCTGATCATTAGAGTTTCCAATAAAGGAGAATATTTGTAGATAGATAGATGATAGCTAGATAGCTAGATAGACAGACAGACAGACAGACAGACAGATAGATAGATAGATGAGAGAGATGATTGATAGATGATAGACGTGTGTGAATGTGTGTGAGAGAAATATAGAGATGATAGAGATAGATGATAGATAGGTAGATAGATAGATCAGATAGTCCTTAATTATCAGATGTTAATGAGTTGCTACTTAAAAATCTTATCACTAATTGAACTGGGTAATCTTGCTAAACAGCTGGCTATTTCCAGGTTTGAAATTCAGATCCCTAAAGTGATTTCTGCATACTCCAAGAGACACAAACCATTTTATGGATAGCATTCTGGTTTGATAGCTTTCAGTACAATATATGGTGTTTCTCTCCTCCCCCCCCCCCCCCCCATATTTTAGGATAAGAGTCAAGGATTAAGTTTTGTCCGAATACACGCACCATGGAATGTCCTAAGCCGAGAAGCCGAGATTCTGAAAATCAAGATGCCCACTAAAAGAGTAAGTATGGATCAATTCTCTTTTTATCACCCTAGCTTGAAGATTAGAAACAGAGGGAAATAGCAGGTAGGCCACAGGGTATGGTCACAAAGACAATTGGAAGCCATAACAGTGTGAACTAAACTCCACTCTGTGGTGACATCCCCCAGAGGCTTCCCCAGATACTTCTCCAGCTGTCAGCTCGGAAGAGGATGAACTGGTTCCTGGCACATCTGGAGGGGAGTTGGCCAATAGCTCCAAGCAGCTGTCTGAGAGGGATTTGACTGAAGCACAGCTGCAGCAGGAGAGCCCTGAGGCTTCAGGTGAAGAAGGCATGCAGCTGCAGCAGGTCAATGATGAGGAAGAGAAAATGCCTTCTGCAACTGATCCAAGAACATGTAGGGCAGAGGAAAGGCAGGTGCAGAGAAGGTCATCCAGATTGCTCGTGAGGAGGCAGCCTCACCCCTTTTGATGGGTTGCACTGGAAGCCTTGCTATTTAATACAGTAGACACACAGAGACGATGCTGGGAACAATGTATTGATTCCTTGCTGTGAGTTCTCATTTTGAACTTCGTTTGGATCATGTCTCTTACCTTGGCCTGTGGATTTGCCTTAGCCTTGGGAACTGGCTTTGGCCTAGTGGACTGGACTCTCCTTTGCCTTGAGGACTTGCATTGGCTTCATTTGAGTAGCCTGTGGAACTCATTGGGATTGAGCTAGTCCCAGTGCAGAGAATTGCTGGGAAATGCCAATTCAGGCTCAGATTTTAGCAATGGATTCTCTGCCCGGTTGCTGGGTGGGCGTGGCCATGGTGGGCATAGCCTAGTCGGCCTCCTGCACCAGGCGGGGGGGGGTTGCCCTCCCTGGGCTAAAGAGGCTTTCCTTGAGCCTGTGGGAGGGCAAAACTAGTGTTGTTTTGAGGGTAGGAGTTGAAACAGTTTATGTCCAGAATGTGAATAAGTGTAATATAATCATAATATATTACATAAACTGTAATAAATCATAAATAAATATATGAATAAATGAATTTAGTAATTTTTGGAAGTTCTGTACCTGTGCTTTGCACTGTTTTTGTTTCTCTAGACTTATGAAATCAAAGAAGAAGGAGGAATTGTCAAGAAGATATCCTCGATATGGCAGAAATGTACAGAACCTTTGCAGCCTAAAGTGCCAGAGCAAGCTACCACTAGGACGAAGAATTTATCTTATCCCTTTTCCAGAGAAAAAATATATTTGTGAGTATTTGACAGATGACTTCTGCTGAAATTGGATAGTTACCAATCGAACACGGCATTGAGAAATGTTTTTCAAACTTGGCAACTTTAAGATGTGTGGACTTCAACTCCCAGAATTCCTCAGCCCTTCTATAGTCTATATAACATAAAATTGCCAAGTCTGAAAAATACCGATATACTTTAGAGGGTTGCTTGGGTGTCACAGAGGCAAAATGCCAATCATTTGATCAATTAAAGAATATGAAATAAGTTTAGCATCCTTTTCTAAAACATACAAAAAGAGCGAAGAACTTTTTCCTCCTTTTTTTCTTTGGGACCTGCTTAGGTTCCTGGGAGGAGAATTTGTTGTTTTAAAAAAAGAATACTTCTTAATTGAAGTTTAAAAATCCAAATGCAAAAAACTGAGACAAATTAAGAAGATAATTTTTTAAAAAATGAAAAGTGCAGTGAGAAGAAGGAAAAAGGAGGAAGGAAAAAGGGGAAAATGTAAAAAACAATTTTTTTAAAGAAAAAATATACAGGCAGTCCACAATTGAGCCCAAAATTTATGTTGCTAAATAAGACATTTGTTAAGTGAGTTTTGTCCCATTTTATGGCTTTTCTTGCCACAGTTGTTAAATCAGTCACTGCAGTTGTTAAGTGAGTAACATGGTTGTTAAGTGAATCTGGCTTCCCTGTTGACTTGGCTTGTCACAAGGTCACAAAAGGGGATCATATGACCCCGGGACAATGCAACCGTCATAAAGTCAGCTGCCAAGCTGCAAAGTCAGCTGCCATGAGTCAGCTACCAAGTGTCTGCATTTTGATCATGTGACCATAGAGATGCTGTAACGGTCATAAATGTGAAAATCGGTGATAAGTTAGTTTTTTCAGTGCCACTGTAACTTTGGTTACTAAATGAACTGTTGTAAGTCAAGGACTATCTGTAGAAAGAAATTACTTCTCCTTTCATCAAGACAAGTATATTTACAATAACTTAATGCCTTCTCTATTATTTCAATCAAAAATCTCTTTAGCCCATATCTCATCTTGTATCTATTAGCAAATAATAAAACCTGACAATTCAATCTTATTCAGCAAAAAGTTCATTAAGTTACCAGAAATAATAATTTAGGTGTGTATCGGGGTGGGATTCTACCGGTTCAGACCCGTTCTATAGAACCGGTTGTTATGATTCTGCACAATTTGGAGAACCGGCAAATTGTACCCCTGGCTGCCCCCGTCCCTCTCTGCCTGCCCCTCCCCTCCCCGCCCTGTCAGTCCTTATCGCTAGCCCTAACTGCATTCTTCCCTGCCCAGTCACTCCTTAAGGTATTTCTTTTTTTCCCCTTCCAATGATCAGCTGTTCTTATGATCAGCTGTACCAGGATTGTCTTACAACCTCTGTCTTACTGCTTTGCCCAGGAGGCTTCCCTGAGGCCTAGGTGGCAAAAAATTGAGGGGGGGGCAGCTCCCCACCCCCCACTCCATTTTTTGCCTTCCTTGGCCCCAGGGAAGCCTTCTAGGAGCACAAACACCTCCCCCAGGAGGTTTCCCTGAGGCCCAGAAGGCCAAAATGGGGGAGGGGTGGCTGCAAAAAAAGGAACAAGAAGCTACACCATCCACTCACATGGCCACACCTACTTAGCCAGGCCCTCCTAGCCACGCCCACAGAACTGGTTGTTAAAAAATTTGAATCCTACCCCTGGTATCTATGTATAAAATAAAACTGTTTCAAATTTCTACACAGTACCATATCATTTTCTCTAGAGACACAGAGGAATGGGAAAAAAACCCTCTTCTCATGTTTTATATCTATAAATAAATCTTTTAAACTCTCATTATTAAAACTTAATCAAGGAAAATTCCATTAGGGGCTCTCAAAAATAACAACATATTAAAATGTGTAATCTTTAATCCCTTCAAATGAGGTCCCGCCAATTAATTTCTTCTCTTCATCCTTCTCAATTTTAATATCACAGTACATGATTTTCTCTCAAAATGCAAGAAAAACCCCTTTTCCCATATTTTATCTGTAATCAAAACTTTAAAGCCTTATTGTTCAGACAACCCATTAAAAGTTCAAAGGAATAAAAAAATAAGAATACAATCCATTTTAACCTTAGCTGAATAAGCCACTTTTGGGGCTTGAAGTAAATCAGGTTTATTGTTTTGTAATATTAGAACCTGTTTCTTTGGAATAAAAATTATCCTAATGCTGTTCTATATGGTATTACACAACCATTTATAATATCACAGAATTAAAACATTTTCTGTTCTTTTCACATTTCAAGGTACAACATTCAAGATAAAGATACTTTTTTTGACAATGGCACCCGCAGTCGAATTGTAAGTAAACCCACAAGAAAGTTATTGTTGAATTATGGCTTAGAATGTTTTCCATCACTTTATCTGCAGATAAGAGAAACAAAGAGGATTCATATTTCAAAATGCTATTTCAAGTGTAGAGGCTCAGAATTTCAGTTAATAGCAATAGCAATAGCATTTTGACTTCTATAGCAATAACACTTAGATTTATATACTGCCTCACAGTGCTTTTACAGCCCTCTCTAAGTGGTTTACAGGGTCAGCCTATTGCCCCCAACAATCTGGGTCCTCATTTTACTCACCTCAGAAGGATGGAAGGCTCAGTCAACCTTGAGCCTGGTGAGATTCAAACCAGCAAATTACAGACCACTGGCTGTCAGCAGAAGTAGCCTGCAGTACTGCACTCTAACCACTGTGCCACCACAGCTCCGATATTGCTTCACAGTGCTTTACAGCTCTCCCTAAGTGGTTTATAGAGTCAGCATGTTGCCCCCAACAGTCCTCATTTTACTGACCTCGGTAGGTTGGAAGGCTGAGTCAACCTTGAGCCGGTCAGGATCGAACTGTTGGCAGTCGGCCTGCAAATCTGTATTCTAACCACTATACCACCACGGCTCTTGTAATATCTGTGTCAGAATAGAATTGGAAGGGACCTTGGAGGTCTTCTAGTCCAACCCCTGCTCAAGCAGGAGATCCTATACCATTTCAGACAAGTGGCTGTCCAGTCTCTTCTTTAAAACCTCCAATGATGAATTGCTATAGAAATTCTCAGTCCTCCAGGTCATGGTTGTCCCAAAGGGGCTTTTTCAAGAGGCAACTGGACTTTTTGTTTTTTCTTTGAAGATGTTTCCCTTCTCATCCAAGAAGCTTCTTCTCTTCTTCTCTAAAGAGCTGAAGAAGTTTCTTCTTGAATGAGAAGCGAAACATCTTCAAAGAAAAACCAGAAAGTCCAGTTGCCTCTTGAAAAAGCCCCTTTGGCATGACTCCAATGATGAAGCACCTACAACTTGTGAGGAACGTCTGGTAGAACTTCTCCTGAGGTTCATGGTTTGCTGAACATAATGTCTCCTTCCATGTTGTTCTCTGATACACCTGGAAGTCAGGCATCTTTATGGGTTGACACCCCTCTGGAATATTGTAAAGTTATGCTACCTTTTACAACACAGGAAAGGTTTTTCTACAGTAGAAGGAAAGCTTTGTCTTCAAGTTTCCTAAAGATAGGTATGTCAGAGGTGGGTATTCAGTAGGTTCTGACCAGTTCTGGAGAACCGGTAGTAGAAATCTTGAATAGTACGGAAAATCGGTAGCGGAAATTTTGAGTAGTTTGGAGAACAGCAAATACCACCTCTGACTGGCCCCGCCCCCATCTATTCTCCGCCTCCCAAGTCCCAGTTTATTGGCTGGCTCTTCTTTGTTGCCTTGCACAGGAGAATGGAGCTGGAAAGCAGGTTAGTCGGGTTGGGAGGGAATGGAGATTTTACAGTATCCTTCCCATGCCACGCCCACCAAGCCACACCCATAGAACTGGTAGTAAAAAAATATTGAATCCCACCACTGAGGTACGTTCTTCTATCCTTCAACCCCTGAATGTTTTTTCTTCTTCAAATTTTGTCTGGTACATTCTTCTTTCATCTTCTTTTTTTATACCAATTATTACAACTGTGAAAATGCCATAAATAAATAACCCCCCGAATCATAGCATTGTGACAAAATGGTAGTCAGAATTTGCGCTATTGTGGGGGGAGGTTTGTTTTTAAATGTACATTGACTGATTAGTTTCTACTAAATCACGGGAAATCATTTGTAAGTGATTACTCTTTTTTGTTCTTTTTTTTCTTCTTCTTCAAATATAGGTCCGTGAAATTTTGAAGCGCACATATAGTTCAAAAGCCAAAAACAGCATGGGTAAGAAAAAGCTTGGATCTTAAAGTGGCTTGTGGAAGCCACTTCTCAATTATGTTTGTAAGGTCCCAGAAGTTTCCCAGAGCCACGGAGATGCCAAAGAGTGAGACTCGAGACGAGTCTTGCAAAAATAACAGCTTTTTAAAAATTCTTTGACCAAAGCAAAAAGTCTGGGTGAATCCTGTGTCCAAAACATAGAGACAAAATGCATGTAAGGAATAGCCACATCCTGCGAGAGTGGCTCAGAGTATTATACACATTTTATGCTAATAGAAACTATCCAATCAGAGAGAAAGGGTCATTATTAATGTGCCCTCCCCTTTATCCATGGAGCATTCTTTGTCCGTGCTCTGTCCATACTTTGCTATTTTACACAGTATCCCTTGAATTCCACACATCTTAAAGTTCCGAAGGTTGGGAAACATTGCTTCTCAACAGGGGTGTTGGAAACAGGGGGCCCGTGATGTGGTTGGATCTGGTCCATGGGACCGTTCTGGAAAATGTAAGCGGTCGTCCTGTATCACTTCGCTCCAGTCTACCCAATGTGAAGAGGAAACATCGGGCCAGCGTTGCTTCACACCCAGTCTACCCAGTGCAAAGAGGAAACATGCCAGCAGTTTGGGGAGTGGCGTCACACCCACCCAGTCAGCCACACCCACCCGGCTACATGAGATCAACCACAACCCTGATGCAGCCCTCAGTGAAACTGAGTTTTACACCCCTGCTTTATAACATCAACTTGTTATTTTTTTTAAAAAAAAAACCATATCTTTAGATCAAGGTATATATATTCTTTCTCCTGCATTGAAAAGTATAACCCTGGAAATTTGATACATTAACCATCAGAAATGCTAGCCTGATTCAGACATCAGGATGGGGATCTTTGTATAATTTCACTGGCTTTATTTCTTGAATCACTGAAGGGAGGACTTCCATGTTGTAATATCAGCCTGTCTCCTTCTCCAAAGAAGGCTAGCAAAAGGGCTAAGGATGTTTGGCCAATGGAATCATTCCTGGTTTTAGAGGCAGGCAGTTGTAAAACTTGAAAAATAGCCCAAAATGGAATCATTAGGTATCTTGGAGGATTGAGAACACATTCCTTAAATGACAGTAATGTTGTTTGGATTTTTATGGGCAATATTTGTGGGTTATATTTTAATACCATTCCTTTCAATGAAATGGTAATTTATATATATATATTCTCATAAAAAAGATTCACGTCTTTTAGTATTCAGTAAATATTTGGCATTTGCATCTGTTTTTAAGTTATGGTGCCTTTTCAATAGCAGCATAACTTCCAATTGCATTCGTAAATCTTATTAAAATGAAGAATAAAGTTATAATTATAGGTAAAGAGCATCTTGAATATTTGAAAAAAATCAATCAGCTGAATTTAAGTTTGTATTCTAAAACTCAAATGTTGGCTAAAATTTAAAGTTGCATTTTCAGGGACAAAATCTGATTTCCTGCTACCCCAATATTATAATTTGGAAAATTAATTTCAGCTCTAAATTTAAGATGAAAAAACACACACACACACACACACACAAATAATACAAAATAAAACAATACTGATAATATCCTAACTTGTACCCTTTTTTAGGTATTAACACATTAATAGCAAATAATGTTTATGAAGCAGCTTATCCTCTACATGATGTAAGTATACACTTTTAATCCTAATTTTTATAAGGACCAAGTTTAGAATGACAATATCATTAATATTTGTTTCACATTAAATTCAGCATGGCCCCAAATATTATGTTGGGGAACTGTTGTGGTTCACCGGCAGCAGGTGAGGACGGCTGAGGTCTTGGAGAGCAAGGACTCAGATGAGGGGCCTGCGTGTGATGCAGGGATGGGGCCAGGACCACCAAGCAGTAGAGTGCTGCCTTCGGAGATTATGGAGGCTGGCAGCAGTGATGAAGAAGTCCCTGAGGAGCCTGTGCCCAGTGCGCGTGTACGCAGGGCTGCTTGAAGGAAAGAGCAGCTGCTGCAGCACGGGCAACTCAGGAGTAAGGCTGCAAGTAATGGCCCCTCCCTTAGGAGATAAAAGCCAGCTGAGAAATCGGAGTTTTTTGCAGGAAGCAAATAAGTTTTTGCACTCAAGCCTTGTGGAAGTTTGGAGTATCTTGGTTGGTGTTTGGAGACTCTTTGTCTTTGAAATACTTCTTGGCAACTTTATCTAGTGCTTTTGGCAGCTTTGCACAACCTTGGCAAGGCTTGTTCTTATCAGAGACAATTAGTTTGAAACAGCCTTTTAACCGGGAAGGAATGGAATTCGTAAAGAATCATTAAAAGGTTTTTCTGTTACCTCCGTTTTGTGTTTGTTTCCTTGGAACAAGGTTTGGGTCAGAACAGGAACAAAGAAGAGGGGGTCAACCTATTTTCCAAAGCACCAAAAAGCAAGACAAGAAACAATGGATGGATACTAACCAAGGAGAGAACTAACTTAGAACTAAGAACATTCCTAATGGTTAGAGCAATCAATCAATAGAATAGCTTGCCTTCAGAAGTTGTGGGTGCTCCATCACTGGAAGCTTTGAAAAAAGAGACTGGACAGTTACTTGTCTGAAATGGTATAGGGAACAGGGGGCTAGATAGGAAGACCTCCAAGGTCCCTTCCAACTCTTATTCTATGTTCAGTTTCTCTGGCAAGGCTGACAGGGAGACTAACAATCTATATATCTATATCTATTTATATCTATCTATATCTATATATCCATATCAATATCTATCTATCTATCTATCTATCTATCTATCTATCTATCTATCTATCTATCTATCTATCTATCTAAAAGTCAAGCACCACTCACTCATCACAAAATCTCCAGAACTATAAAGGCTACAAACTTGAAATTTGACATGTATATTCCTCTTGGCTTCTTGATGCTCACTAAGAAAGGATTTTTCGGAATGACCATCAGAGCATTAGTATTTCTTATACTGTAATTAACATGCTCTGATGCTGAGAAGTTCTACTCCCCCTCCCCACCTGAAAATAACTCTCTTCCAACTGCCAGTTGCCTCACATTCCATTACCTCAGTTCAAACTGGCAGACGTTCCACTCCTTCACTCAGGAGCAGTCTGGGACTCCTTACATTACTAAACGTCGGTACCTCACCAAAATGTTTATGCCTTCCACCTGTGGAACTGCTTCTGGACTCAAGGCAGTGGGAACGATATTACCTTATGTGTTTCAATCACCGACCACCACTGAGCCAATGGATTGTGAACCGAATTTCTCCTGCACAGCCCGATCACCAAGTTTTGTCATGAAGCACTGGTAGCCAGCTAGTATCTTTATATAGTACCTTTATATGCTAAGGAAGGGCCTTCAGGATCAAAGTCTTGGGAGAAACTTAAGATTTGCCATCAAATGCTACTTTTTAGACAGGAGTCTTCTTTTTCTTCACCCAACAAAGACAGTGCAGAAATAGTCTTTCCTATCATCAGTAATTTGATATGACAGCACCGCTACAGGCTCTATTTATTCAATATGTTCTATAATATATTTCACCTCATTAACACCATCTCCATCCATCCTCCAATTAGATCTACACTTCAGGAAGTCTTCAGGGTAAAGGATGATAACGAAGGCAAGATTAGAAGGTGATAAAGTGGAGAGGGATATGGGAAAATCCAGTTATTTGGAAGCCTTTGGAAGTTGCTCAAGGAAATTGTGTGCTTTATCAGTAAAATACAGTACTTTGGGGAGTTCAAGAAATCTAGGTCAGCACTTTCATTTTATGAGATAAAGAGAAAAATTACTCTTGATAGCTCAGCTAGTAATGAGAAATATCTGAACTGCAAGCCCGTTATCGGCCTGAATTAAAGAGCAGTTTTTATAGACGGTGCTTGGCTTAAAACATTTAAATGTACAGTCTTACATTACTATGAAACATATATTTTAACAATGCATGTATTGATTTTTTTTTCAGGGCGAATATGAAGGTGAAAGCAAGGACATGAATGAAAGGAAGGTAAAATATTTGCAGCCTCGTTTGGGTTGATATGAAAGTTATAACTATAGACAAGTCCTTGCAAATAGGTCTGTCATTAAAAGACTCTTAGACAAACAAGACGCAACCAAAGCTGAAGTTCTCCTGATCCTTCACAGCTGATTCATCTTGATAGAGATTGCACAAAGGGATATTCCACTATTTTGGAGTCAGTGTATCTATCTTCTATATATATAAAAGCAAAATACCACTCATGCATCATCACAAAATCTCCAGAACTGTAAAGCCTACAAACTTGAAATTTGACATGTATATTCCTCTTGGCTTCTAGGTACTCACTAAAAAAGGATTTTTCAGAATGACCATCAGAGCATTAGCATTTTGTATATTATTATTATTAACATGCTCTGATGCTAAGGAGTTCTACGTCCCCTCTCCACCTGAAAAGACGTCTGTTCCAAATGCAAAACACAATCAGAGGAGAGGAGTTTCAGTTTCACAGAAGCAACCAGTACAGAACAGTTGAGCTAAGCCAAGGCTCCTTGCTGTCTCCTTGCTCACACAGCAAATACTATTTTGGTTACCAAACAGCCCTCAACTCTCCCACATACAGACAGGATGCTAGCCAGATGAATACTGATGGATGCTGGTAGGCAGATGCAGAATTTCCCCCCCTTATTTTCCTCCCCCAAAACTAAGCCCTATCACATAGTTTCATAGTGAAGCATGGATATCAAGCTAATTATTACATAATGCAACAATATAAATCATTGCTGCCAGATCGTTAGCTGGTGTTGGTCTTGCTATGCATCGCATTCTTCCCAGAACCTAAGATGTCATAATTTGTTCTCATAGTGTATGTCCAGATCCAAGCAGTTATGGTCCTCTGTAATTTAAAGAAGGAATTTAACCGGGGCAGTTTTTCTAAGTGTCATCCAAGATTTTGGTATGACACCCAAGGTGTTGATAATCATTGTAATCACCATAGCTGGTTTATGCCATAATCTTTCCACTTCGATTTTCAGAACTGGATACTATATGATCTTCTCAAATAATTCTTTGTCTTCTAATCTACCATCCCATGGTATATCACCTCATCAACTATCCCCACTTTCTTCTGTTTGTTTTCAACTACTTTTCCAACCGTACGTTCCAACCAATTTTTTATTACTGGCAATGCAAAGATGTGGTAGTGAATAATGTTGCCGACTATGTTATGTTGTTCTTTACTCCTAAAGTTTGTGTGAGCTTCATTTAACTTTTTTATTAGTTTATCAAAGTATAAAATACAAAGAAAAAATAGCAGGAAAAAGTAAGGAGAGAAGGGGTGGGGGAAAGTGGCATATAGTGTAACAGGAGAAAAAGAAAAAGGCACTGACTTGCACTCTCTTTAGCATAGTGGAAAGTAACAACATTACAACCACAACTTTTTGCCTTTACCCAACAGTATAGACAAGCCGTTTCTATAACAATAAGGCTATCTAGTTTACAAAAACAAAATCAAAGTTTCATATATCTATTTTTCCCCTTTGTAAGCACAAAATCCAGAAGCAATTTCAAAAAAGAAACAGTTTGTGTGGGTTTCGTGAGTGAGCTGAGCATATGATCTCATGTCTCTTCTGCTTCTTTTCACAATCTAGATGATTTTTCGATTCTGGGCTTGATTGCCTTTGTTCAAATAGCTTGCTCTTGATTTCATTGTTTTGGTGCCTCCATGGCAACTCAGAGCCACTGATTGGTTCAAATTTGAGAAAGGAGTTTGGCAAGGCTGTATACCCATGATGGCAAACCTATGGCATGTGTGCCAGAGGTGGCACAGAAAGCCCTATGGCACGTGTGTCCCAGCTCAGCTCCACCAACCATGCTTGTGCACCTCCCACCAGCCAGCTGGTCTTCGGGTCTTGGGGTGGGCCGGGGTGCATGCATGGGAGATGTATGCACAATGAATTTTGGCGAGTTGTGTGTGCATGCATGCATTTGTGCACACGTATGCGTTCTTTGGGCACTCAGTGCTGAAAAGGTTAGCCACCATTGCTGTATTCTGTCGCTCTGCCTATTTAACTTATATGCAGAGCACATCACGAGAAAGGCAGGACTAGATGAATCACAAGTTGGAATTAAGATTGCCAGGGGAAATATTGACAACTTCAGATATGCAGATGAGGCCACTCTAATGGCAGAAAGTGAAGAGCAACTAACAAGCCTCTTGATACGGGTGAAGGAGGAGAGTTCAAAAATTGGCTTGAAACTCAAGAAAACTAAGATCAGGGCATCTGGCCCTCTCAATTCCTGGCAAATAGATGGGAAAAAAATGGAGGTAGTGACAGATTTTATTTTCATGGGCTCCAAAATCACTGCAGGTGGGGATTGCAGCCAAGAAATTAAAAGATGCTTGCTCCTGGGGAGGAAAGCTATGGCAAATCTAGACAGCCTAAAAAGCAGAGACATCATTACCCTGCCAACAAAAATGTATATAGTCAAGGCTATGGTTTTCCCAGTTGCAATGTGTGGCTGTGAAAATTGGATCACAAGGAAGGCTGAGCGCCAAAGAATGGAAGGCTTTGAACTCAGGTGCTGGAGAAGAAGACTCCTGTGAGTCCCTTGGACAGCAAGGCGATCCAACCGGTTAGTGCTGGAGGAGACCAACCCTGATTGCTCTTTAGAAGGCCAGATCCTGAAGATAAAACTCAAATACTTTGACCACCTCATGAGAAGGAAGGATTCCCTGGAGAAGAGTGTAAGAAAGATTGGGAGCAGATTGAGAGCAAAAGAAGAAGAAGAGGATGGCAGAGAATGAGGTGACTGGATGGAGTCAATGAAGCAGTCAGCGTGAGCTTAAATGGACTCCAGAGAATGGTAGAGGACAGGAAGGCCTGAGGTCATGATGAGTCAGACACGACTTTGTGACTGACTATAACAACAACATCATGGCAACTCCTTCAGGTCATTGCCAATCTGTTGACATGACCTTGGTTCCCATGGGATGGGTTCTTGCTGTCATCTGCAGTTAGCATTCCAACCCTTTCCCTCCACTTCACAGGCTGTGGCAGGCTGAGAAACGAAAAGGTGGCTGTGACAGCATAGGCACATTTCAAAGTTGACATTCCTGCCTGAGAAGGAACATCTCCTTCCTATGCGAAGGGGAGGTTGTGCATCAGTGCAACTGGACAACAAAATATTAAAAGAGTAGCTAAATCAGAAAGACTAGTAGAATATAAGTGGGATGGATAGGATAGTGGAAGGGGACACCTTTAAGTTGCCTGTAAAAATATTCTAGTTGGGCTGGTCTTCTTGAAAAGTGTTAAGCATCAAATGCATAAAAGTTTCCCTCCTTCCCACTGGAAATGCTGCATGAATTGCTGACATGTGTTCCCCTAGCAGGGCTGCAAAGCTCCGACTGTAGATTTTCTGTGCATAAGATCATCTGTTTTCTATCTGGGCCTGAACAGTTTTGGGCTTCAATTTCCTGGATTGCCCAGATCAGATTTAAAAGGAAGAGAGAGGGGTTTCTCCATAGCTGTTTTCTACCGGCCTCTCCTTTGGGCTGGTGGCCCTTTTAAAACACAGATGCAACTTTTGTCCCCTGTCAGCAATGCAGTGGCTTCCACTTTCTTTCCAAGGTGGACAACAAGTCATCTGGCTTGCATTATCTTGGAATGGAAGGGCTGTTGATGAAGATTTATGGACCAGATCATCGGGCAAAAGGTAAATCCCGTGAGCCTTCTTCACATTCTCATTAGGGAAAAAGAGCCTCTGTGATAGAAGCAGGCCGGACATCCTCACAAAGGAACATGATGTGCAGCTCATGTTCTCCCTACGAATGTTAATTTAGCTCCCGGGATATTTTCTAGAGCAAGATTGGAATCTCACATGCACTTCATTTAAAAGATAGGCCCTCATAAAGAAAGGGGGGAGAACATCATATACAAACAAACAAACAAACCCTAATTCTACATGTATGATCATGTTATACAGTTATCATTGTTGAGAGCCAGTTTGGTCTAATGGTTAAGACACCTGGTTAGAAATCAGGAGACCTTGAGTTTTAGTTCCACCTTAGCCATGAAAGGCAGCTGGTGACTTTGGGCCAATCACCAAGAGATTGCGAGTTCTAGTCCCATCTTAGATATTAAAGCCAACTGGGTGACTTTGGGCCGATCACCAGGAGACAGTGAGTTCTAGTACTGCCTTAGGCATGAAAGCCAGCTGCGTGACTTTCTCTCAGTCACGCTCTCTCAGCCCAATCCACTGCACAGGTTTGCTATTGTCGCAGAAAATAAGAGGAAGGAGGTGTGTTGGATATGTTTTCTGTCTTAAGTTATTTGTAAAAACAATAAAGGCAAGATAAGATGGATGGAAGGGAGGGAGGTGTTAAGTCTGGAGCATGGGTGCGAAAAATGGAGATGAGCCGGTGAAACAGTGAACTTCAACTCTTTATTTACATGGTGTGACAGCTCAAACTGGATGGCTGCTATAGCCTTCCTTATATAGGCAACTTATTAACTATTCAACCAATGAAAACCTGGGAGCGCTAGCTCCGTTGACCAATGAAAACGGCTCATTAACGGCCAATCAGACTCTCCTGAATGGACCAATCTGATCTTGCCATTTAACAGCCAATCAGAAGTGCAGGGCCAGAACCTTGCACTTGACTTCAAGCTCTAGATAACTTTATTGCACATTTATTCATTCACAACACCCCTTCCACCCGGGTTCCGTTTACGGGGTGCGGTCACGTAGTCCTTGAGGTAGGACGGTTGTTTTGTTAGTCTTTTTGATTTTCGTTGTGAACCCGGTATTTGGTTGCACTCTTGTTGAGGTAGGGCATTGTTTGGTGAAAGGGGTGTCTCTGATTCTGAGTTCGCGTTTTCGTTGTCACCAACATCTTCGGTATCACCCTGAGGTGAACTCACTCCCATCCCTGATTCCTGTTCTCGTGTTTCCGTTCCGCTATCGTTCCCTTCAAAAAGGTTTTCTGCTAATTGAAGTTCATCTTCCTTTGTATCTCCCCCCCCCTCAGTTTGGTTATTAGGGGACTCGGTGATCCCTGACTGCAGCCTTGATCGTAGTTGATCGATATGGCACTTCCATAGTCTATCATCATGGCATTGTACAAGGTATGATCTCGGGCCGGTTACACGGACCACAGTCGCTTCTACCCACAACGGATCGCCCGATAAATTTTTAGCGAACACCAAGTTGCCTACCTGAAAGGTACGGCATCGGCCGCTGGATCCGAGTGGTTTCTCCGGTTCGTAAGCTGGGTGTAACCAGTCGAGGTGGGAGCGGAGCTTTCGTCCCATTAGCAGCTCGGCGGGAGTTTTGTTGGTGAGGCTGTGCGGAGTGATATGCTGTAAAAAGAGGATTCGGTTTATCTTTTCTTCCACGTTGTCATAGTCCACTTTCTGTAGCATTTTCTTGACGAATTGTACCATGCGCTTGGCCCTTCCGTTGGCCGCAGGATGCGCAGGCGAAGTCAGCGCATGTTGAATACCGCAGTCCGCCAGGTACTGTTCAAAGGACAGCACGGTAAATTGGGGCCCGTTGTCGGAAACCAGAATGTCTGGTAATCCGTGGGTTGCAAACAGTCTTTCTAGTTTCTTAATGACCACTTCAGTTCTTTTTTTTTTTTGAAAAAAGTTTTTATTAATTTTCTACAAACAAACAAGACAAACAAAACATAAAAACATCAACTCTTATATGTACATCCAGTGTGTCAGTTGGTTCATCATTTTTGTGCATTCATTCTGTAGTCTCAAATTACAATTACATTACATAACAACTCATATTGTCAATCCAAACTTATATATCCTAATATCACTAAAAAAAGAAGTTTTTGACTATATTTTTAATCATTCATGCTTAATGAGCTAACAATACTTTAAACCAGTTTACTCTATAACAAATCATCTAGTCATATCAAATCAATCCTAAAAAATCCTTTATAAATATAATATCAAATAGCAAAATAATAGCAAAATAAAGATATTCCTTACTATCTAGCATTCTAAATATTCTATTATCGTATTTTATCATCTAGCCATTTATAAAAAAGATCCCAAATTTCGTAAAATTGTTTATCCTCTTGCTCTCTAATTTCAAATGTCAATCTACTCATCTCAGCACATTCCAATATTTTCTTAATAATTTCTTCCTGTAATGGTATTTTCTCATTCTTCCAATTTTTAGCAAATACAATCCTGGCCGCTGTTAATACATTTACAATCAGGTATTTCAAATCTTTACTATATATATCAGGTAAAATTCCCAATAAGAAGATCTCTGGTTTCAAATCTATATGTTTCTTTGTCATTTTTTCCAACCACATGCGAATTATAGTCCAATATTTTCTAGCATCCTCACAAGTCCACCACATATGGTAATACGAGCCGGGTATCTGATGACATTTCCAGCATTTTTCAGATTTGTTCTTAAACATTCTTGCTATTCTTGTCGGAGGAAAATGCCACCTGTAAAACATCTTATACAAGTTTTCTTTATATGCTGTTGACATTGTCATTTTATAATTTTGAGACCACAATTTCTGCCATTTCTCTAAATCAATCCCATATCCAAAATTCTTCCCCCAAACAATCATAGTTTCTTTGACTTGTTCTTCCTCTAATTTCATTCCCAGTAAATAACCATATAGTTTTTTAATCACCTTCTCATCAGTACCCATCAAGATCTTATCTAAATCAGTCTGTTTATCATAAAATCCCTCTGTTTTAGAATCTTCATCATACCTTGAGTGTATTTGTGCATATGAAAACCAATTCATCCTTATACCTTGTTCCTCTAAGTTTTGGATCGATTTAAGTTCACCCTTTTCATCCAAAAGTTCCCCATATCTAACTGTTTGTTCCTTCTTGTAGATTATAGGATAGGAAAATGCTTCAATGGTCGATAACCAAACTGGAATTTTCAAATAACATTGTCTTTTTATCTTCTCCCAATTTAACCACAAAGACTCCCGTACATAATGTCTTCTAAAATAACCCTGTGTTTTAGTTCCCTTATACCATAAAAAAGCATGCCAACCCAACAGCAAGTCATGCCCTTCTAATGTCAACAACCTATGTTTCCTTAATGTTATCCATTCTTTGACCCACATCAAACTTGCAGCTTGATAATACAATTCCCAATTAGGCAGACCAAAACCTCCTCTAATTCTAGCATCTTGCAAAAGCTTTAGCTTTATTCTCGCTTTTTTACCTTGCCATATAAACTTCAACATAATTTTATTTAAATCTTCAAAATAGTCTTTTCCAAGCCTAATTGGTATTGTTTGAAACAAAAATAAAATTCTAGGTAAGATATTCATCTTAATTGTTGAAATTCTCCCTATTAATGACAATTGCAAGTTTTCCCACTTCTTCAAATCTGTAGTTATCTGTTGTTTAAGTTTAATATAATTATTCTCCTTTAATGTGCTACATCTTGTTGTCAAATATATCCCCAGATACTTAACCTTATTTGTAACTTGAATTTTCAAAAGATCTGCCAATTCTTCTCTCTGTCTCAATAGCATATTCTTTGTCAAAATCTTTGTTTTGTCTTTATTTATTTTCAAACCAGCCACCTCTCCATATGCCTCTATCCTTTCCAGTAACTTTGGAGCTGTTTCTAGCGGATCTTCCAAAATAAAAGCTAAGTCATCAGCAAAAGCTTGTAGCTTAAATTCTTCCTTCTTAATTTTCATTCCTTTTATGCTTTTATCATCCCTAATATTTCTATTCAACACTTCCAAGGTCAACACAAATAGCAAAGGAGATAGGGGGCATCCTTGTCTTGTGCCTTTCCTTATATCAATAAAATCTGTAAGTTCTCCCTCCATCATTACCCTTGCTGTCTGTTTATTATATATAGCTTCTATTGCTTGAATAAATTTTTTAGCGAAACCCATCTGCTCCAATAATAATAACATAAATCTCCAGTTCACGTTATCAAATGCTTTTTGAGCATCTAGGAATATCAAAGCCATTTGCTTTTCAGGATGAGCCTCATAGTATTCCAAAGTGTCCAAGATTACTCTCATATTGTCTCTAATTTGTCTCTTTGGCAGAAATCCATTTTGATCTGAGTGAATAAAATTATTTAAATATTTTTTAAGTCTTTCTGCTAAGATTGAAGCAAAGATTTTATAGTCTGCATTCAATAAAGAAATAGGTCTATAATTCTTAATTTGCATGGGTCAGTCTCTTCCTTTGGTATAAGTGTAATATAAGCCTCTGACCATGTTTTGGGTATCATCTTTTTTATCATAACTTCATTCATAACTTCTAACAATGGGATGCTCAATAATTCTTGAAATGTTTTATAAAATTCTACTGGAAGCCCATCTGGACCCGGAGCTTTCCCATTATTTTGTCTCTTAAATGCTTCATTTAGTTCCATCATTGTTATATTGCTTTCTAGCATTTCTTCAGTCTCTTTAGGTATCTTTGGTAAATTAGCTTCCTGTAAATACTGTTTGACTTTTTCTTCATCAATATTTTCCTGTTTATATAATTGTCCATAAAAATCTCGAATAATTTCTTTTTTCTCCTTATTCCCATAACAAACTTGGCCTTGTTCATCTATTAACTTCAATATTTTTCTTGATTCCTTCTCTTTTCTCAATTTATATGCTAGCCATCTACCTGGTTTATTTGCATCTTCAAAATAATTCTGTTTGGAGTTTCTAATTTTCTGTGCCAGTTCTTCTTTCTCTATTAATTCCATTTTATGTTTGATTACATCCAGCTTCAATTTAATATCCTTTTTATGTGGCATTTTCTGTAATTCTTTTTCAAGAATTTTATACTCATCTTCCAAGGCCTTAGAAGCTTGCCTTTTCCTAATATTCTTTTTTCTTGTATAATCTATTATCAAACCTCTAGCGTATGCCTTCATTGTGTCCCACACATTTTGGGTTGAAGTATCTTCTTTTTTATTTTCTCTGAAGAAAAAAGCCAATTCCTTCTCCATCCATTGTGTAAAATCTTTCTCCTTTAAAATAGTATTATTTAATGTCCATCTCGATCTTTTTTTTTTGTCCCTTCCATTTAATTGTCATTGGGCTATGATCTGCCCAGGTACTTGTTTCAATATTTGTTTCTTTAATATTAGATATTAGTTCTGTTGAGATCCAAATCATATCTAATCTGGACCATGATAAATGTCTATTTGAATAAAAAGTATATTGTTTAGCTTTAACATTTCTTTCTCTCCAAATATCTTTTAAAGTAAATTCATCTGTCATTTTAAAGAAGGACCTTGGGAGAGCCTTTCTATTTTGCTTTGTTGTTGTTGCTATATAGTCCAGTTTATTGTCCACAATTCCATTAAAATCTCCCATCATAATTATTTTAACATAGTCCAGTCCAATTATTTTCATATGTAGCTTTTTATAAAACTCTTCTTGTTTATCATTCGGAGCATAAATTGCAATCAAGAGTATTTTTATATTATTGTCCATTATTTCTACCATTAATACTCTTCCATCTTCATCCGTGTAAATCAATTTTGCTGGAATAGCCTCTTTAATGTATAAAACCACACCTCTTTTCTTACATTGAGTCAAAGAGGTAAATATTTTCCCTAATTTTGGCTGTAATAACAATTGTTCATGTTGTTTTTTAATGTGAACTTCTTGTAAACAAATTATATCAAATTTTAATTTCTCTAATTTATGAAAAGTTTTCCTTCTTTTAACAGCTGAATTAAGTCCATTTATATTCATTGTAATCAGTTTTTTTTCCTCCATAATTATGCTTTATATTTAGGTCTAACAGCTCTCGTGGATCTCACTTCACGCTGTTCTTTATTATCCATCTGTCCCCCTGCTGCTCCTTTCTCTTTTTCAGTCTCCAGTTGTTCATCTTGAAACTCAATTGATAAAGCCTCTTTCTCTATTCCCTCTCTTCTCCTCCAAAGAATTCTGCATGAAAAAGTTCTGCTTTCTCAATTGAATCAATTCTATATCTTTGCTCTTGCCACCCAAACACTAGTCCTTCTGGAATCAGCCATCGATAATTCACTTCATTTTCCAATAGTATTTTGGTCAGAAATCGATATTCTCTTCTCATCTCTCTCACTCTTCTGGGTATTTGTTTTAAAACCACAACCTCTTTACCCTTGTATTTCAGTGTTTTCTCTGTTACTACTTGTAATATTTGCATTTTAATGGATTTTTTGGTAAATCTAATATGGACTTCCCTGGGTAATTTATTTCTCATCGCATATCTTGTATAGACTCGATATATCTCATCTATTCCATCCATCATCTTTTCCTCTGTAATTTCCAAAACATCTGCCAAAATTTCTATCATTACCGCTGCCAAATTTTCTCCTTTTTCCTCTTCTATATTTTGAAATCTGAGGTAAAATTCTGACCTTTCCATCTCCCACCTCAACATCCCACCTTTTTCTTGTTCAACCGCTGTTAGTCTGCTGTCAATATTTCCAATCTTCTTCTCTCTTTGTTTTCCTTCTTCCTCAATTTTTTGGAATCTCTCCTCATACTTAACCATCATTTGTTTAATATTTTCCACTTTTTCATCAGTCTTCTCTATTCTTTGTTCAATATTTTCTGCTCTTTGTTCAATATTTCCTGCTCTTTGTTCAATATTTTCTGCTCTTTGTTCAATCTTTTCTATTCTTTGTTCAATATTTTCTGTTCTTTGTTCAATATTTCCTGTTCTTTGTTCAATGATATCTGATTTTGTCTTGAGATCTTGGATTCCTTGCATAATCATCTGTAAAGTTATTTTTTCTTGTTCCTTATCTTGCTTCAACATTGTCTGAATTAAACGTTGTCCTCCAACTGGTGGGGAAGCAGAGGTAGAAGCAGAAATGCCAGATGGTATTGGTTTCCTGCTCATTTCAATGTTTCCAAAACTTCAAATTCTTCTTGACTTTTAATCCAACTGGTAGAGCAGCCAATTATAATCCAAAATGAAGAACTCCAATAGTAAAAAACATGAAACCACAGAAGAAACAGGAAAAAAAGAAGAAGAAAGATCTTCAGGTTCTTCTAGACCCTAATCCAATTATGAGATAGTCCACCATAAAAAAGGAAAAAATAGAAAGGAGAAAACAAACAAATCCAAAAATAATAATATTGATTAAGAGCAAAAGAAAAAGGAAAAAAGAAAAAGCAAAAAGAGAAAAAAAAAAAGTTCCTTCAGATTCTTCACACCTTAATCCAATTAAAAAGTCTCAATAATCCAAAAAAAAGAAGAAAAATAACAACCTCAACAACAAAGTAGTCCAAAAACATAAATATGAAAAGCAAAAAGGTCCCAATAAAAAAGAAAAGAAAAATAAAGAAGAAAAAACTCTGAGGCTTTCCCTTTAAAATAAAAGGCAAAAATAAAAATATTACTAAAATTAAAATTTAGAAGACGGCTAGCGAATGGGGTATATATAAGAAAACACACTGCACTTTGTTATTTATCCAAGGCTCTTGTTATGACTCTCTTCTCCAGCAGCTTCAAAGCCAAACCTCAAGTATTGTTGATAACAGTCCAGGAAAGCACCTGCAATAATATTTTACTGTGCTCTCCCTCTATCTTATCACATTAAAAAGTCCTTGAAATGAGGTCTTTTTGCAGTTCTCTCCAATTCACATAAAGATACTTTCAAGCCTCTAGTTGGCAGTGTTACAAAGTTTCTTAATGCTCTTTCTCCCCGCCCGCCAGAAAAAAGGAATAATATATACAGAAAAAAAAAGAAAAAATAGCCAAAGGGAGCCTCTATCCTAAAGAAAGTTAAAAGATCAAAAGAAGCATAAAATCAAAGGAAGCATAAAAATATATATAAGAGAAAATTCAATCCGGTTACCTACAAAGTCACAGTAAAATCTTTCCCAAAAAGTATAAAGAAAAAAAAAAAAAAAAAAAAAAAGCCAAGCCTCAATTTGACATCACTTTAAAAAACGCCGCTCAAAACAATTTCAGTCAAAAAAAAAATCTCACAGCTTTCTTCTTTATATCGGATGAACTTTCCAACCTTAGCAAATTTACAGCACAAAAGAGTTTTTCTCACCCAGCCGACACACTTCACTCCAATCACTTTCTTTTCGGAGCTGTCCCGACTTCAGCAGCTATGGAGGCTGCCTCTCCGCCGCCAGCAAAAGGGCTTCTTCCGGATCAAACCAGAGATTTTGCGATATCTCTGGGATCCTGGAACAATGCCCTTCATGATCACCGTCTCTACGGGACGGTTTAGGTCCGTTAGGACCGACCAGGGGCGAAAATATCGGCTACGATCTCAGAGCCCCGAGATCGCAGCTGTATCGCCGGAACGAAGCTCCGCCTTCTCCCCATGACCACTTCAGTTCTTGTGTTCCTCATTCGGTGGATTTCGAGCCAGTTCGAGTAGGCGTCCACAGTTAACAAGAAGGTGTGGCCTTTGGTCGCCCAGCAAAATCCAGATGGATACAGGACCAGGGTCCCCGTGGTGTTTCCCATTCGGTTGGGATTGCCTTTGGTGGGGCGTTGCTTACTTCCTGGCATCTATGACAAGCTTTGACCCAAGTCTCAATTTGCTTGTCGATGCCTGGCCACCACGCATAGCTTCGTGCGAGGGCTTTCATGCGCACGATGCCGGGGTGGCCATCGTGCAAGGTTCTCAGTACTGCTTGTTGGAGCCGTTTTGGGATAACGACTCTATCGCCCCAGATGATGCAGCCCTTTTGAGAAAACAACTCTGTTTGTCGACTTTTGACCGGGAATGGTTGGCCCCACAGGCAGCGCATGAGTGTTGAGACTTCGGGTAATGGTCCCGATCGGACCGCAGTCGATGTACCTCTTCTTCGTCGCTGTCTGACGACAAAGAGAGGTCCTTGTGGTGGGCTGTCAAAAGCTGTCCTTCTGACTTAGGTGAAATGTCGCCGGTCGGTTAGTGTACCAGAGCGCGGTTGCAGTGCAGTTGGGCAGTCAACTTCCTGGTTGCTTCTGCTGCAGTAGCATCAGCAATGGCATCGGCAAGGCTAATGTCGCCTTTTGCCATCAGCTTGCTCTGCACGTTTAGCGCATCTAATCCCAGAACTATTCGGTCTCTCAAAGCCTCTTCCAGGTCAGCAAACCCGCTGAGGCCTCCCAAGTTTCGGAGGTCCGCAACAAAATCGGCAATGCTCTCTCCTTTCTGCTGGTTTCTTTGGTAGAACTCGTGCCACCTTACGAGCGTTGGTACAGTCGATGCATAGTGGGCCCTCAGTAGGGGTTCAAGGACGTCCCAGTCCATAGCCTTCACTTCAGCCGGTTTTGCTAGTGCCTTGGCCATCTTGAATACGGTCGGCCCGCAATGCATTAGGAATACCGCCTGTTTCTTCCCGGTTGTGGCATCCTTCAAATTATTGGTTTCCAAGAACATTTGGACACGATCCATGTAGGACTCCCAGTCTTCTTGCGCTGGGTCGAATGGAGCGGGTGGTATGACGCCGGCGGACACGGTTCCGCTGTTGTGCGTTTTCAGCCACATGCTCAGTTATTTTTTTCGTTGTTCAGTCAGCTCTGACGTCTCCACATCCCACCTTCATCGCCAGTGTTAAGTGTGAAGCATGGGTGCGAAGAATGGAGACGAGCCGGTGAAACAGTGAACTTCAACTCTTTATTTACATGGTGTGACAGTTCAAACTAGATGGCTGCTATAGCCTTCCTTATATAGGCAACTTATTAACTATTCAACCAATGAAAACCTGGGAGCGCTAGCTCCATTGACCAATGAGAACAGCTCGTTAACGGCCAATCAGACTCTCCTGAACGGACCAATCTGATCTCGCTATTTAACAGCCAATCAGAAGTGCAGGGCCAGAACCCTGCACTTGACTTCAAGCTCTAAATAACTTTATTTCACATTTATTCATTCACAACAGGAGGAAAGAAAGAGAGAGAGAGAGAGAGAGAGAGAGAGAGAGAGAGAGAGAGAGAGAGAGAGAGAAAGAAAGAAAGAAAGAAAGAAAGAAAGAAAGAAAGAAAGAAAGAAAGAAAGAAAGAAAGAAAGAAGGAAGGAAGGAAGGAAGGAAGGAAGGAAGGAAGGAAGGAAGGAAGGAAAGAAAGAAAGAAAGAAAGAAAGAAAGAAAGAAAGAAAGAAAGAAAGAAAGAAAGAAAGAAAGAAAGAAAGAAAGAAAAGAGAAAGCTATAGTCAGTTCAATTGATAAAAAAAAATTAAGGCTAGAAAATTGTGTATGAGATTTGTGTATGAAATTTGAGGTTCAAATCTACAAGATAGCCTCCAAATGGGACATACAGACAGACATGGTTGCCTAGCTCTAGAAAGCAAAGGGATTTCTTCAGCAATCCCTGCCTCATTTGAGACCTTGTTATTTTTTCTAAGTGGTCCTCAGAGCAGGTAGGTGGGATAAATCAAATAAATAAAAAAAGAGAAGTATGAGAAACATACTTTTGGAATGAAACTTTCTCAATGCTACAGCGTTCCAAATTGTGTTCTGGGCAATACCAGGTCTGGCACATGTGATTGTGTACGGTAGATGACAATTGGAAAAAATATAGCGGCATATAAGCAACCACTCCATTTTGCTTAATTATTGATTCTTACTAATGCTGGTTCAGTTCAGATGGTACTCAACTTATGATCGGTCATTTTAAGTGACCAGCAAGCAGTTACAATGTCCTACAAACATATGACAATATTTTACGATGGTTTTGTTCCAAACTAGCAAAATTATGTCCATAGCAAACCATTAACATTTACTTAATGACCATCACAAAGGTCATAAAATCAAATTGGTTGTGATTTTTATGACCATCACAACTTATGACTCTGATGGTCAGGCTCCATTACGGTCGTAATTTGAGGATAACCTGTACCATTATTCTGATTAATCCTATGGAAGCGTCTGTGGCCAGAATTACTTAATGAATGGGGCTAACATTGACAGTGCTATAAAGACAATGGATGATGATGTTCCAGACAGAGAGGGTGGGGGATCAATTTGGTTTTATGTAAAAAGGATACTTCATGTTTGAATAATGTGCATCGTCTTTTACTGCTCGGATGCTCATTCCAGGGATTTGACATATGCAGAAAGGACTCATCTGAGCTTATTATTATATTTAGAATCCAAGGCCAAATAGGAAAAGGAAGTATCAGGTCTAATTCACACCTTTTGTGGCTTAATCCAGACTGGAATCAAATGCTAATATTTCCCTTGTTGCTAATTGTTGGTACTGCTGTGAAACAGGGATCAGGTGTGGCTTGGTACAAACAAAGAGTTGAAGTCCAGATTCTGTCTGTCTCTCTCTCTCTCTGTCTCTC
This sequence comes from Hydrophis major, assembly GCA_033807585.1. Classification (NCBI taxonomy): domain Eukaryota; kingdom Metazoa; phylum Chordata; class Lepidosauria; order Squamata; family Elapidae; genus Hydrophis; species Hydrophis major. The sequence continues at coordinate 149,122,471 of CM066331.1, forward strand.
TCTTGGTCTGTCTGTCTCTCTGTCTATCTGTCTGTCTCTCTGTGTGTGTCTGTCTCTCTCTCTCTCTCCCTCTCTCTCCCACTCCCTCTCTCTCTCTCCATCTCTCCATTTCTCTGTCTCTCTGTCTCTGTCTGTGTGTGTGTCTGTCTGTCTGTCTGTCTCTCTCTCTCTCTCTCTCTGTCTCAATCTCTCTGTCTGTTTTTCTCTCCGTGTCTCTCTCTCTCTGTGTGTATGTGTCTCTCTGTTCTTCTCTCTCTGTCTTTCTCTCTCTCTCTCTCTCTCTCTCCATCTTTCTGTCTCTGTTTTTCTTTCTCTGTCTTTGTCTCTCTCTCCCTCTCTCTCTGTCTCTCTGTCTGTCTCTCTCTTTCTCTCTCTTTGTAAATGCCTCCCCTCTTTTCTTTCCCTATTTTTTCCCTTCCATTTTCCCTTCCCTACCTTCCCTACTATTTACTTTTGTACTTTCTTTGTATGTTATATTATAAACTAACCAAAAATGGTGGTGGTTATTTTTTAAAAAAAGAGAAAACCAGACTTATGACTTCCTTTCAATAGATGGTGGCTACATAAATGCTGGAGATGTTTAGTAAGATTAAATAAAATGCCACCTCCACCTCCAGCTTGTGCATTGATCCTTTCATCTAATATATTGTTCATATTTTAATACTTAATGTTTTAATATTCTGACTTTTAAATCAACCTATATTGTTATGTATGAAAACGTAAGCCAGCCAAATTTGGTTGATAGCAAGATGGATGGCAAATAAATTTAATAATAAATAAATGTATTTCATAAATAAATGAAATAGAGACCTACAGAAGCAATCTGATTCAAAGCTCTTTCACAGCAGTTCTTGCTATAGCATGCCTTGGTCTAAGATCTATCACCAAGTCCAGGAAAGTAAACGGGTTTTATTCAATTTCTAATGGGATCCAAGTCTTTGTATGTCATTTTGATCATCCAGATAGGTATAGATTATAGTTAGAATTGTAGTGCAGAAAAATGCTGCTTAAAGACCATTTTTAGGAGGATGGGTAAGAAATATTTCCCTAATATTTATTTTTGTATTTTCTTTGTATGTCACATTATAAATGAATGAATGAATAAATTATTTATTGGCCAAGTGGGATTAGACACATAAGGAATTTGTCTTGGTCCATAGGCTCTCAGGGTACATAAAAAGAAAAGATACATTCATCAAGAATCATAAGGTACAACACTTAATAAAAGTCATAGAGTACAAATAAGCAATCAAATCATACTAGGAAACAGTCAATATGAATCATAAGGATACAAGCAACAAAGTTACAGTCATACAGTCACAATATGATGACCCGTAGTCTCTCAAAATAACCCAAAACCCAAAACATATATTAAAGTCCTGTAAAGCCTTCAACTTAACTTCACTGTTTTATTAGGCACAGTTTACAGTCACAAAAGTAATTACAGAGGCAAACAGAAAACCAAAATAAACTGCATTGATGAGAGTTCTGAAGCAAGCTGAGATAAGTAATTATAAAAGCCAGGAAAATAACTGAGAAAAGTCCATGGGAAGAACGCCAACAAAGATAAGCCTCTTTCAAGGTGAACACTAATTGACTTCAGCAATTCTAACTGCGCAGTTGCAAACTTATATGCATAGCTCCCACCTGCAAGCCACAAGGAGTATCATGGTAATCTCCTCTTGAGTAGACCTCACTTTCCCCTGATCCTCTCCTCCCTGCGTGACCTAGGATGGATAAGGGATGGGCCTGGATCCTCCTCTGACTGCTCAGCCGGCCTCTGCCCTTCCCCAGCCTTCTCCACTACCTCTGGAGCCATACTCCCACTCCCTGTTGGCTGCTCCTCCCTCAGAGTCAGACTCCACCAGGGGCATGACACACAAGTGGGAAGGGATGGGTGATAAAGAGTGATGGGAAGATTAATAGCAATAGTAGTGCAGACTTTGTAAATAGTTGAACAGTGTTAAAGGGATTATTTGTTTAGCAGAGTGATGGCGTTTGGGAAAAAACTGTCCTTGTGTCTAGTTGTTCTGATGTGCAGGGCTCCATAGCATTGTTCTGAAGGTAGGAGTTAAAACAGTTTAGGTCCAGGATGTGAGGGGTCTGTAAATATTTATAAATAATAAAAACCATATTAATAATAATAATAATAATAATAATAATAATAATAATAATAATAATAACTATATTAAAAGATGAATGTACCAATGCACAAACACCCCCTTTTGCAGATAGTACCACATCTGATGTTTGCCGATTCTGTAACACAGTCTCACTATGCAATCCTTATCTGTTTTCATTTGTCTGTTTTCCTTTCTTAGCTGTTATATCGAGAGTGGGCACGATATGGAGCGTTTTACAAGTTTCAGCCTATTGACCTCATAAGGTAAAACTTCTGTGATCCTTTCTATGATGTGCACTACCGTGCATCAATCTCATACATGGATCTTGCAAAGTTGCCTCTCTTTTTACATCATCTTTGTTGGTGTTGTTCAGTCACCAAGTCGTGTCTGACTCTTCACAACCCCATTGACCATAGCATGCCAGAGACTCCCTTTGTCCTCCACTGTCTCTTGGAGTTTGCCAAAATTCATGTTCATTGTGTTGATGATACTGTCTAACCAACTAGGCTGTTGCAAAACAAAGGACCTAATGTCATTCTCCAAACGTCTGTAGAGATTCTCAGTCATCCAAGTCATGGTTGTCCCAAAAGTGCTTTTTTTTTTCTTTTTTCCACATTTTGGACAGAGTGGACAGCGGGTTTGAAAGAAGGGTCAAAGTGGCCATTTGTGTCAAAATTGAACAGCCTTCTCTCAACAGAGGGGGAGGGATGCAACATCATCTATCTCCAGTCTACAACACAGTTCCTTTCAACAGTTCTAAGAAGGCTCCGCACCCATTTGCACCATTCAGGTGACCCTGAGGACACAGATAAACCTCCAGGGGGCCTCAACGACCCTCTAAAACAATGCAAATGACCAGCTGTTTGCAAGGAGTATAAATCCTTCCATTCCCCAGAGCTGAAGAAGCTTCTTGGATGAGAAGTGAAATGTTTTCAAAGAAAAAATGGAAAGTCCAGTTGTCTCTTGAAAAAAAGCACCTTTGGAACAACTGGGCTTTCTTTCTTTCTTTGTTGTTTTTTTTTGAAGACATTTGCTTCGCATCCAAGAAGCTTCTTCAGCTCTAACTGGATGGTGGGGAATGGAAGGATTTATACTCCTTGAAGACAGCTGGTCATTTGCATACTTTTAGAGCAGGCCTGTCAAACTGGGGGCATATGTCATGCCCACCCCAGCTCCGCAAAGGCAAAAAAATGTTGTGATACATCATGATACATCACATGACACAATTGAGTTTGACACCTGTGTTTTAGAGAGTCATTGAGGCCATTTGGAGGTTTATCTGTACCCTCAGGGTACCTCAATGACTCTCTAAAAGGATGCAAATGACCAGCTATCTGCAAGGAGTATAAATACTTCCATTCCCCTCCATCCAGTCAGAGCTGTAGAAGCTTCTTGGATGAGAAGCGAAACATCTTGAAAGAAAAACCAGAAAGTCCAGTTGCCCCTTGAAAAAAGAAATAAGCAACATCATTGTTTCTTTTCTTTTTTAAGCCATAGGAGAATGATAATCTTCATGTTTTTCCCCTTGTGCGAAAAATCAAATGTTTACAGAAGTGTAAAGAGAGCATCAAATAATTTCTACCTTCTTGCTTGACATAAAAAGAGTTAATGACTGGTTGAACCATCTTGGTTCTCTAGGAGAGGGGATATTATTTCCTAGCATCAGAAAAAGAGAACCTGTATTTACCACTAAACTAATCTTAGGAAGAATCTTTAAGGCTCTCCTTTCCTAAGTCAAATTGTTGTTATCATCCCGTTCCAGCATTTATGAGCTGTGTTTGATCAGCTCAGAATCATAACTTTGCTGAGAAAAAAAAAGATTTAAACAGCATCTCTCCATCGGCTATTTTTCAGGCTGCTTTGAATCATAAAAACAATCATAAATTGTAGGGCTGAATCTATATTGTTGCATGTTTGCCTTTACGCTGATTGACAGCTTGATAAATTAATTACACCGTTCCAGAAAAATATAGATTTTTTTTGTGTTTGTTTGTATGGGAGAGAAAAGAGGTTTAGAATTAACTGGTAAAGGGATTAAGGCAGGTTTTTCTGTGTATTAATCCTGTATAGTTGATGAGCTGGCTGACCTTGTCTGGATTTTAAAACTAATCAGGGACCGACCTGGTTAATCCTTGGATAGTTGATTCCTGGGAGGAAATCCTGGGGCTGGAGGCTGCAGTAGGAAGTTGTGAAGAAGAAGAAAAAAAGTAACAACAATGAAACATCCAGGTGAAGGCAAAATGAACGTCCTCTGCTTCATAACCAAGAAAAGCCTATGGGTTATCTGCAAAGTTGCCAAGAGTTAAGGGCAACTTCAGACATCTTCTCTTTAAAGATAAATAGAGAGGAGAGCAGGAGATAAGCAGGATTCCAACACAAACCTTGATACACAGAACATAGAACAGGGGTCTCCAACCTTGGCTCCTGGAAGCCTGGCGGACTTCAACTCCCAGAGTTCCACAGGGGCTGTGGAATTCTGGGAGTTGAAGTCCGCCAGGCTTCCAGGGGCCAAGGTTGGAGACCCCTGACATAGAATAATAGAGTTGGAAGGACCTTACAGGTCTTCTGGTCAAACTCCCTGCTTGAGCAGGAGACCCAATACCATTTCAGATAAATAATTGTCTAGTCTCTTTATGAAAGCCTCCAAGGGTGGGGTGGGGTAGAATAGAATGGAATGGAAAAAAGGGAAATAAAATTGAAATATTAGCAGACAGGATGAGGGAGAAGTTATAGAAATTGAGGAGCTGCTAGTAAAAAAAGTGAGATTTAGATAGATATTTAGATTAGGATTTATAATTACCTAGATATACTGTAAAAATATACAGAAATATGCAATAATGAATGATAAAAATGTGTCCCCTTCCTCCTCCAATACTTATGGAATATTAAACTACAGCACATAGTCTATAAATACTCTTGATGTTTGTTTTAGGTAAATATATACATATATTAAGTGTCAATATGATATTCTTTTTTCTCTTGTTTTTTTCTTATCTTCCCTTTTTACTTGAATTAGTGACCCATAAAGATGATACAGCTTTATTTATTAACATTAAGAACTGCAAATTAATATAGTTAATATGAAAAAAACTGTCAAATTCTAAGTGTACATAGGATACTTAGTGTACTGCCAAGAAAATGATATTGAACGATGTTATAGTTTCTATTACAGAAACTTTTGTAAACTTTGCTTTTTGTAAACTTTTTAATATCTTGAACTTTAATAAAGTACTTTTTAAAAAAAATAAAAAAAGAATGGAATAGAATAGAAGAGTAGGGTAGAGTAGCATAGCATAGCATAGCATAGAATAGAATAGAATAGAATAGAATATTTATGCAGCAATAGAAAAATAAAGTTGCTATTTTAATTAGAATGGAATGGAATAGAATAATAGAATAGAATGGAAAGGCATGGCGTGGCATGGAGAATATAGAATAGAATATTTATACAGAAATAGAATAATAAAGTTGCTGTTTTAATTAGAATGGAATAGAATGTAGAATAGAATAGGAAATTGAATTAGAATAGAATAGGGAAGAACAGAATAGAATAGAATAGAATAGAAGAGAAGAGAAGAGAAGAGAAGAGAAGAGAAGAGAAGAGAAGAGAAGAGAAGAGAAGAGAAGAGAAGAGAAGAGAATAGTGTTGTGTATGTACCATAGTTAATAAAGTATGAGCTTGAGGTAAAGTGCAGGGTTCTGGCCCTGCACTTCTGATTGGCTGTTAGGTGGCCAGATCGGATTGGTTAGTTCTGAGGAATCCGATTGGCCCTTAAAAGAGAATTCTTATTGGTTAAAAGAGCTAGTGTTCATAGCTCGTTATTGGACAGTTCTTACAAGGGTTGCCTATATAAGGCAGAGTTCACTGTTGTTGTTTCACTATGCAAATAAAGAGCTGAAAGTTCACTATTCAGAGGTTGTCTCCATTTACGTCGACCCATGTTCAGTACTTAACACTGGTAACGAGGGTGGGATATAGGGACGTCTGAACCGAAGAAGCCAGGAAGCAATACTGAGCACGTGATAGACGATGCCAACAACAGAACCATGTCTGGCGGCATCGTACCACCTGCTCCGTTCGATCCAAACCAAGAGGATTGGGAATCCTACATGCATCGCTTCCAAATGTTTCTCGAGATGAATAACTTGAAGGGCGCCACACCAGCAAAGAAAAGGGCGCTGTTCCTGACGCATTGTGGCCCAACCGTATTTAAGATGGCTAAAGCACTCGCCAAACCTCGAGAAGTGAAAGCCATGAGCTGGGACAACCTCGAACCCATCCTGAGAGATCATTACACGCCAACCATGCCTACACTCATGAGATGCCACGAGTTTTATCAGAGAAACCAATGAAAAGGGGAGAGCGTGGCCGATTTTGTGGCGGACCTCCGAAATTTAGGGGGCCTCTGCGGGTTCGCCGATTTAGAAGAGGCACTGAGAGATTGAATAGTTCTGGGATTAGATGCACTAGGCGTGCAAAACAAGCTGATGGCGAAAGGCGACATCAGCCTTGCTGACACCATCGCCAAAGCCACGGCTGCGGAGGTGACCAAAAAGTCAGCTGAACAATTACGGCGAAGCCGCACTCCGGTACCACCACCAGCCAGCGAAATCTCACCTAGCACAGAAGGGCAGCTATTAACAACGCACCACGAGGACCTCTCTTTGTCATCAGACAGCGACTAAGAAGGAGTCCATCGATTGCGGTCCGACCGGGACCCTTGCCTGAAGCCCTTACACCCTTGCACTGGCTGTGGAGCCAACCATGCCAGGGTCGAATGCAAATTCCGCAACGCACTCTGCCATGAGTGCGGGAAACGAGGCCACATCGGCCGGGTCTGCCGCAGTTTACCAGGACTCAGCCAGGCCTCAAAAGGGGCCAACTATCGCCAATCGACAAGAAACCGTCCTGTAAGGCGAGAGCCAGTAAACCACTCCTACAGAAATCAAGTTTTGCAAAGAGAAGTGGCTCACCATACTATCACTATCGGTCATGCCTCAGCTTTGGACACTAAGAAAATCCGAGGCACGGTAGCCATCGAGAACCAGCCTTGCCACATGGAGGTCGATTCGGGATCGTCCCTCTTGATGGTGTCTTGGAAGACACTCAAGCAACTCATCCCCACAATTCAATGCCAAGACCTCCAATTTCAACGCCTCATCCTCAAGGACTACCAAGGAAATCGAATCCCCATTGTCGGGTCCTGCCGAGTCGGAGTCTCCTTCAAGAAGCATACAGCGTACTTACCTCTAACGATCATCGATAGAGATAGGCCTAGCCTACTAGGCCTCCAATGGTTCACGCCACTCGGCATTGAAGTGGCCGGCGTGAACCGAGTCGGTGGTTGTGAGTGGGAGGAAGACCTTATCTCTGAGTTCAGCGACATCTTCACGGACAACTTAGGCGAGTATAAGGGGACCCTGATCTCATTTAATCTAGATCCAAAAGTAGCTCCCATTCGCTTGAAGCCCCGTCGAGTTCCGTTCACCCTTAAAGCAAAAATCGATGAACAATTCGACAAGCTAATTGCTCAAGGGGTGTTGAAGCCCATCGATCACTCTCCATGGGAAACCCCTATTGTAACACCCATTAAGCCAGACGGGTCAATCCGAATTTGTGGGGACTACCGGGCCACTTTAAACCATGCCCTACAGCAGAATGCGTATCCAGTTCCAGAGGTGCAGCACCTCCTCCATTCCTTGGGGGGCGGGAAGGTTTTCGCTAAATTGGATTTAGCTCAAGCTTGTCAACAATTACCAGTGGATGAAAAAAAGGCTCAAGCCCAAACAATTGTAATGCACAGGGGTGCCTTTAAATGTACCCGATTGCAATTCGGAGTTAGTGTAGCCCCGGGGATCTTCCAGAGCCTTATGGAAAGGTTATTACAAGGAATCAAGGGCGTGGTCCCTTATTTTGATGACGTATTAATTGCAGCCCCTACCCAAAAAATCTTACAGGATCATTTGAAATCCGTTCTAAAAAAATTCCAAGAGGCCGGACTTAAGCTGGAAAAAAATAAATGTCAAATGTATACTGACAATGTTGAGTTTCTAGGGTACCGGATTGATAGCCAGGGCATTCATCCTACTGAGAGTAAATTAAAAGTGATCAAAAACGCTCCCAGGTCACGCAACAAGGCTGATCTCCAGGCGTTCTTAGGCCTCATTAATTTCTATAATGTATTTTTACCGCACAAGGCAACTGTCGCTGAACCGTTACACCGATTATTAGATAAGAAAGCATTGTGGGTATGGGGTTACCGGGAAGAGCAAGCGTTCCAGAATGTTAAAAAACTGCTCGCATCTGACTCTATACTTATGCAGTATAACGAGACTTTGCCGTTAGTTATAACCTGCGATGCATCACCTTTCGGGGTGGGCGCCATTTTGAGCCATGTACTGCCTAATGGGAACGAAGCCCCTGTTGCATAGTTTTCGAAGACTCTTTCACAAGCAGAGCGGAACGATGGACAAATTGATAAAGAAGCCCTCACAATCGTTTCAGCTGTAAAGAAATTTCATGAATATGTGTATGGAAGGACATTTACCATTATATCTGACCACAAACCGTTGCTAGGGATAATAGCCGGGGACAAGCCAACCCCCTACATATTATCCCCTAGAATGACCCGATGGTCAGAATTCCTAGCTGCTTATAATTATCGCCTGCAATATCGCCCAGGGAAAGCCATTCCCCACGCCAACGCATTAAGCCGAGCACCGCTTCCAGAGACTCTCGACGATCCGGCACCAACGGCAACCACGTTGCAGATCAAAACACTCAACTCGCTGCCTATGGCCGCCCGAGACATCGCGAGAGAAACCAAACGAGACCACACCCTAGCTCAAGTCCTAGGCTGGGTAGAACGTGGATGGCCATTGGACCAAGTACCAGATGACTTTGCGCCATTCAAATCTCGACAGACTGAACTTTTTTCCCAAAAAGGCTGTATCATCTGGGGTGATAGAGTCGTCCCAGAGCGATTCTGGAAGACGCTGCTGCGAATTCTGCACGAGGGCCACCCCGGCATCGTGCGAATGAAAGCGCTTGCACGAAGCTACGCATGGTGGCCGGGCATGGACCGGCAAATCGAACAGTGGGTTAAACCGTGTTCAAATTGCCAACAAGTCAGCAAAGCCCCACCAAAAGCCATGCCTACTGAATGGGAGACGCCATGTGGACCCTGGTCCAGAATCCACCTGGATTTCGCGGGGCCAACCAAGGGCTATACCTTCCTGCTGACAGTCGACGCATACTCCAATTGGTTAGAAATTCATCGTATGACGGCTACGACCTCCGAGGCAGTGATCAAGATTCTAAACAGACTCTTTGCAACCCACGGATTGCCAGACGTCCTGGTGTCCGATAACGGGCCACAGTTTACAGCTCTAATGTTTGAGCAGTACCTCGCTGACCGCGGCATCCACCATGCGCTCGCGTCACCTGTGCACCCTGCGACCAATGGCCGAGTGGAACGCATGGTCCAATTTGTTAAAAAGACTTTGCAAAAAGTGGACTATGACAATATCGATGACAAGGTCAACCAAATTCTCTTTTTGCAACACATAACTCCACATCGCATCACCGGCAGAACTCCCGCCGAACTACTGATGGGACGAAGACTCCACTCCCACCTCGACCGTTTGCACCCTGCTTATGAACCGGAAAAGCCAATAGGATCCAGCAGCCACTGTCGCACCTTCCAGGTAAGAGACCTCGTTTACGCACGAAACTTATCGGGCGACCCGTTATGGATAGAGGCGACAGTAGTATGAGTGACCAGCCCCAAATACTATGTTGTGAAATGCTGTGACAATAAACTGTGGAAATGGCATATCGACCAATTACGGTCACAACTCACAACGGCCAGTCAACAACTTCCCCATGACCAAACCGGGGGGGGGGAGGTACGGAAGAAGATGAAGTTCCAGGGAACCTGCTTGAAGGGAGCAACGAACTCAGTGATACTCAGGAAATGGAGCAGGAAGGAGAAACGTTTGCACCGCAAGAAATTGCACCTGAGCAAGAAGCAGAACCACTGCCAAACAACAATCTACCTCAACAGAATTGCAACCAACCAATCCAACGAAAATCCGAAAGACTTAAAAGACAACCATCCTATCTAAAGGACTATATAACTACACCATAATTAAGAAGCCAGGGGGAAGGGGTGTTGTGTATGTACCATAGTTAATAAAGTATGAGCTTGAGGTAAAGTGCAGGGTTCTGGCCCTGCACTTCTGATTGGCTGTTAGGCGGCCAGATCGGATTGGTTAGTTCTGAGGAATCCGATTGGCCCTTAACAGAGAATTCTTATTGGTTAAAAGAGCTAGCGTTCATAGCTCGTTATTGGACAATTCTTACAAGGGTTACCTATATAAGGCAGAGTTCACTGTTGTTGTTTCAAGAAGTCACTATGCAATAAAGAACTGAAAGTTCACTATTCAGAGGCTGTCTCCATTTACTTCGACCCATGTCAGTACTTAACAAATAGAATAGAAGAGAATAGAAAAATAGAGTTGGAAGGGACCTTGGAGGTCTTCCAGTCCACCCTCCTGTATCATTCCAGACAAGTGACTGTCCAGTCTTTTCTTAAAAGCCTCCAATGATGGAGCATCCATGACTTTTGAAGTCAAGCCGTCCCAATTAATGAATTATTCTCCATTATAGCATAAAATCTCCAGAGAAACCTCCAGGACCTGTGCCTCCTGAAAAAGACCACGTCCATGTATTTTAAGGAAAATAAATTGTAGCAAAGTACACCTTCCTCTCTTTACCTGTGTGTTGTGTTTCCTTCCTTTAGAAAGTATTTTGGAGAAAAAATCGGAATGTATTTTGCCTGGCTGGGGTTATATACCGAATTTCTTATTCCATCCTCTCTCATTGGGATTATCGTGTTTGTGTACGGGTGTCTGACCATTGAAGAAGATGTTCCAAGGTGAGGCATCACACACTACAGAGCCATAGGTGGCACACAGAGCCATTTGTGCTGGCATGTGAGCTGCAGATAAACTTACCTCACTGCACATGCATGTGCCTCACAGCTGATTTTCAGCTGGTTTGAGGCCTTTTTCGGCCTCCCAGAGGCTTGAGGAAAGCCTTTGCAGGCTGAAAAATAGGCCCGTTTTGTCACTTCCTGTTAATACCAGAAGTGACGAAATGGGCCTATTCGGCCTGCAGAGGCTTTTTTCAAGCCTCTGGGAGGCTGAAAAAGGCCTCAAAGCAGCTGAAAATCAGCTGTGAGGTGCAGTGCAGGTAAGGGGGGGTGGGGGGATTGCACACGCATGCGCAGGGGGCGTGGGGGACACATTGCCTTCTGGGTGCTGGCATGCGAGAGCAAGAGCACCAGCCTGCACACAATTTTTGGCACAGGAGCCCAAAAAGGTTAGCCACCACTGCTATATAGACTTTGTCCTAAAAAAATATTGCAAGGTTTGGTCTTTTGGACTCCTGCTAAAATATACCAAGTGTGGAGTGAACACTTTGCTGAATATTTTCAGCTGGAAGAAGAAGACCTATTAAGAGCACCGATGCTATTTTTTTCTTCTGGTCTCCAATAAACCTGATTATTTCCTCTCTTCCTTGTCCTTATGTAGTCCTTGACTTACAACCATTTACTTAGACACCATTAGAAGTCATAAAAAGAAGTGCAGCCGGTCCTTGCTCTTATGACCATTGGAGCATCCCCAAGATCATGGGATCAACGTTTGGTTGCTTGGCAACGGGCATGTATTTACGAAGTTTGCAGGATCCTTGAGTCATGGTACCTCCCTTTGCAACCTTCTCAGACAGCAAAATCATTGGGGGGGGAGCCAGATCCACTTAGTGACTACGTAACTTGCTTAACTGCTGAAGTGATTCGCTTAACAATGGTGGCAAAAAAAGGTGGCAAAATGGGGTGTGACTCCCTGAACAACTACCTTGTTTGTTCAGCAATGGAAATTCTGGGCCCTGTGGTTGTCATAAGTGAAGGACTATCTTTGTCCTCTTCTGCTTGCTTGGTTTCCTTAAAATATAGATACAAATCTTTGAATGAAAGATTAAGGCAGAGGTGTCAAACTCAAGGCCCTGGGGCCAGATCCAGCCCACAGGGTGTTTAGATCAGGCCCATTGGGAGAGTGGTGGGATTCAATTTTTTTTTACTATCAGTTGTGTGGGCATTGCTTGGTGGGTGTGTCATTGTTGTGGTTTGCCAGCAGCTGGTGAAGACAGCAGCGGAGTCGGACAATGAGGACGAAAAGGAACCAGTCTGGGAGTCTGGGGAGGACTCGGATGAGGGTCCTGTGTCTGATGCAAGGATGGGGCCAGGACCATCTGGGAGTGGAATGCTGACTCCGGAGCCTCCAGAGTCTGGCAGCAGCAAGGCAGAGGACCCAGGGGAGCCTGTTCCCAGTGTGCGTGTGTGCAGAGCTGCTAGAAGGCGAGAGCAGCTGAAGCAGAGAGGGTGACTCAGGAGTAAGGCTGGGAGCAGTGGTGGGATTCAAATGGTTCTGTGGGCATGGTTTGGTAGGTGTGGCAGGGGAAGGATACTGTAAAATCTCCAGTCAGAGGTAGTATTTGCTGGCTCTCCAAACTACTCAAAATTTCTGCTACCAGTTCTCCAGAACTAGTCAAAACCTGCTGAATACCACCTCTGGCTGGGAGGTGATTGCCCCTCCCATAAGGGATAAAAGTCAGACTCCAATGACGAAACCTTTGCAGGAAGCAAAGCAGTTCAATTAGATTCCGAGTCCTTTTTGAAACTCTGCGTACTCTGGTCGGTTTTTTTCTGATACTTCGGGTGGGTTCTGTTCTAATTACTTTGAAGACTTCTGTTTTTGGCAGCATTCCCCAGCACTGACAAGCATGGACTTATCTTGGGGAACTGTGTATAATAAGTTCTGGCTAGAAATGAAAGTCATTTCCAGCATTGCATTAAAATAGGTTTTGCTTTTGAAACAAGTTTGTGCTTCAGTACATTTGACTAAGCCTAGGTCAGAACAGGTGTGGCTTGGTGGGCATGGCTTGATGGGTGTGGCAGGGGAAGTTACTGCAAAATCCCCATTCCCTCCCCACCCCACTAACCTGCTTTCCAGCTCTGTTCTCCTGTGCAGGGCAACCAAAGAAGACCCAGCCAGTCAGCTGGGACTCAATGGGAGGCAGAGAATAGATGGGGGCGGGTCAGGCAGAGGTGGTTTTTGCTGGTTCTCTGAACTTCTCCAAATTTCCACTACTGGATTTCCAGAACCAGTCAGAACCTGCTGAAGAGCACCTCTGCATGGGGCCGTGCTGGAAATAGAGAAGCACCGGCCTGCATTGCCTTGGCCAGCGAAGGCACATGTCATGCTCCCGAATTCTGTTTTCCTTGGCAGAGGGTTGCAGGAGGCTGTTGCAGCTGGCAGACCACTCATGCCACTATAGGTGCCCCCAACATGAGTAATGTTGAGCTGGAATGCCCACGCTGGCCACACATACTTCTTTTGTCGCCCTGCACAGGAGAATGGAACTGGAAAGCAGGTTAGTGAGGTGAGGAGAGAATGGGGGATTTTACAGTAACCTTCCCCCAGGAGTGGGGAGGGAATGGGATTTTGCAGTATTCTTCCCCTGCCATGCCCATCAAGCCACACCCACAGAACCAGTAATAAAAAAAAAATTGAATCCCACCAGTGGTTCTACTCCTTTAAGAGGTATTTATATAAAGGCAGCCATTAGAGGGCATGTTCTTTCTCCTTGTTCCCCGGTATTCATTGCAGAGTTTTCCATGTAGAGTTAAGAAGAAGTTTGATTGCTTGTAAGGTATTTTGCCTACCACGTATATCTCTGTATATAACTGTTGCAGATTAACCACTGTTAAATACCGAAGTCTCTGTGTGCTGTCTTTTGTTCCTGGGTTGTCTCATAATAGCAGTCACATTTCAAACACTCTGTCACCCTTGTAACTTTGAGTGGTCACTAAATGAATGGTTGTAAGTCAAGGGCTACCTGTACTAGCAAACAGCTGGAAGCTTTCCCTGCATAAAGCTCATGTCTGATCTTTTGGGCTTTGCTCTTTTTAGCAAGGAGATGTGTGACCAACATAATGCCTTCACCATGTGCCCTTTGTGTGACAAGACATGTGACTACTGGAACCTCAGCACAGCTTGTGGAACTGCACGTGCCAGCCACTTATTTGATAATCCAGCCACCGTCTTCTTCTCCATTTTCATGGCCCTCTGGGGTAAGCTTACTTCAAATATTTCCACACTTGACTAACCAAAAGAGAAGACAAATTGAAATAGAATAGAATAGAATCAGAAGTGGGATTCAGCAGGTTCTGACCAATTCTGGAGAACCGTTAGGGAAAATTTTGAGTCATTTGGAGAACCAGCAAATCCCACCTCTGACTGGCCCCACCCCCATCTCTTCTCTGCCTCCCATTGAGTCCCAGCTGATGGGCTGGGTCTTCTTTGGTTGCCCTGTACAGGAGAACGGAACTGGAAAGCAGGGTAGTGGGTTGGGGACAGAATGGGGATTTTGCAGTTACCTTCCCCCAGGAGTGGGAGGGGATGGAGATTTTGCAGTATCCTTTCCCTGCCATGTCCACCAAGCCACTCCATGCCCACCAAGCCACTCCATGCCCACCGAGCCATGCCCACAGAACCGGTAGTAAAAAAATATCAATCTCACCACTGCTGGGGTGGCAATGATAGCAGTCTTCCAATATCTCAGGGGCTGCCACAAAGAAATGGGAGTCAACCTATTCTTCAAAGCACCTGAGGGCAGGACAAGAAGTCATGGGTGGAAACTAACCAAGGTGAGAAGCAAACTAGAACTAAGGAGAAATTTCCTGACAGTTAGATCAATTAATCGGTGGAGTTTTAAAGAAGAGATTGGGCAACCATTTGTCTGAAATGGTGTAGAGTTTCCTGAACAGTGGGACAGCAGATTTCCTGAGCAGAGGATTGGGCTAGAAAAACTGCAAGGTCCCTTCCAATTCTGTTGTTATTCTGAAGGATCTTAGATTAGAAGAAGGAATGGCTTTACTTACTGAATTGGCTTTAGCTACTGATTTATAACTTGGAATTGTTGGTCTCTGACTCTGGTAATGTGTGTGCCTGAAAGTGGAAGAATTACTTTAAAAGCTACTCTGGAATCACAGGGTAGAGTGGGCTGTAAATTTCATGAATGAATGTCCTGCAAAGTTCATTTGCAATTAGACACTAAGATTTAGACTGGAATGAGGACTATTATTCCTCACTCCCCATTGCAGAATTTCCGTATATACTACTAAAACTCTCTTGGTCATGACCTTTAACTGGGAGAAATAGTGCATCACGGGGGATTAAGTTTTGAACCAGAGTACCTTAAATGGGCTAATTTATAGTGTGTATATCCAAAATTGGGCATCCCTGATGCCCAAGAAAATGAAATTTGGGGACGTTGTGGTTGCTACTGATGGCTGCTACACCACTGAGATGCTGCAGATATTTCATTTTCAATGTTCTGTGACAGTTTCCCAGCCACTCTCATAATCCTCCCTTCCTCCTCCATGTAGCCGCCACCGCCATTTGCATGCCAGCTGGGAAGGGAAGGGAAAGGGAAAGGGTATAGAGATAGCTGATGTTTTGTAGCCTAAATAACATTCTTTCCCCTGGGAATCAAGGGCGTTCATGTAGGTGTTCGAGAGGTCACCTAGCAACTGAACTACATGCTGATTGGACCATGTGACTGGGGACTCTTGGGGTGAAGTGACAAACATTTACTTTTAATTGGATGTAAAACTGGCGGGAACCTAGCAATAGCAACAGCACTTAGACTTACAAACCACTGTATAGTGCTTTACAGCCCACTCTTAAGCGATTTAAAGAGTCAGCATGTTCCCCTAACAATCTGGGCTCTCATTTTACCCATCTCGGAAGGATGGAAGGCTGAATCAACCATGAGCCTGGTGAGATCTGAACTGCCAAATTGCAGGCAGCTGGTAGTCAGCAGAAGTAGCCTGCAGTATTGCACTCTAACCACTGCGCCACCACGGCTCAACTTAGAGCCGGTTTTCCACCAAGTCTGTGCCAATTTGGGATATCCCAATAAAATGTTCTTTGAGGTATATGCCTGCCTCAGAATTCTCGTTGAAGGGGATGTATTACCTTGACACTTTGCATCTTACAAAGCAGATAAAATTGTATTATTCTAAGCACAGCTCTGGTAGGTTCACTGAATGCTTGTCTTTGCTTAGCAACAAGAAATGTTCAGCTCCGTTGTGGCCATAAGTTTGCCTGTCTAGGGCAGGTCAAAAAATTGCCTACGCTATACAGGGCAGACTCCAGAAAAGGTACTTTAGTTAAGCTAAGGGGGAGATATACATCTCTCAAACCACAGTTCTCCCCTCCCTCACCCATGTGCATACTTAGAATGACCCAAATTCGCCAAGGAGCATCTAAAGGTTTGACTTCTTGTTCCATTCGGTGAAACTGATTGACAGCTTGTTGAGCAGAGGCAAAAAGGAAGAGCTGCATTGCAGAGTACTTGATGAACGTAAGGAAGCCATTACCATGGAAGTTTGCTAATGGGTAGCAGCTCAGGGGACTTTAAAAATAGACTGTGGAAAGGCCTGGAGGTATTCCCTGTCACCCATAACAAACTCTTGTCTTGACTTATAATTGTCCAATTGTCAGGCTGTGGACACAAATCCTGAGAACTTAGCGTGTTTCCATGACGTGAGACTAGGGAGCTTCCTTGGTGCCCTGAAGGAAGCATGGCCAAGTGTACAAAGCCCTGCTGAGAAGCATCCAAATTAAATCAGAGTTGTTGAGAGATGTATTCCGGGTGGAATGTGGTAATAAATTCAGCTTAATGGATTCATCTGTCCCCCCCATTTCTAAGAGGATGGAAGGGAGGGAGGGTGGAAAGAAAGAAAGAAAGAAAGAAAGAAAGAAAGAAAGAAAGAAAGAAAGAAAGAAAGAAAGAAAGAAAGAAAGAAAGAAAGAAAGAAAGAAAGAAAGAAAGAAAGAAAGACAAATGGAAGGAAGGAAGGAAGGAAGGAAGGAAGGAAGGAAGGAAGGAAGGAAGGAAGGAAGGAAGGAAGGAAGGAAGGAATATGAGAAAGGGAAGGAAGAGAAAGAAAAGGGAAGAATGGATGGGTGGATGGATGGATGGATGATGTCAGCATTCCAGCAAACCTCCATTCCAATCGGTAACTCTGAGACAAACATATCTCAAAAGTACCTTTATTAGAATATCACATGGCACATCTGTGGAATCCGGAATCTAAAAGTTTTTTCGGGCTTTCCACAATTTCCAAAACTACAAATCCATCCCCCCTTGGTCGTCATCACTTCACATGGCCCAGTCACAATCCATCCAAAAGCAAGATCCTTATTTCATCCTGTGCCATACTCAATGACCTTGGACTAACAAAAGAATTTTATTTTGTGTACTTAGAGCTACTTAATCACCCCCCTCCCACTCTCTCAGGCTATGTGGCAGCATGGAATAGGGCTTCCAAAGCTGACAGATGGATGGATGGATGGATGGATGGTGGGAGGAGGAAAGGAAGGAAGGAAGGAAGGAAGAAAATGAAGGAAGGGAAAGAAGATGGAGGGAGAGAAGAATGAAGGAAGGAATATAAAAGAATGAAGGAAGGGAAAGAAGAAGGAGGGATGGAAGGAAGAAGGAAGCAAGGAATATGAGAAAGGGAAAGAAGAGGGGAAGGAGGGAGGGAGGGAGGGAGGAAGGAAGGAAGGAATGTGCACTTTTTAAACACTGGTAGAAATACCATCTTGGTAGAAATAATCCATTTCATTAATGCTCACATGATTCTTAATTGCAGATTAGCCAAATTACAGTTAAATCTATCTATTGTGCTTTTTTAGCCAAGCCATCCAAACCAGAGAGAGAGAGAGAGAGAGACCCCTGGGAATGGCTGAACATAGGCCCAATTGTTCAACATGATGTTGTATCCTGACACTCCTGGTACTTCCAAGCCTCTATGGGTTCCTCCACAGACTTCCTAACCTGGGACAGTCCATGGCTTGAAACTATGCGTGGAAGTAGCTCCTTCAATCAAAAGCTCACATACAGTACATGGGTTGGAGACCATTATGTTTAGGAGTTGTAAGGTTGCATCACTGTGCCAGTCTTTCTTTCATTTTGTGCGCACGGATCCAGAGAATGAGGATTAAATTAGCAGGAAGAGAAATCAGCAAGGAACCAGAAAAGGGAAATAAATAGATGGTGTAGCCATCAGGAGTTGAACTTGGCTAAAGGGTACCTTGCTGGTAAGAAACACAATCTTAGTTGGGTATTTTAAACACAGAGGTGAATATTCAGCAGGTTCTGACCAGTTCAAGAGAAACGGTAGTGGAAATTTTTAGTAATTCGGAGAACGGGCAAATCCCACCTCTGACTGTCCCTGCCCCCATCTATTCTCTGCCTCCCAAGTCCCAGCTGATCAGCTGGATCTCCTTTTGTTGCCCTGCACAGGAGAACGGAGCTGGAAAGCAGGTTAGTGGGGTGGGGAGGGAATGGGATTTTGCAGTAACCTTCCCCTGCTATGCCCACCCACCAAGCCACGCCCATAAAACCGTTTTCAAAAAATTCAAAAAATTTTTTTGAATCCCACCACTGTTTAAACACCAAGCTCTCCTACAATGAACAGAATTGGGTTTCTCTCATTTCAGCCACAATGTTTCTTGAAAACTGGAAGCGTTTGCAGATGAGGTTGTGTTATTTCTGGGATCTCACAGGATTGGAGGAAGAAGAAGTAAGTGCTTTCGAAACCGTTCAAACATTTCTTTTGCTCATGTGGACCTAGACTTTTTATTCATTCAATTCTTCAAATTGATCCGATGATTTCATTTTCCCAAAACCAAATGCAAGTAATTCAGTTCTTAGAACTGAATGGCCAAGGCAAATGCAATTAGGCTCTTGACTTGCAAATTCAAATCCGATTTTGGCTGGTCCCTGTATCCGATACCTTGAATTGGCAAGCCAGTCAATTAGAATAACAATATTATTATGTAATCCAACAATATTGAAAAGTTGAATGGCATAAAAATTGCATACATTTAAAACAAACAAACTCAAAGACTGTGTAATTAGAAGGTAGATTGGTTTACCTAAGATGAAAACCAGAAAAAGGCATTATAATGAGAATGGAAAATCAACTTATGATGATTAGGAGACTGGAGGCTAAAATATATGAAGAACAGTTGCAGAAATCGGGTATGTCTAGTTTAATGAAAAGAAAGACCAGGGGTGACATGATAGCAATCTTCCAATATTTGAGGGACTGCTACAAAGAAGAGAGGGTTAACCTATTCTCAAAAGCACCAAAGGGCAGGACAGGAAGCAATAGATGGAAACTATGAAGGAGAGAATCAACCTAGAACTTAGAAAAAATTTTCTGGCAATGAGAACAATTAATTGGTGGGATGGCTTCTCTCCAGAAATTGTGGCTGCTCTGTCACTCAAGGATTTTAAGAAGAGATTGAACAGCCATTTGTCTGAAGTGGTATAGGTCTCCTGTTTGAGCAGTGGGTTGAAGACATCCAAGATCCCTCCTGTTATTCTGTTATTCCTGGTAGATTACTTGTAGAATGTTAGCTTTATATTTCCAGGGATTGTGTTTCCAGAATCCATTATACTCATGTACCCTTAGTCTGTATTTTAAAGCATTTACTTGCAATGTGTTCTTTCACCCTCTCTGCTACCCAAATTCGCCAAGGATCATCTAAAGGTTTGACTTCTTGTTCCATTCAAACCATCATAACTCTAATGTCACAAGCATCTCCTACCAATATTCTTGCTCATGTTCATATGTACAGGAGCCCAGGCCAGAAATACAAAGTCACTACCTTATTAAGATGTGAAAAGATGTGAAATCTCAATACCCCGTTCAGATGTATAACATATTACAGTACAATCCATCTCTTGTGTATTATACTCAGCAAAGCGTTACAGTCAGTGTTGGATGTATATTTTGTGTATATTCGTAGATATTGTACTCTCAAATTGCAAATGGAGACGTGGGTACGCTATCTTTCTTATCTTCATTTTTAAGTGCTTTGGTTTTATTGCATTGCGAACAGTTGCTGGGGTGCATCCACAGTTTCGTTGTACTTGTACAATGACAATAAAGTTGTTCTTCTTAAAATGGTATAGGGTCTCCTGCTTGAGCAGGGGGTTAGACTAGAAGATTTCAAAGGTCCCTTCTGTTATTCTGTTATTCCTAGTAGATTACTTGCAGGATATTAGCTTTATATTTTCAGGGGTTGTGTTCAGGGATTGTGTTTCCAGAATCCATTATACTCTTGCACCCTTAGTCTGTATTTTAAAGCATTTATTTGCAATGTGTTCTTCCACCCATTCTGCTACCCAAATACAAAAAGGAGAATCTAACAGTTTGGCTTCTTGTTCCATTCAAACCCTCATAACTCTTATGTCACAAGCATCTCTGACCAGTATTCTTGCTCATGTTCAAGTGTGCAGGAGCCAAGATCTCAGTAGTACTTGGATGTGTTTTTTTATGTGGCTTGCTGCTCAGATGTTAAATTCACTCCATATTTTTTTTTCATTTGATTCAGGAACATCCCAGGCCAGAGTATGAAACAAGATTATTACAGAAGAAAGCCAGAATGGAAAATACCAAAATTGTGACTCAGGATGAGGTAGGACACCAAAGTTTCTGTGATCCTTTTCATTCCCATTTTATGGTTTTATTAGGTCTGCATGCTGTAACAAAATATTGTGTAATATTCATAACTAACATCTATTTGACTCACTTTTTTACTGATAAATTTTAATCAAAGAAATGTGGATGGGTTAAGAATTAAAGTACCATTGTCTTTTGCAATTCTGAAGTTCTGGTAATTGTGACATTTCTTCTTTATATGTTCCTTTCCTTTTAAAAAAAAACTGTTGAGTTTTCAATATGATGGACATTTATTTACAAGTATTTTAAATTAATTGACTGAGGATACACAAGGGAAGTGGTTGATTGATTAAAGCGGAAATTTTATATAAACTATTGGAAGGAGCGATCTTTGAGAATTTAGCCTGGTTCACAGTTTAACTGACCTAATTCACATTTCTTGTCTTACACGATTGTTCTCCATAGTTGATGATGTATTTATTGCCTAAACAAAATACCAACATTCATGCAAAATTATGCATTTTCAAATTAAAACTGAGGAACATTGAGCTGTAGCTTGGAAGCCTTCTCAAAAAATTATTTTGCGAGCCACTTGTTCCAAAGATGCTTTTTCAAGAAGCAACTGAACTTTCTTTGTTTGCCCTTAAATTTTCACATATTCACACTTTCATGTTTCACTTCACATCCAAGAAGCTTCTTCAGTTCAATCATGGAAAAGCACCTTTGGGACAAACATAACCTGGAAGATTGAGAATCTCCATAGACATTGTATACCACTTCCACCTCTACCTGGACTAGCAGACTACCAATGTTCACTGATGTTTCGGTTGCCTCCATCATGGACTATTGCAATGCAATGAAGTTGGGGCTACCTTTGAAAGCCATTCATCAGCTGCAGCTGGTTCAGATTGAACTAGCATGGACAATGATGGAAAGATTTCATTGTGCCCTTCTTGTTGTGGTTCACTGGCAGCTGGTGCAGATGGTAGCGGAATTGGACAGTGGGGGAGAACGGGGACCAGTCAGGGAGTCTGGCGAGGACTTGGGCAAGGATCCTGCATCCGATGCAGAGATGGGGCCAGGACCATCTTGGAGTGGGGTGCTGCCTTCAGAGCCTTCGGAGTCTGCAGAAGCGAGGCAGAGGACCCAGGGGAGCCTGTTCCCAATGCGCACATGTGCAGAGCTGCTAGAAGGCGAGAACAGCTGAAACAAAAGAGGCAACTCGGGAGTAAGGCTGGGAGGTGATTGCCCCTCCCATAAGGTATAAAAGTCAGGCCAAGATGATGAAACCTTTGCAAGAAGCAAAGTAGTTCGATCGGTTCCGAGTTATCCTTGAAGCTCTTTGTACTTTGGTTGGTTTTTCTTGTACTTCGGTTGGTTTCTTTTCTAGTTAATTTGATACTTCTGTTTTTGGCAGCACTTCACAGAACTGAAAAGTGTGTACCTTGGGAGACTGTTTGAAATGAATTCTGGCTGGTAATGAAAACAATTCCCAGCGTTGCAATAAAATAGGTTTTGTTTTTAAAACAAGTTTGTGGATAATTATTGTCGTGTCCGCGAAATGACGCCAGGAGTCGGTGATTTCATGCAATGCTCTTTATTTGGAAAACTGGAACCGAACCGGCGAAAGGAAAAAAGCCCGCGGCTTTTATTCCTTTCGCCGCAGCGGCTGCGGCCAATGACAGCGCTTCGAATCTCCCGCGCTCTGAACGAGCCAATCGTGGGAGATTCTTAACGAGCCAATCGGCGCGGCTCGCCTGACCAATTAGAAAGCCCCGCGCTTTGGCCAATCAGAGCGCGGGGATTTCGAGTATGTAAATGAGGACAGAACACCCCTCCCCTCTTGGTTCAGTCCTTACGTTGCGTAGTCACGTAGGTAGGCGGGGCTCCATCTGGTCCTACTTGACCTGCGCAACTCAGTCGTAAGTGGGATCCCGGCCGGTTCGGTCGGGTTTTGGGTTGCTCTTGCTTCTGTGCGAACCGGCTGGTTGATCAGGCCGGTTCTTTCTCCGTGGCTCCCACCTGGGCCTTCCGGGTTGGTTGAGCTACGGGTTTCGCCGCTCCCGCTCGGTCTTTCCAGGTCAGTCGAGCTGGCTTGGCTGTTCTTTTCTGGCGAGGGGTCGCGAAGGCTGCGTCTCGGTAAGTACTGCTGGTTTATTTTTTCTTGTAATCGGTCACCCGGGTATTCCCTCCCCCCTTGGCTTGCGTTTTGGGAGGTGGGTTCGTTTGCTGTCCTAGACCTAAGTTGGTCGATGTGTCGTTTCCACGCCCGTCCGTCTGTCGTTTGTAGCCAGTACGAGCGTGGGCCTGTTGCTTGGGTGATGACAGCTGGGATCCATAGGGGGTCCCCCGTCAGGTTTTTCGCATATACGAGGTCCCCGGGTGCGAACGTCCGGTATTTCGTGCTTGAGTCTGGGGGCCGCTCCGGGTTATACGTAGGGTGTAACCTGTCGAGTGGGGACCTCAGCTTTCTACCCATTAGCAATTCGGCTGGGCTTTTGTTGGTAGTGGTATTCGGGGTTATGTGTTGTGTAAAGAGAAGTCTGTTGATTTTTTCTTGGATCTCCCCGTGGTCCATTTTCCGGATGGTTTTTTTGGTAAATTGGACCATCCGTTCCGCCCTACCGTTCGCCGCCGGATGCGCCGGTGCTGTTAGTGCGTGGCGGATGCCCCTTTCCGCCAGGAATTTCTCGAACTCCAGGGAGGTAAACTGGGGCCCGTTGTCGGAGACGACGACGTCTGGGAGGCCGTGTGTTGCAAAGAGTTTGCAAAGTTCTTTGGTCACGGCCTCCGTGGTTGTAGTCTTCATGTTGCTTACCTCCAGCCAGTTGGAGTAAGCGTCAACTGTTATGAGGAAGGTGTGTCCATTTGTGGGCCCGGCGAAGTCTATATGGATTCTGGACCAGGGTCCCCTCGGGGTTTCCCACTCTAGGACGGGTGCTGTGGGTGGGCTGAGCCTAGTCTCCTGGCATCGCTGGCACCTAGCTACCCAGGCCTCTATCTGCTTGTCCATCCCTGGCCACCAAGCGTAACTTCTGGCCAGGGCTTTAGTTCTTACGATGCCAGGGTGCCCCTCGTGCAACATTTCCAAAACCTTCCCCTGTAGTTTGTCCGGAATGACCACCCTGTCACCCCATAAGATGCACCCTTTTAACAACGAGAGTTCGGTTTGGCGGTTCCGAAACGTCTTGACGGACTCGTCGTTGTCTTTTTCCGGCCACCCTTTTTCTACCCAATGCAAAACCCGCGCCAGACGCCTGTCTTTATTAGTTTCCCGGGCAATGTCTGACGCGGTTATGGGTAGGTTGGGTAGGGTCTCGATGCTGAGGGTGGTCGTCGTTGGTGCTGGGTCAGAGTCGGATTCCGGTAGCGGCGAGCGGCTTAATGCATCCGCATGTGAGATCGTCTTACCCGGTCTGTGTATGAGTTCGTAGTTGTAGGCCGCCAGGAACTCGGACCACCTTGTCATTTGAGGAGACAGAATGTTCGGGGTGGCCCGGTTTCCTGCAAGGATGCCCAGCAATGGCTTGTGATCCGTTATAATGGTGAAAGGCCGGCCGTAGAGATATTCGTGGAACCGTTTTATGGCGGCAACTATAGCCAGAGCCTCTTTGTCCAGTTGGCTATAGTTCCGCTCCGGTTTGGTGAGGGTCCTCGAAAAGAACGCGATGGGTGCTTCTTTTCTGTCAGGAAGGGTATGGCTGAGGACGGCGCCGACGCCGAAAAGTGATGCGTCGCAAGTGACGGCCAGAGGCAGGGTTTCGTTGAATTGTATGAGGACGGCGTCGGAGGTGAGGAGGTCTTTAGTTTTTTGGAAGGCGGCTTGCTCCCATTTCCCCCAAGTCCAGGTCGCCACCTTGTCCAGGAGCCTATGCAAAGGCTCCGCCGCCGTCGCCTTTTGGGGTAGGAAAACATTATAAAAGTTCAGTAACCCCAAGAATGCTTGTAGTTCAGTTTTTGATTTAGGGGTGGGGGCCTCTTTGATGGCCTTGATTTTTTTACTTGTGGGGTGAATGCCGTGCCGGTCTAGGAGGTAGCCCAAGAATTCCACTCGTTCCGTGCACAGTTGGCATTTCTCCCTTTTTACTTTAAGTCCCGTTTCTTTAAATTTAGTTAGGACCTCTCTTAGTCGGCTTTCTAGTTCGGCTTGGTTGGGCGCCGACACTAGAACGTCATCGAAATAAGGTACCACCCCCTTGATACCTTGCAACAACCTTTCCATCAGGCTCTGAAATATACCTGGTGCCACGCTGACTCCGAATTGGAGTCAGTTGCATTTGAAAGCTCCCCGGTGGGTGATGATGGTCTGGGCTTCCGCCGTTTGCTCATCGACCGGCAACTGTTGGTATGCCTGGGCGAGATCGAGCTTGGCGAAAACCTTGCCCCCTCCCAGTGAGTGCAGTAGGTGTTGCACTATTGGGACGGGGTAGGCGCTTTGTTGCAGCGCGCCATTTAGGGTGGCCTTATAGTCCCCACAGATTCTCACCGACCCGTCCGGCTTGATCGGGGTGACTATGGGGGTCTCCCACCGGGCATGGTCTATGGGCTGCAATACCCCCTGTTTGATGAGCTTATCAATTTGCTCGTCTATTTTGGGTTTTAGGGCGAATGGCACCCGCCTAGGTTTCAGTTGTTTGGGGGGGACGTTAGGGTCTAGGTCGAACGAGATAAGGGGCCCCTGGTACTTGCCCAGGCTTCCGTCGAAGACTTCTCGGAACTCCTGGGCTAGTCGCTGTTCCCAACCGTCGTCGACGACGTGGTTGACTCCCGTGAGAGTGATGTCGAGCGGGGCGAACCATTGCAGTCCCAGTAGGCTTCGGCGGTCGCGGTCGACGATCGTGAGGGGGAGTTGTTCGGTGCGCCCCTTATATGTTACGTTAAAGTTTTTGGTGCCGACTTCCGGGATGCGGTTTCCCTGGTAGTCCTTTACAATAAGTCTTTGGCTGTCTACGTTCCTCCTTTGGAGGGTAGGCACCAACCGCTTTATCTCGTGCCATGCAATCATGGAGAGGTAGGACCCGGAGTCTACCTCCATTTTGCACGGCTGGCCCTCGATGTGTACCTCGACATGGATTTTTCGGGCGTCGTTGGTGATGGCGTGGCCGATGGTGACTGTCTGGTGGGTCTCCTCTCTCGGCCGGTTGTCGCCGCCTCGCGAGGATCGTCCGGTCCGGTCCCATCTGCTGTCCGAGTGGCGATCTCTGGGCCGGGGCGGTGAGCTTTCCCTTCTCCGGTCGTTCTGGTCCCATCGAGTTGGACTGCGGTTTTTCTTCAGGCGGCAAACCTGGGCGATGTGCCCCTTTTTATCGCAATGCTGGCAGATGGAATCGAAAAACCGGCACTCCGACCTGGGGTGGTCGCCGCCGCAACCGGCACAGTTGGTCCTTGACTTACGACCTCTCCGGTTCCGTTGGTCGCGCCCCATCTGAAGTCGATGTATGTCTTCTTCGTCTTCGGACGTGCTGGATGCAGAGTGGAAATCGCCCTGGTGTGTAGTTGTCTCGGTTTTTTGTTCGGTCGACCTCGCCGGGTTGTTGTTTCCGCCGCGGTCCTTCGTGTCAGGTCTGCGCATGCTATCGGCGGAAGTACGGGTTGCTTCTGCGGCCGCGGCTGCGGTGAGGGCGTCTGCTAAACTGATGTTGCCCTTAGCCATCAGCCGGCTCTGGAGCGCGGGGTCCCACAGACCGAGCACGATTCGGTCTCTCAGGATGTTGTTTAGGTTATCAAATTCGCAGAGCCCCCCTAGGTGCCGCAGCTCGGCGACGAAGTCGCTCAATTTCTCACCCGCTCTCTGGTCTCGCCGGTAGAATTCGTTGCGCCGGATCAGGATGGGGACCTCGGGAGCGTAATGTCACCGAAGGATAGGTTCGAGGACGTCCCAGTCCATGGCGGCTGCGTCGGCGGGCTTGGCCAACGCTTTGGTCATCTGGAAAACTTCGGTTCCGCAGTGGGTGAGGAAGACGGCGCGTTTTAGCGGGCCCGAGGCGTCCTTCATGCCGGTGCACTCGAGGTACATGCGGAAACAGTCGGAGAACGATTCCCAGTCTTCGGTGGCGGGGTTGAAGGGGGCGGGCAGTGCGATTTTCGCCATCTCAGTGCTTTGTCTGGCTTCCGTCGGACACGGGGTTCGGTTCAGGGTCTGGATCCCATCCTCGTCGCCAGTGTCGTGTCCGCGAAATGACGCCAGGAGTCGGTGATTTCATGCAATGCTCTTTATTTGGAAAACTGGAACCGAACCGGCGAAAGGAAAAAAGCCCACGGCTTTTATTCCTTTCGCCGCGGCGGCCGCGGCCAATGGCATCACTTCGAATCTCCCGCGCTCTGAACGAGCCAATCGCGGGAGATTCTTAACGAGCCAATCGGCGCGGCTCGCCTGACCAATTAGAAAGCCCCGCGCTTTGGCCAATCAGAGCGCGGGGATTTCGAGTATGTAAATGAGGACAGAACAATTATGGTTTATGAAGCCTAGGTCAGAACACTTCTAGGACACAATGGTCTACTTTGATTACTTTTAGATTCTCAGTAGGTGGCGCTCAGTTAAAAGCGCTGAGCTTGTCAGCTGGAAAGAGATCTGAGCACTACATGATGGAGTGAACTCCCATTGCTTGCCAGTTCCTTCCCCTAGCAATTTGAAAGAATGCAAATGCGAGTAGATTAATAGGTACCATTTTGGTGGGAAGGTAACAGAGTTCTGTGCACCTCTGGCATATAGTTATGCTGGCCACATGACCATGTCTTGAGATAACGCTTGCTCCCTCAGCTCAGAAATAGAGATGATCACCACCCTCTAGAGCATGGGTGTCAAACTAGCCACATCATGTTGCCATCACATGACGTATCACAATGTTTTTTCCCTTCACGAAGCTGGGGTGGGCATAGACTGTGAGTGACGTATCCGGTCCATGGGCTGCCAGTTTAACACCCCTACTCTAAGAGTTAGACACAGCTCAATAGAAGAACCCTTTACCCTTACCTAGATTCTGAGTGTTGTTACTGACTATAAAGGTCTTCATGGATAGGGCCTTATTATCTAAGGCAGAGGTGTCAAATTTGATTTCATTGAGGGCCACATCAGGGTTGTGTTTGACCTTAGGAGGCTGAAGGGGGCATGTCCAGCTTGATGTCACTCATGTTGTGGGCACCTGTGGTGGCCCAGAAGGGGCTGGGTGTTAAGTTTGGAGCATGGGTGTGAATGATGGAGACGAGCCGGTAGAAACAGTGAACTTCAAACTCTTTATTTACATCTTGTGACAGCTCAGCTCCAAGGCTGCTCTAGCCTTACTTATATAGGCAACTCATTAACTACTTAACCAAGAGCAAACCTGGAGCGCTAGCTCCGTTAACCAATGGGAATGGCCTGTTAATGGCCAATCGGATGCTCCTAAATGGGCCAATCCGATCCTGCCATTAACAGCCAATCAGAAGTGCAGGGCCAGAACCCTGCACTAGACTTCAAGCTCAATGATAACTTTATTGGTATTATGCATTCACAACACTGGGGGGGTCAACTTTTGCTAGTAGTTTGTTCTGCTAGTGCTCTGCCAGCGAAAAAGGAGCTTGGAGGACTGTGCGTGGCCCTCCCAGGTTCCATTTTTGGCTGCAACAGCCTCCTGCAGCCTTTTGTCAGCTAAAATGGAGTTCGGGGGGTTGGGGAGGCAATGGTGGGATCAAAACTTTTTACTACCAGTTCTGTGGGCATGGCTTGGTGGGTGTGGCAGGGGGAGGTTATTGCAAAATCCCCATTTCCTCCCCACCCCACTAACCTGCTTTCCAGCTCCGTTCTCCTATGCAGGGCAACCAAAGAAGACCCAGCCGATCAACTGGGACTCAATGGGAGGCAGAGAAGAGATGGGGGCAGGGCCAGTCAGAGGTGGGATTTGCCGGTTCTCTGAACCACTCCAAATTTCCACTACTGGTTCTCCAGAACTGGTCAGAACCTGAGGAAGACCACTTCTGCCATGACCCCATTTTCAGTGAAGATTTGGGACAGGAATCTGTTAATAGACCTGACCTGATTAGCATTCCTGAAATTCTTCCTGCTGTATCTATTTCTTGACTGGGCCTTTTTGGAAAGCTGATGCCATGACCCTTCCTCCAACTAAGTTTTAAGATCCAAAAAGGGGTTAAACAATTTTTCAAAACACCAAAAGGCAAGAGGAGAAACAATGGATGAAAACCGGTCAAAGAGAGAAGCAACCTAGAACTAAGGAGAAGCTTCCTAACTGTGAGAACAATGAACCAGTGGAACAGGCTGCCTTCAGAAGTTGTGGATGCTCCATCATTGGAGGCTTTCAAGAAGAGATTGGATAGCCATTTATCTGAAATGGTATAGTGTCTCCTCCTGGAGCAGAGGATTGGTCTAGAAGACCTCCAAGGTCCCTTCCAGCTTTATTCTTCTATCTTCTAACCCATCTGGAGTTATAGAGCCCTCAGAACAGCAGCCCTGGATGGAGTCAATCTGAATCCTGAAGGCCCATGAATTCCATTCTAAGCAAAATAATTGAGAGAATTTTGGAGATAGCCATACTTCTGGTAAACTTCACTAGAAGCTTCAGGTTTCACCACAATTAACCAACCGTCTGGGAGCAGGAAATGCTCACCACATCCCCCAGTCTTTCGTGAAGTTCACTTAGTAAAATTTAACAGTTTGGAAGGTATGAAGCAAAGTAGTGGAAGAACTTTGACAGATGTCAAAATCGTTTCAGAGAAGACTAAGGAGGGTGTGTACCAAGTCTACGGCATGACGAGTTACAAATATATAATACTGGGGAAGAATGGAGTTCCATACTAAGGAAGTAACGACAGTTCGCTCCCTGGGTTGTGGTTTCACCATAAAAGGCAAGGAAAGTCAAATAAAACTTATAGAGCCTTGTATTATCTTTGCTAGTGCTCAGACTGTTACAGTGCGTTAAAAATATATGGATTGGAATATGCTTTTTAGGCGTACTTGGCAGATGTTCTAAGGAAGTACACAGATTAGCCTACTTTCTCCAGCAGAATTTTCTCTTTTGGAGAAACATGTTTCTTTATTTAATCAAGTGACATAGCTGCCCATCAACCCAAGAAACTTCTAGCTCAGAAGGCCTATTTAAGACAGGTAGTCATTGACTCATGACCACAACTAAGCGCAAACTATCTGTTGCTAACAGTGGTGGGATTCTACCAGTTTCCCTATCGGTTCGGTGATAGTGCTTTCAGGATTCCAGCAGTTACCCCTATTTAAATCATGAGTCTTGAACCAAACTTCCAAAACTTAAAAAGAATTTATTGAGAGTTAACATGCCAGCACTGCCTGGGTGTAGCCGACTTGATAATTTTTGATGATCTTTATCCAAAAAATTAGGGATCATTGCAACAGTTTAGTAAGATTTCAGATCATTCACTCAACCAGAAGAAATCTAACATATTTCCTATAAGCTGTATGATATCTGTGGGAATCTGTAAATTTTGGTGTTTTAAATATAGTTTGAATATCCTAGGAAGACCTCTTCAATGACAAACATATCCAACTATTTAACTGGAGATGTTGATATTAACTGATGATTTAAAATGCCTATTGGTCTTTGGGAAAGATTTTTTTTTACAAAATTAATGTCAGTCCTAAAGCGATGTCAGTTTGCCTGTATCTCTGTCTGCCTGCCTGCCTGCCTGGATATCTATGTTAATACCTACTACATTATTTAAACAAATTGATAGGATTCAGAGCAGGTTTTTATGAGAGGTTTTCTCTTTTCAAATTCTGATATCATATGAAGAAGGCGTTTTAACTTCCTGGCATTTCAGCTTCATCATTAGCTTAATTTGGTTTTTGGGAATTTAAATGTTTCTTCTAAAAAAAATTGTGGGTGTAATTGGATAGATATTATTTGTCCCTTGCCATTTTAGTTATTGCTACACTAAACCTGGTTGTATTTCTTTTGCATTTAAGGCAGAAAGATATATGTGAACATTGCTGGAGGTTTAAATTTGATTCCTGAGAGAAATTGATATTCTGGGATAACCACAATTTGAGATTTGCAGATTTTTTTTCTGGAACTGTGGGTGAAACGATACCTTAGATAAGCTTATTTTTCATCAGTCTTTTAGGGCTACAACAAGAATTTGCATTGTCCATAACTACTGAAGGGCAAACCATCAGTTTAAATATCTTTTGACTATACAATTTGATCTGGGCTTGGTAGCGGCCCCTCACATGCCTTTGATAATCCTAAAACTACATTTTCCTTTTTTTTTTTTTTTTTTTAATAGAGGGCATTAACTGCCTGTTTCTTTGTAATCAGAGTCACCTATGTGAGTCTCATAAAACAGGAGATTCCATTGCAGTTAATGCAGCAATTTAGGTATTGCAATACAGTTAAAGCAAAGCACAGGTTTTGCCATTAATATAATGAACTTCATGTTGCTGTAAATATTTTATCAGTTGCCTTGAATGTAGGTAAAATAACTTGTCAGGTGAAGAAATCCAATACAAAAAGGTAAATGGTAATTTATCGCCAGAATGGTGCCCTAAAGGTGCTAATATTTTAGAAGAATGATTCTTGCTAAAATTGTAGAGAGAGCTTAACACTTACAATGGGCACGCGAGGAGAACCCGCAAAACAAACAGAATAATTATAAATAATTATCTGTACTGGAAAAGAGGCAACAGGTAACAGATTCTAAGAAACTGATTTGGAAAATATTTGGATAAACATGTATAATTCTGATTAAGAGCCTTTCTGTTAAAAACAATACCATTTTTTTTTTGCCTGGTTAGAACATAGAAATATCCTTATGCACAAATTCACCAGCAAAAGAATATTAAGTGTGTATTCCAGAGGTTGTCTTCAGATGGTTCTGACCAATTCTGGAGAACCGGTAGTGGAAATTTTGATTAGCTCGAAGAACCAGCAAATCCCACCTCTGACTGGCCCCGCCCCCATCTATTATCCGCCTCCCGAGTTCCAGCTGATTGGCTGGGTCTTCTTTGGTTGCCCTACACAGGAGAGCAGAGCTGGAAAGCAGGTTATGGGGTGGGGAGGGAATGGGGATTTTATAGTAATCTTCCCCCAGGAGTAAGGTGGGAATGGAGATTTTGCAATATCCTTCCCCAGCCACGCCCACCAAGCCACACCCACAGAACTGGTAGTAAAAAAATTAGAATCCCACTACTGGTGTATTCACTCTCTTTTTCAAGGAGCTGATATACAAGTCTTGATTCAACATATGTATCTACAGGTAATCCTTGACTTACGACCACAATGAAGCCCAAAATTTCTAATGAGATGTTTGTTAAGTGAGTTTTGCCCCATTTTAACCTTTCTTGCTTCGGTTGTTCAGTGAATCACTGCAGTTGATAAGTTAGTAACCTGGTTGCTAAGTGAATCTGGCTTCCCCATTGGTTTTGATTGTCAGAAGGTCGCAAAAAGGGCAATCACATGACCTGGGGATATGGAAACAGTCATAAATATGAACCTGTTGCCAAGCATCTGAATTTGGATCACATAATCATGAGGAGGCTGTAAAGGTCGTAAAAAACAATCCTAACTCACTGTTTTCAGTGCTGTTGTAACTTTGAACGATCATTAAATGAAGTTGTAAGTTGTTGGAAGTCAAGGATTACCTGTATTCTGAGAACTATTTTTTTTGGCCACAGGTCTTCAGTCTGGCTCATGTTTGCTTTATAGTTCCTCCCATATATTCTTTTTTTAAAAAAACAAGTTTTATTCAGTTTTCCACATTTAACATCTCTTTTTAGTGAACAGCATGATTTTACATATACATACAAATATGACCATAGTTTCATATTCAATTTTTGTATACAATTTCTTATCTTAATAAAGCTTTTATACATTTTCTATTTTATTGTGTTATTCAAAATACTTATCTCATTATTTAATTCTCTAGTGTTAACTTCATAATCATGATACTTTAATACTTTTAACTGTCACATTTGTTTATGTCCTTTTAAATTCTAGTTTAAAAAAAAAACACTCCTTCTATAGATTGATTTCCCCCCTGAAATATCAATATAACTGCGCCACCTCTAAGTTACATATTCATTAATTATCACCCCTATTGAATCCCATTAAGTATTTAGCATTATTACCTAAAACATTAAAATTTATAATCCCTTTATAGCTACATAGGATATATAAATCAGATTCTGTGTAGTTTCCCCCCTTTTTAATTTCATAAATTTTTTACAATTTCAAAAGAAAAGGACACATTAATCTACTCCCTCCCATTTATTCTTCTAAATCCTACTGGATTCTGAAAAACATGCAACAGATGATTCCTGATGACTGATCCAACATCGATGTTTTAAAAAAGAATGATTTTCTTTTCTGGTGCTCTCTGAGCTTGCTTTGTTTTTTTGCAGATGTTTCATTGCCCAACTAAGTAACATCATTAGCGCTAATAAGGAGTGTGGTTTGTTGTATGATTATATTAACTTTCTGTGTGGATGAGAACTGTTGTGTATGTACCATAGTTAATAAAGTATGAGCTTGAGGTAAAGTGCAGGGTTCTGGCCCTGCACTTCTGATTGGCTGTTAAGCAGCCAGATCAGATTGGTTAGTTCTGAGGAATCCGATTGGCCCTTAACAGAGAATTCTTATTGGTTAAAAGAGCTAGTGTTCATAGCTCGTTATTGGACAATTCTTACAAGGGTTGCCTATATAAGGCAGAGTTCACTGTTGTTATTTCAAGAAGTCACTATGCAAACAAAGAGCTGAAAGTTCACTATTCAGAGGCTGTCTCCATTTATTTCGACCCATGTTCAGTACTTAACACTGGCGACGAGGGTGGGATTTGGAGACGTCTGAACCGAAGAAGCCAGCAAGCAACACCGAACACGTGACAGACGACGTCAACAACGGAACCATGTCCGGCAGCATCGTACCACCCGCTCCGTTCGATCCAAACCAAGAGGATTGGGAATCCTACATGGATCGTTTCCAAATGTTTCTCGAGACGAACAATTTGAAGGACGCCACGCCAGCAAAGAAAAGGGCGTTGTTCCTGACACATTGTGGCCCAGCCGTATTTAAGATGGCTAAAGCACTTGCCAAACCTCGAGAAGTGAAGGCCATGAGCTGGGACGACCTCGAACCCATCCTGAGAGGCCATTACGTGCCAACCATGCCTACACTCGTGAGACGCCACGGGTTTTATCAGAGGAACCAACAAAAAGGGGAAAGCGTGGCCAATTTCATGGTGGACCTCCGAAATTTAGGGGGCCTCTGCGGGTTCACCGATTTAGAAGAAGCACTAAGAGATCAAATAGTTCTGGGACTAGATGCACTAGGCCTGCAAAGCAAGCTGATGGCGAAAGGCGACATCAGCCTTGCTGACGCCATCGCCGAAGCCACGGCAGCAGAGGCGACCAAAAATTTGGCTGCACAACTACGGCGAAGCTGCACTCCGGTACCACCACCGGCCAGCGAAATCTCATCTAGCACAGAAGCGCAGCTATTAACAACACACCACGAGGACCTCTCTTCGTCATCAGACAGCGACAAAGAAGGGGTCCATCGACTGCGGTCCGACCGGGACCCTCGCCTGAAGCCCTTACGCCCTTGCGCTGGCTGTGGAGCCAACCATACCAGGTCCGAATGCAAATTCCGCAATGCACTCTGCCATGAGTGCGGAAAATGAGGCCACATCGGCCGGGTCTGCCGCAGCTTACCAGGATTCAGCCAGGCCTCAAAAGGGACTAACTATCACCAATCGACAGGAAACCCTCCTGTAAGGCGAGAGCCAGTAAACCACTCCTACAGAAATCGAGCTTTGCAGAGAGAAGAGGCTCACCATACTATCACTATCAGTCACGCCTCAGCCTTGGACACTAAGAAAATCTGAGTCACGGTAGCCATCGAGAACCAGCCTTGCCACAGGGAGGTCGACTCGGGATCGTCCCTCTCGATGGTGTCCTGGAGGACACTCAAGCAGCTCATCCCCACAATTCAACGCCAAGATCTCCAATTTCAACACCTCATCCTCAAGGACTACCAAGGGAATCGAATCCCCGTTGTCGGGTCCTACCGAGTCTGAGTCTCCTTCAAGAAGCATACAGCGTACTTACCTCTAACGGTCATCGATAGAGATAGGCCTAGCCTACTAGGCCTCCAATGGTTTGCGCCACTCGGCATTGAAGTGGCCGGCGTGAACCGAGTCGGTGGTTGTGAGTGGGAGGAAGACCTTATCTCTGAGTTCAGTGACGTCTTCGCGGACAGCTTAGGCGAGTATAAGGGGACCCCGATCTCATTCAGTCTAGATCCAAAAGGAGCTCCCATTCGCTTGAAGCCCCGTCGAGTTCCGTTCACTCTTAAATCAAAAATCGATGAACAACTCGACAAGCTAATTGCTCAAGGGGTGTTGAAGCCCATCGATCACTCTCCATGGGAAACCCCTATTGTAACACCCATTAAGCCAGACGGGTCAATCCGAATTTGTGGGGACTACCGGGCCACTTTGAACCATGCCCTACAGCAGAATGCGTATCCAGTTCCGGTGGTGCAGCACCTCCTCCATTCCTTGGGGGACGGGAAGATTTTCACTAAATTGGATTTAGCTCAAGCTTATCAACAATTACCAGTGGATGAAAAAACAGCTCAGGCCCAAACTATTGTAACGCACAGGGGTGCCTTTAAATGTACCCGACTGCAATTCGGAGTTAGTGTAGCCCCGGGGATCTTCCAGAGCCTTATGGAAAGGTTATTACAAGGAATCAAGGGCGTGGTCCCTTATTTTGATGACGTATTAATTGCAGCCCCTACCAAAAAAATCTTACAGGACCGTTTGAAATGCGTTCTAAAAAAATTCCAAGAGGCCGGACTTAAGGTGAAAAAAAATAAATGTCAATTATATACTGACAGTGTTGAGTTTCTAGGGTACCGGATTGATAGCCAGGGCATTCATTCTACCGAAAGTAAATTAAAAGCGATCAAAAACGCTCCCAGGCCACGCAACAAGGCCGATCTCCAGGCGTTCTTAGGCCTCATTAATTTCTATAATGTATTTTTACCGCGCAAGGCAACTGTCGCTGAACCGTTATACCGGTTATTAGATAAAAAAGCATTGTGGGTATTGAGTTACAGGGAAGAGCAAACATTTTGGAATGTTAAAAAACTGCTCACATCTGACTCTGTACTTATGCAGTATAACAAGACTTTGTCATTAGTTATAACCTGCGATGCATCGCCTTTCGGGGTGGGCGCCATTTTGAGCCATGTACTGCCTAATGGGAACGAAGCCCCTGTTGCATAGTTTTCGAAGACTCTTTCACAAGCAGAGCGGAACTATGGACAAATTGATAAAGAAGCCCTCGCAATCCTCTCAGCTGTAAAAAAATTTCATGAATATGTGTATGGAAGGACATTTACCATTATAACTGACCACAAACCGTTGCTAGGGATAATAGCCAGGGATAAGCCTGCCCCCTACATATTATCCCCTAGAATGACCCGATGGTCAGAATTCCTAGCTGCTTATAATTATCGGCTGCAATATCGCCCAGGGAAAGCCATTCCCCACGCCGACGCATTGAGCCAAGCACCGCTTCCAGAGACTCTCGACGATCCGGCACCAACGGCAACCACATTGCAGATCAAAACACTCAACTCGCCGCCTATGACCGCCCGAGACATCGCGAGAGAAACCAAACAAGACCACACCCTAGCTCGAGTCTTAGGCTGGGTAGAACATGGATGGCCATTGGACCAAGTACCAGATGACTTCGCACCATGCAAATCTTGACAGACTGAACTTTTCTCCCAAAAGGGCTGTATCATCTGGGGTGATAGAGTCGTTGTCCCAGAGCGACTCCGAAAGACGCTGCTGCGAATTCTGCATGAGGGCCACCCCGGCATCGTGCGAATGAAGGCACTTGCACGAAGCTACGCATGGTGGCCGGACATGGACTGGCAAATCGAGCAGTGGGTTAAAGCGTGTTCCAATTGCCAACAAGTCAGCAACGCCCCACCAAAAGCCATGCCTACTGAATGGGAGACGCCACGTGGACCCTGGTCCAGAATCCACCTGGATTTCACGGGGCCAACCAAGGGCTATACCTTCCTGCTTACAGTCGACGCATACTCCAATTGGCTAGAAATTCATCGTATGACAACTACGACCTCCGAGGTGGTGATCAAGATTCTAAACAGACTATTTGTAACCCACGGATTACCAGACGTCCTGGTGTCTGATAATGGGCCACAGTTTACTGCACTAATGTTCAAGCAGTACCTCGCTGACCGCGGCATCCGCCATGCGCTCACTTCGCCTGTGCACCCTGCGACCAATGGCCAAGCTGAACGCATGGTCCAATTTGTAAAAAAGACCTTGCAAAAAATGGACTATGACAATATCGATGACAAAGTCAACCAAATTCTCTTTTTGCAACACATAACTCCACATAGCATCACCGGCAGAACTCCCGCCGAACTACTGATGGGATGAAGACTCCGCTCCCACCTCGACCAGTTGCACCCTGCTTACGAACCGGAAAAGCCAATAGGATCCAGTGGCCGCTGTCGCACCTTCCAGGTAGGAGACCTCGTTTATGCACGAAAATTATCGGGCGACCCGTTATGGATAGAGGCGACAGTAGTACGAGTGACCAGCCCCAAATCCTTTGTGGTGAAATGCTGTGACAATAAATTGTGGAAACAGCATATCGACCAATTGCGGTCACGACTCACAACGGCCAGTCAACAACTCCCCCATGACCAAACCGAGGGGGGGGGAGGTATGGAAGAAGATGAAGTTCCATAGAACCTGCTCGAAGGGAACGACGAACTAAGTGATATTCAGGAAATGGAGCAGGAAGGAGAAACGTTTGCACCGCAAGGAATTGCAGCTGAGCAAGAGGCAGAACCACTGCCAAACAACAATCTATCTCAACAGGATTGCAACCAACCAATCCAATGAAAATCCGAAAGACTTAAAAGACAACCGTCCTATCTAAGGGTCTATATAACTACACCGTAATTAAGAAGCCAGGGGGAAGGGGTGTTGTGTATGTACCATAGTTAATAAAGTATGAGCTTGAGGTAAAGTGCAGGGTTCTGGCCCTGCACTTCTGATTGGCTGTTAGGCGGCCAGATCGGATTGGTTAGTTCTGAGGAATCCGATTAGCCCTTAACAGATAATTCTTATTGGTTAAAAGAGCTAGTGTTCATAGCTCGTTATTGGACAAATCTTACAAGGGTTGCCTATATAAGGCAGAGTTCACTGTTGTTGGTTTGAGAAGTCAGTATGTAAATAAAGAGTTGAAAGTTCATTGTTCAGAGGCTGTCTCCATTTACTTCGACCCATGTTCAGTACTTAACAGGAACAGAGGTGGGATTCAGCCGATTTGGACTGGATTGGGCAAACCGGATGTTACATTTACATATGGTTTGTCAAACCTGTAGTTGAACCAAACTGGCTGGCCCTGCCCGCCCCATCCTTCCCAGAAGTCTCCACATGGCCCATTTGGGAGGGCAAAAAACGGGCCTTCCAGAAATCCAGAAATGGGCCTGTTTCCAGCCTCTGGCGGGCCTCTGGACTCCGAGGAGGCCATTTTCACCCTCCCAGAGGTCAGAGGGAAGCCTCTGGTTTGCTGCCCAGTTGCTGGGATTTTCGAATCCCACCCCTGGATGAGAGTGGTCTTAGGAATTCTTTGATTGGGCTATTTACTGATGGCTCTTTGGTGGTTTCTTGGTTAAGGTGTTGTTTACTTGATGGTTGGTGTGAAGTTAAACCTTGGAGTTAATCTATGCTGATCTGGGTGCTGATTCCTGGTGGAGGTGTGCTGGAGTCTTTTTGTTCCTTTTTGAGCTGATTGATTGTCTCTTTTGCATAGTCTATAGATGTTGTAATGTCCATGTGTCTATTTCCTACTTCCCTAATCATCTGATGGTAACCACAGTGCAATTGGTAGAAGTTCTATCCATTGCATGACAATGTCGTGGTATATATGATATAACTTCCTCCTCATGTGCCCTGAAGAGTCCCATGGTTTTATGCAGGTAACCTATAGGGTGGAAGAGCCCATTGAGTCAAATTGCCTATGTTGTTGTTATTGTAATAATTTAATCCTGTCCGACTCTTGGCAACTTTATAGATAAAAACATTGGAGAGTTCACCCTCAATTCTTGACATAACACCTATTTTCAGTTTGCTGATCTGGGAAATGGATTCACCAAATTAGCCATCTAGCCCATAATTTGCTAGACTTTGCTCAAATCAAGATATATTATTCCCCCAGCACTCCTGATTTTCCAGTCTAAAAATGAAATGAGATTGATCTGACGTATTTTCATGTTACCGAATAATTTGAGTGACTTAATTGCAACGTTTCCAGATCAATTTCTGTATGATGTTGCTTGGAATATTCTGATCGATTCGGGTCAGACTGGCTGGCTTGTGATTTTTCAGGGTTTCCCTTCCGAATCTTTTTTTAAAGTTAAGGGATAAAATGGGCCCTCCACAGTCATCTGTCACATTGCCCTTTGTCCGTGTGCTCTCCAAGTTCTTTTTCAAAGATTTTCATGAACAAACTGGATGCAAATCACCTTGTCTTGAAGATTTGAATTCCTTGAAGGGAATGAGGTATTCCCAGAGCATTTATTAGCCTCAGGATAAATTCTATCCCTTCTTACTTTAGACCAGGGGTGTCCAACCTTGGCAACTTTAAGACTTGTGGACTTCAACTCCCAGAATTCCTCAGCCAGCTGGCTGAGGAATTCTGGGAGTTGAAGTCCACAAGTCTTAAAGTTGCCAAGGTTAGACACCCTTGCTTTAGACAATCATAAAAGAGCAATGGGTATCTCCAGGGGTGGCTTCAGAAATGTTAGCAACAGGTTCTGTGCCTGGTTGCTTGGTGGGCATGGCCATGGTGAACGTGGCCTAGTCAGCCTCCTGCACCATGGTAAGGGGGGGGGGCATTTTTGTTAGTTCAGGAATTCTGGGAGTTGAAGTCCATGTCTTAAACTTACCAAGTTTGAAGACCCTTGCTATTAAATCCCCATTCCCACTCCACTCCAGGGGAAGGATACTGCAAAATCTC
Source organism: Hydrophis major (assembly GCA_033807585.1). Lineage (NCBI taxonomy): Eukaryota > Metazoa > Chordata > Lepidosauria > Squamata > Elapidae > Hydrophis > Hydrophis major. Next base: position 149,162,238 of record CM066331.1, read on the forward strand.
CATTCCCAACAGGGATGGGATTCAAATTATTTTACTACTTGTTTGGCTGGTGTGGCTTGGTGGGCGTGGCAGGTAAGGATACTGCAAAATCTCCAGTCAGAGGTGGTATTTGCCTGGACTACTCAAAATTTCTGCTGCCGGTTCCCCAAAACTGTCAGAACCTGCTGATCCCACTCCAGGGGATGGTTACTGTAAAATCTCCATTCCCTCCCCACTCCTGGGGGAAGGATATTGTAAAATTCCCATTCCTCCCCGCCCTACTAACCTGCTTTTCAGCTCCGTTCTCCTCTGCAGGGCAACAAAAGAAGACCCAGCCAATCAGCTGGGACTCAGGAAGCAGAGAATAGATGGGGGTGGGACCAGTCAGAGGTGGTATTTGCTGGTTCTCCAAACTATTCAAAATGTCCGCTACTGGTTTTCCAGAACTGGTCAGAACCTGCTGAATACCACCTCTGCCTATACCCTTTCAGACAAGTGGCTGTCCAGTCTCTTCTTAAAAGCCTCCAGTGAAGGAGCACCACAACTTCTGAAGGCAAGCCCTTCCACTGCTTAATTGTCTTCACAGTTAGGAAATTTATCCTTAGTTTTAGGTTGCTTCCCTCCATTGTCTCTTCTCTTGCCCTCTGGTGCTTTGACCCACCCTCTTCTTTGGGGCAGCCCCTCAAATATTGGAATGCTAAGTCTTTGTCTTGTCTAATGGAAAGATTACCTATCAGATCTGACTGAAGAAAAGCTGATATATAGTGAATCTAGAGAAAGGGTTGTCATTGTGAGAGAACATTTGTTTATAGTTTCTCTCGTTTGTTCCTTTCGTTGTGTGTCTCCAACGATATTCCTAATAGCACATGACTGCTCCAATGCATCTTTTGTTGAGTGGAAACACTTGACATGAATTCTACTCAGCTCAATGTATTCATTTGTTAAGGACTAGTTCTAGATGTCCCTTATCCCATGCCAGGTTGTGCTGTGATTTTTGTTTTTATTTTTTAAGGAAAGCTAAAGAACATCAATTTATTAATAACACATTACAGATATGTTTAAAAATAATAATTTAGCTACATGCTTGCTTTATTTCTCAGTAAGCAACTAATTTAATATATTTACCCAGTGGCAGAATAAAATTAGGGTGAAAAAAAATCTTAGACTTTGTCCCACATGCAAACAAACCATTGCTGGATAGTGGGCAAATACTTAAAATTATATTTGTTGGTTTGTTTGCTTATTTTTTTAAATTAAATTTTATTTAGTTTTCAAAATTTAAAAACATAAAATAAAACTTTATACATCGTTATATCAACGTCAGGACATCTTTTACATTTCCTTGTCATCTTTCTATATACACATTTCTTTCATTATACAATTTCAACTTAATATATAAATAAATATAGATAGATATGAATATAGATATAAGTACTTACCTAATTTCTTATTCTTTACCTAATTGTCATTTTTATTTCTTTTTATTCTTAAACCATTCATACCAGGCAACCCAGACATTATATCGACCCTTCTTTGTCTCTTAATTTCATTGTTAGTCTGTCCATCTCTGCGCAGTCTAATTTTTTTTTTGATATAACATCATCCTCTGATGGAACATTTTCCTGCTTCCAGAATTGTGCATAGGAAATCAATATATTTATCTTTTTTATTATTGCTGTAATCTTTAATCGCTCTATTGGAAACTTGGGACTCCAGAGAGGTTTTCCTCTCTTGTCTAAACCCAAGGAACAGTGAGAAAGAAAACCCCCAAATTCGACATGTGGTGGCAGTGTCGCAATGAAGCAGGAAATTGGTCCACCAGCAAGATACATCTTGGAGACTTCTGGTGTGGCAACCAGTTTGAGAAAATGTTTCAGGGTGCCAGAAACCCAAAGCAAAGGGTGGGGTGCAATCCGGACAGTATTTCTTTTTCTAGAAGGTTTGAACATTTTTTTGGCATATACCGGTATGTTAGTTCCATTAATTCCATTCCACTTCTGCATCTGTTTATGATTTTTTTCTTTCTTTCTTAGAAACCTAGATGAAACTTTGCATTTCTTTTAATTTCCATTTTTATGCACAACTTTTCTTTCTGCTCACACAGTATTAGGTGGTTCTCTCTAATGCACTTTTTTTTTCCCCAACCAGAAAAAAACTGCATCACAAAATTGGTGGGGGGAATAGAAAAGGAAGCAGAAATTAGGTCACTTCATATTAAAATGCAAACTCAAATGAATTTCTGCTTTATCCCTTTGGGAGAGACAAGAGAGAGAAAACAGGCAAGATTTCTTTAGCAAATGAAGATGCTGAAGACACCAGCAGAATTGTGGTGTCTTTATTAATGGGCTTAATATTTTAATATTGAGCAAACAAGCTATTGCTAGTGATATTAACAGATGTGCAAAAATAAAAATAAAAAAATCCAATAACCCTTAAACCCATTTTTTTAAAAAACCTGCTTCTAGCAATACAGGTCCAGCTGCAACTGGACTCAACAAATCAAATGTTCTAAATTTTAAAGCATCCTGGATAATAAATAAGGAGAAGATGATACTAATTAAAAGTCCCTATTTAATATTTCTTCTCTGCATGACTTTGATAGGCATGATCATTCCCTAGAAAAGCATTATTAATATAGCTCTCAGCAAGAGGACCAAAATGCTTGGTTGTTGTGTCTTTCCAGGATGTAATCATTCATTGGCTGGCTACTTTGACAAATGTATCTTTTTAAGTCCTCCACCTGCAGCATCATTAGGAGCCCCCCCTGAAAAGCCCAGATTGTTTAGCTCCTGCTGTTTTCTCACCAACTGATTCTGCTGCAAATTCTTTTGAGCCCATGGGGTTATTGTTTGATTAGTGGCAGATTTAGAAAAAAAAAGTCAGTGTCAGTTCTATTTGATATTATGCTTTTAGGCTGTTAGTCTTTGCTAGACATCCAGCACTGCTATAGAAAGATGAGCATCTGTATGCATTATATGTCTGTCTATTTTTCTATCTATCTATCTATCTATCTATCTATCTATCTATCTATCTATCTATCTATCTATCCATCCTTCCATCCATCCATCCATCCATCCATCCATCCATCCATCCATCCATCCATCCATTTCTGCTCTGGATGATTTTTGTAGATGTATAATCTACAAAAATAATCTAGAGCAGAAACATTAAATAGACTTTTAATTGGTATTATGTATGAAATCACACACGTTTACGAAAATACGTACAGTCCCAATTTTTGTTCATTTCTTCTCTTGTGTTTCTTTTATCACCTATTTATCTTGCCCTTTAATTCTGTTTTTTTTTTAAATTTTGTCATTTCATTTTTGAAAGATGCTTACACCATATATATTTTTTATTAAGAAGTAAAAATCTTGTGCTCCTGGATATTCTCAAGTTTTATCAGAAATTTCCCAATATGGGATTTAGGTAAAATGATTTCAGCACAAATCTCTTGCCTTGGATTTCTCAAACTGTATATAAATATAGTTCGACAAATAGCATGTAAAAACATTTCTCTAGGATGTCTACATTTTCTTGTAAAAAGATTTCAGAGCCCACTGGTTATAAAATAGTTTTCTATTTATACTTCTGAACTCCAAAGTACCAATCCTACAATGATTGATTTTGTGATTACTTGCCTTTTAAAAAAAAAAAAAAAAAGTCTACCCCAATTGCAAATTAATAGCAATAGACTTCTTGGTAGTATTTTCCTAGCCTGTAGCACGTCTTGAGGCAAAATGGAAATATCCCTTAATAAGATTACAATGAAATTTTGGCAAAACATACATCATCAGTGACATTTTCATTATTCTCCATTCAGAAATGAAAGCAGGGAGAGAAAGAGTATTCATTCCATGAATTTTGGTAAATGAAGGAGGTCTTGAGCCAGTGGAGAGGCTGAGTAAGGAAGAAGGAATCACTGGGGTCATATATTAAAGGTCAAAAAAAATTTTTTTTTAAAGAGGCTTGGAGCTGTTTGTGAATTCCAAAATCAGGATGAATTGATTTCTTTCCTCCTTGGTTGCGTTCATTTCAATGCCAGCTCTGTGACATTTTCACAACGGCAAATCTGTAGATTGGGGGTTATTTCAGAAGGTTGTCCTTGAAGCCTGAAACAGTCTTCAATCAATCAATCAATCAGAAAAGAGCTGGAAGGGACCTCTGAGGTCTTCTAGTCCAACTCTCTGCCCAAGAAAGGCCTGCTTATTCCAACTTGAACAAATGTTTGTCCAATCTTTCCTTGATTACTGTTAATCTTCTCATCACTCCTTATCACTCCTCCCACTTGTGACTTATGATTGTAACTTTGTTGTTTGTATCCTAATGATTTATATGGACTGTTTCCTAGTATGATTTGATTGCTTATTGCACCCTATGACTATTATTAAGTATTGTACCTGATGATACTTGACTCTTGATGAATGTATCTTTTCTTTGATGTATACTGAGAGCATTTGCTCCAAGACAAATTCCCTGTGTGTCCAACCACATTTGGCCAATAAAGAATTCCATTCCATTCTATTCCATTCCATATTTTCTACTCTACTCTACTCTACTCTACTCTACTCTACTCTACTCTACTCTACTCTACTCTACTCTACTCTACTCTATTCTATTCTATACCATTCCATTCCATATTTTCTATTCTATTCTATTCTATTCTATTCTATTCTATTCTATTCTATTCTATTCTATTCCATTCCATTCCATATTCTATTCTATTCTATTCTATTCTATTCTATTCTATTCCATTCCATTCTATTCCATTCTATTCCATTCTATTCCATTCTATTCTATGCTATTCTATGCTATTCTATGCTATTCTATGCTATGCTATTCCATTCCTAATCCATTCCATTCCATTCTTCTCTATTCTATTCTATTCTATTCTATTCTATTCTATTCTATTCTATTCAAAACCTCCAGTAATAGAGCACGTACAACTTCTGGAGGCAAGTTGTTCCACTGATTAATTGTTTTAACTGCCAGAAAATTTCTCCTTAGTTCTAAGTTGCTTCTCTCCTTGATCAGTTTCCACCCATTGCTTCTTGTCCTGCCCTCAGGTGCTTTGGACTTGACTCTCTATTCTTTGGGGCAGCCTCTCAAATACTGAAAGACTGCTATCATGCCACTCCTCTCTAGACTAGTCATACTTAATTCCTGCAACTTTGAAAGAGAGGTTCTCCCCGTCAAAAGGCAGAGAGGGGATTTCCACCCACTATCCGCCTTCCTAGCATCAATAATATAATGATGATGGTGGTGGTGGTGGTTTTTGCTCAAGCCATGCTACTACTCTGGTTTAAATACCAACGAATACTTCAAGAAAGGAAAAGAGGAACGTAATCAGCCACTCAGCTAGGATAATAAATCACTCTCCACCTGGGATATTGAAGGCATTTCTTCATTGTTTTGAGTGCTGCCTTTGACTAGGAGAACGCCCGCTCCCACTCTGAAAATGAGTAGAGACCTGCAGGCCTCCTCCCCTGCCTCTACACCTTGTAGATCCAGTATTGTAGCCTGTCAGCTGCTGGCCCCTTCAGCAGCAGAATCGAAGGAGAAGGAGGAAGCATGAGAGTTAGGGTCAGCATTAAGGCAACCTGGGAGCTCTGAGAGAGAAGAGCAGTGGTGGGATTCAAAAAAAAATTACTACCAGTTCTGTGGGCGTGGCTTGGTGGGCGTGGTGTGGCTTGGTGGGTGTGGCAGGGAAAGGATACCATAAAATCCCCATTCCCTCCCCACCCCACTAACCTGCTTTCCAGCTCTGTTCTCCTCTGCAGGGCAACCAAAGAAGATCCAGCCAATCAGCTGGGACTCAATGGGAGGCAGAGAAGAGATGGGGCTGGGGCCAGTCAGAGGCGGGATTTGCCAGTTCTTCAAACTACTCAAAGTTTCCTCTACTGGTTCACCAGAACTGGTCAGAACCTGCTAAATACCCCCTCTGGAGAAGAGGGAATGGAGCTGCTAGAGAAAGAGAGAGAGAGAGAGAGAGACAGAGAGACAGAGGGGGAGCCTGGGCGATCCATCAGCCCTCAGATGGAGAGTCAACAGCCCCCAGGTCTGAAGGTAACTGATGAAAAAGAGGAGGAACAGCTGGGTCCAGTGCCTGATGCGTGGATGCGCAGAAGGCAGAGGAGAGGAGAGCAGTGGAAATCAATGGGTCGGTCCTTGGGAAGGAAGTGCCACCGGCTGCTAGCAAAGCCCCACTCTAGCTCTGGGGATAAAAGGCAGGGGGTGGAGATGAATAGGTGTGGCAGACAACTATTCATCTTCCGGCCAGACAGACTTCTTAGCCTGCAGTGAGAGAAACTTTTTGCCAGGGCTGCCGGCATCCCTAATAAAGGAATCTTTGGAGTTCACATCTGAGGGTTTGCCGTGTTTGGGGAGCTGGGTCAGAACACCCAACCCATTTGATGGCTTCCCCACAAGAGAGCCTGGAGAGCTATTGAAGGTATGATGACCTGGGGCATGACACAAAAATAACGAAGTCACCAAAGTAGAATAAATTCCTTTTAATGCCTCCAACTTGGCCCCAATGTCCAATTATCCTCAGCTGGATAACAAACTCTTCCAAAAACAGTTTACGAAGGGCAGAAATGCAGTCCAAACCCAAAGTAAAGATAATTAGAAATAAAAAAACCAACATAAACCACACTGAAGTAATTAACACAGCAGGCCAGGATGATAAATTGCAGGCTTTGAAAGGATAACGCAGCACCCACGGTTGGGAGAATGCCAAAACCCAGATAAGGCTTAACCAAGATAATGCATGCTTTGCTTCTAGCAAGGAGCTGTGTGCAAATGCCCCACTTATATCCTGTTCTCCCAGCTGCAACTCATGAAAGGGATCAAGGCCTTCTTCTTTCTCATAAGCCAGGTTGCTCCCTTCTCCGGTCCTCCCTGCGTGCCATAGGATGAAGAGGGGATGGCCCTGGGTCTTCCTCTGAATGCCAAGCCGGACTGTGCCCTTCCCCCCATTTCTTCCACAGCCACCGAAGCCGCACTCCCACTCCCTGTCAGCTGCTCAATCTTCCCCTCAGAATCAGACTCCAACAAGGGCATGACAGAAGGATTGACTTTATGTTCTATTAGCACCTTCTCCATTTTGCTAGGGAAATGGACAGAATTGAAAATAATAATATAATGATAGAAGGCACTTTGAGGTCTTCTAGTGTAACCCTCTACTTCCCCCTCCCCACATCACACCCCTCCCACCTCGCAGGTATAAAAACTGACCATGCACCTAGCCAAAAAAGACTGTAAGAAGGAAACCATTCCCTGCCAAACTCAGACATTTCTTTATTGATTAGTTTTACTTGCTGCCTATTTCACTGGTGCAGTAACTCTTGGCAGCTTACAAACAGTAAACGGTTAAATATAAAAACAATTATTTAAAAAAAAAAAAAACTATGTAAAAAATTAGAACCAAGTTGTAACAGAAGGGGTGGCATGGAATTAAAAAGGGAGATTTCCAAAGGACCTGAGGGCAGGAGAAGAAGTAACAGATGGAAACTTATCAAGGAGAAATCTGACCTAGAACTATGGAGAAATTTACTTGCCTCCAGAAGTTGTGCATACTCCATCACTGGAGGCTTTTAAGAAGAGGTTGGACAGCCATTTGAGGAAGCTGGTACAAGGTCTCTCGTTTTGAGCAGGGGGTTGGACTCGAAGACCTCCAGGGTCCCTTCCAACCCTTATTCTTCACCAACGGAGAATATTTGTAGCTCAGGGTTGAAATGATGGCTCCTTAGTGCTCTCTGAGCACACTTGTTTTCTTGCAGACATTCTACTACACAGACTAGGTAACTAGCACTGAGGATATTACCTAGTTTGGGTTATGAAACATCTGCAAGAAAGCAAGAAGCTCAGAGAACACCAAGGACCCCACAGTCCTCCTTCTCCTCCCCCTCCTCTTCCTCCTCTTCTTCTTCTTCCTACCCCCCTCTTCCTCCTCCTCCTCCATTCCCCAAACCCTACTCTCTTACTAACACTGATGGTATCACCTAGTTAGTGTAATGAAACATCTGCAAGAAAACAAGCATGCTCAGAGAGCACTTTCTTATTCTGTAAACAGAAAACTCCTGAAAGGCTATGATCAGATCTGTGACAGACTAACTCATGTGCCTTTTGCGAGATCCACCCTTGGCTGCTGATTTAAATCCCAAGGAAAACAAGGGATAGATCTGGAATTCCCGAAGGATCCTTCCTCATCACGTTTGCATAATTGCTTCCCTCTGACCATCTGGACAGAAAAGTCAACGTCAGGGATAAGAATCTTGGAGAACTTATTAATTATGTTTATCAGAAGGAAGATTAAATCACAAAACAAGAATCCACAGAAATGCTCTGTTTGCAGATGAAAAGCCTATACTCCTCATAGTTTTTGTTTTTGTTTTTATTGTTATTATTATAATAATACACAAAAATGACAGTATACACAGCAAACGAGATAACTATGCTGAGTTTCGTATCACAAATCACTAATCAAACACTTCCCAAGCATTTAGGACTGTGTGATTATTATTGTTGTTGTTGTTATTGTTGTTGTTGTTGTTGTTAGTATTATTAGTATTAATCGCAGAGTCAAGCAAATGTTCAGACTGGGTTTGGCATTTTTATGTGCCTATCAAGTCAAGATAGGCAAATCTGGATGTTTGATGGTGTTACAGATATTGCTGCAGGGATGGAAGCTGTTTCAAGTAAAGTTGCCTTCTGCAATTGACTGATGGCAAATTTGTCAATGCCTATGGTGTTCAATGGGACATCAGGCTCAGTGGCTAAGATGTTGAGCTTGTCAATCAGAAAGGTTGGCAGTTCAGCAGTTCGAATCCCTGGTGCTGCGTAACAGAGTGAGCTCCCATTATTTTTCCCAGCTTCTGCCAACCTAGCAGTTTGAAAGCATGTAAAAAAATGCAAGTAGAGAAATAGGGACCAATTTGGTGAGAAGGGAACAGAGTTCCGTTCGGCTTTGTAATGGAGATGAACACCACCCCCTAGAGCTGGAAACAACTAGCATGTATGTGCAAGGGGAACCTTTACCCTTTACCTTTATGGTGTTGAAGTGGTGGTCCAGTGGTTTTGGGACACAGCCAAGGCACCTATTACTATTGGTACTACCCTTGCTTGCCTTTGCCATGGTTGTTCTTTTTCTATTTGTAAGTCATTGTATTTTGTTATCGTCTCCAGTTCTTTCTCTTTTCTTCTGCTGTTTCCAGGCACTGCCACATCCACTATCCAGACTTTTTTTTGTCTTTCTTATCGACAACTGCTAAGTCCGGGGTATTATGTGGGCAAGTGCCTGTCTGTCTGGATTCTGAAATCCCAAAGCAATTTAACTTTTTCATTTTCTATGGCTTTTTCTATGTTATGGTCCCACCAGTTCTTGCTTAGAGGGAAATGATATTTCTTGCAGATCTTCCAATGCACCATTGTTGCTACTTTGTCATGCTGCTGCTTGTAGTCAGTTTGTGCAATCTCCTTGCAGCAGCTCACCAGATGGTCCACTGTTTCTTCAGCTTCTTTGCAGAGGCGGCACTTACTCATTCCTGTCTTCTCAATTCTGGCTTTGTATACATTTGTCCTTAAGGTTTGGTCTTGCTCAGCCAGAATTAATCTCTCGGCCTCTTTTTTTAACTTTCCTGCTCTTAGCCATTATTATTATTATTATTATTATTATTATTATTATTATTATTATTATTATTATTATTATTATTGTTAAGCCTGGTTTCCCCAACCAGGGTTAGGGAGACAAGCTAAACAGAATGTGCAGCTTAGTCAGATAGGCACACAGATAAATGAGTGAGCTAAGCTTGTATGTTTATTAACATACAGTAAAAATAACAGATACGCTTGTGCTATCAAAAATATAGTTTATTCCATTATGAGTTCATAGCATAGTCAAAATAACAGTCCAATAGTCATGTATCATTTAGTCAGTCCATACAGGGATATTCAGTTAGCAAAGTCCGTGTAGAAATATCCTATGTCAATTCACTTACAAGTCAGTCCTTTGTTTTCTCTCCCGTTCGAGCAATGCAGTCTTGTGTCCTTGCAGTAATCAGGGATCATCAAAGCCAGAGAGAGCGCAAGCTATCGTCTTGCTTCTTTTAAAGTGCTTTCACAACCACTCCCTTAATTACTGTTCCACAGTTAAAGTTGCAGACACTTTAACATAACAAACTATGATTACATATTATTATTTACCTAAACCAGTTAGGGTAAAAACAATGTTATCCCTAACATTCTCCCCTTTTAGGAAAATAATAATAATAAAACTATTTACATCTTTAAATCATATTTGTTACAACTTTCTTGAAACTTTGTTACTCCTTGAGCTTTTGTAAATTGGTCTGCAATGTTTTCTTCCGTTATGCAGTATTCCAATTTAATTAGCCCATTTTTTACAGATTCTCTAACATTTAAGTATCTTAAATCAGTATGCTTTGATCTAGTTTTTACAGCAATACTAGTAGCTAACTTTATAGCTGCTTGGTTATCCTCGTACACAATAATGGAATCTTTTACAGTTATACCCATGTCTAATAATAACTGTTTGTACAAAATCAAGTCAGTGCATAGTAATGACAAACATGAAAATTCCGCTTCCATCGTTGACAAGCTAATATGCTGTTGTCTGATTGACCTCCACCCTATTAGTGTTTTACCAAATAATATAGCCATCCCAGATGTTGATTTTTTAGTGTTTATATCAGTTGCAAAACTTGCATCTGCATAGGCACTAAGAATCAAATCACCCTTTGGTTCTATATACAATGCATGGTTCATTGTTCCTTTAAGATATCTTAAAATTCTCTTTAATGATTGCCAATGACATTGATGTGGATCTGAATTAAAACGTGCCAGCTGATTTACACTATAAGCTATATCTGGCCTAGACCAATTGCTTATATATGATGAGCTTCCAATCAAAGATTGATATATTGACTTATCAAATTTGGGACTTTGATCATCAGTTTGGCAAACTTCCTGACTCATTGGAGTCTTTGCCAGTTTACAAAGTTCCATTTTAAACGTTTTAATTAATTGGCAAATTTTATCTTCTTGAGATATCTTAAAACCATTTTTTGTTTTGTTAATTGTCAATCCTAGATACTTTTTAATTTCACCTAAATGCTTTAATTTTATCTTTTTGGCTAATAATGATATAATCTCATTAGCTTCATTATTAGTCTTAGTTATCAAAGCAATATCATCTGTAAATAATAATAATAATGACACCGTTCCATTACTTTCTCTTTTAAACACACATGGATCTGCTAAACCAGATTTAAAACCTATATTGTTTAACTCTTTCACAATATATTGGTTCCACTCAAACCCAGATTGTTTCAACCCGTAAAGACTCTTTTTGAGTTTCCAACAATCATTACTATTTACTTTATTGTCTTTTATACCTACTGGTTTTCTTAAATATATAGTGTGCTGCAATGGTGCATGTAGATAAGCAGTTTCTACATCTAAATGGTTAATTGCATAGTTTTTCTTAGCTGCCCACACTAATGCTGCTCTTAAAGATGTTGCTTTAAGACTTGGTGCAAAAACTTCATCGTAATCAGATGCAGTTTGATTAAATCCTTGAGCTACTAACCTAGCTTTATGGGTAACAGTCCCATCATTTCCAGTTTTTACTTTAAATATCCATTTGCACCCAATGGATTTTTCTCCTGGAGGTAATTTAGCATCTTCATAAACTTTCATTACCTTTAATGAATTTAGTTCCTTTTCCATTGCCTTTTGCCAATTCTCCTGATCCTTAGCAGGATACATCTTAAGTTCATCTACACTAGTTGGAACTTTAGTTACTTGGCAAACTATACTTGCTTGATACCTATCAGGTGGTCTAGTTACACGTGTAGTACGTCTAGGTATTACAGGACTTACAGGTGGACTTTCATTTATTAACTCTTCTTGATTATCTAACTCTTCCTGATCAACAGTTTCCTCTTGTTCTGGTCCTATTTGCTCTTCATGGACTTCTTCTTTAATTGGACTCTTCTTAAAACTAATCTGATCTTTCTGCCTTTTGTAGGGTTCAATAATTACTTCATTATTTAAATCTTGCTCTAATCTATTCCATCCTACATGTTCTAGGAATTTAGCACTAGCACTGGTGTAAACTCTAGATGTACCTGGTTCCCAGAATCTATAATGTTCTGTCCTCATTAACATACTTGAAATCCCCGCGCTTTGATTGGCCAAAGCGCGGGGCTTTCCAGTTGGTCAGGCGAGCCGCGCCGATTGGCTCGTTAAGAATCTCCCGCGATTGGTTCGTTCAGAGCGCGGGAGATTCGAAGCGCTGCCATTGGCCACGGCCGCCGCAGCGAAAGGAATAAAAGCCGCGGGCTTTTTTCCTTTCGGCGGTTCAGTTCCAGTTTCTCAAATAAAGAGCTTTGCACGAAGTCACCGACTCCTGGCGTCATTTCGCGGACACGACACTGGCAACGAGGATGGGATCCAGACCCTGAACCGAACCCCGTGTCCGACGGAAGCCAGACAAAGCACCGAGATGGCGAAAATCGCACCGCCCACCCCCTTCAACCCCGCCACCGAAGACTGGGAATCGTTCTCCGACCGATTCCGCATGTACCTCGAGTGCACCGGCATGAAGGACGCCTCGGGCCTGCTAAAACGCGCCGTCTTCCTCACCCACTGCGGGACCGAAGTCTTCCAGATGGCCAAAGCGTTGGCCAAGCCCGCCGATGCAACCGCCATGGACTGGGACATCCTTGAACCCATCCTTCGGCGACACTACGCTCCCGAGGTCCCCATCCTGATCCGGCACAACGAGTTCTACCGGCGGGACCAGAGATCGGGTGAGAAATTAAGCGACTTCGTTGCCGAGCTGCGGTGCCTAGGGGGGCTCTGCGAATTTGATAACCTAAACAACGCCTTGAGAGACCGAATAGTGCTCGGTCTGTGGGACCCCGCCCTCCAGAGCCGGCTGATGGCTAAGGGCGACATCAGCTTAGCAGACGCCCTCACCGCAGCCGCAGCCGCAGAAGCAACCCGAACTTCCGCCGATAGCATGCGCAGACCTGACACGAGGGACCGCGGCGGAAACAACAACCCGGCGAGGTCGACCGAACAAAAAACCGAGACGACTACACACCAGGGCGATTTCCACTCTGCATCCAGCACGTCCGAAGATGAGGAAGACATCCATCGACTTCAGACTGGGCGCGACAAACGGAACCGGAGAGGTCGTAAGTCAAGGACCAACTGTGCCGGTTGCGGCGGCGACCACCCCAGGTCGGAATGCCGGTTTTTCGACTCCATCTGCCGGCATTGCGACAAAAAGGGGCACATCGCCCGGGTTTGCCGCCTGAAGAAAAACCGCAGTCCGGCTCGATGGGACCAGAATGACCGGAGGAGGGAGAGCACACCACCCCGGACCAGAGATCGCCACTCGGACAGCCGATGGGACCGGATCGGACGATCCTCGCGAGGCGGCGACAACCGGCGGAGAGAGGAGACCCACCAGACGGTCACCATCGGCCACGCCATCACCAACGACGCCCGGAAAATCCATGTCGAGGTACGCATCGAGGGCCAGCCGTGCAAAATGGAGGTAGACTCCGGGTCCTACCTCTCCATGATTGCATGGCACGAGATAAAGCGGTTGGTGCCTACCCTCCAAAGGAGGAACGTAGACAGCCAGAGACTCATTGTAAAGGACTACCAGGGAAACCGCATCCCGGTAGTCGGCACTAAAAACTTTAACATAACGTATAAGGGGCGCACCGAATGACTCCCCCTAACGATCGTCGACCGCGACCGCCCAAGCCTACTGGGACTGCAATGGTTCGCCCCGCTCGACATCGCCCTCACGGGAGTCAACCACGTCACCGACGACGGCTGGAAACAGCGACTAGCCCAGGAGTTCCAAGAGGTCTTCGACGGAAACCTGGGCAAGTACCAAGGGCCCCTTATCTCGTTCGACCTAGACCCTAAGGTCCCCCCCAAACGCCTGAAACCTAGGCGGGTGCCATTCGCACTGAAACCCAAAATAGACGAGCAAATTGATAAGCTCGTCAAACAGGGGGTACTGCAGCCCATAGACCATGCCCGGTGGGAGACCCCCATAGTCACCCCGATCAAGCCAGACGGGTCGGTGAGAATCTGTGGGGACTATAAGGCCACCCTAAATGGCGCGCTGCAACAAAGTGCCTACCCCGTCCCAATAGTGCAACACCTACTGCACTCACTGGGAGGGGGCAAGGTTTTTGCCAAGCTCGATCTCGCCCAGGCATGCCAACAGTTGCCGGTCGATGAGCAAACGGCAGAAGCTCAGACCATCGTCACCCACTGGGGAGCATTCAAATGCAACCGACTCCAATTCGGAGTCAGCGTGGCACCGGGCATATTTCAGAGCCTGATGGAGAGGTTATTGCAAGGTATCAAGGGGGTGGTACCTTATTTCGACGACGTCTTAGTGTCGGCGCCCAACCAAGCCGAACTAGAAAGTCGAATAAGAGAGGTCCTAACTAAATTTAAAGAGACGGGACTAAAAGTAAAAAGGGAAAAATGCCAACTGTGCACGGAATGAGTGGAATTCTTGGGCTACCTCCTAGACTGGCACGGCATTCACCCCACAAGCAAAAAAATCAAGGCCATCAAAGAGGCCCTCACCCCTAAATCAAAGACTGAACTACAAGCATTCTTGGGGTTACTGAACTTTTACAATGTTTTCCTACCCCAAAAGGCGACGGCGGCGGAGCTCTTGCATAGGCTCCTGGACAAGGCGGCGACCTGGACTTGGGGGAAACGGGAGCAAGCCGCCTTCCAAAAAACAAAGGACCTCCTCACCTCCAACGCCGTCCTCATACAATTCAACGAAACCCTGCCTCTGGCCGTCACTTGCGACGCATCACCCTTCGGCGTCGGCGGCGTCCTCAGCCATACCCTTCCCGACAGAAAAGAAGCACCCATCGCGTTCTTTTCAAGGACCCTCACCAAACCGGAGCGGAACTATAGCCAACTGGACAAAGAGGCTCTGGCTATAGTTGCCGCCATAAAGCGATTCCACGAATACCTCTACGGCCGGCCCTTCACCATTATAACGGACCACAAGCCGTTGCTGGGAATCCTTGCAGGGAACCGGGCCACCCCGAACATTCTGTCTCCCCGAATGACAAGGTGGTCCGAGTTCCTGGTGGCCTACAACTACGAACTCATACACAGACCGGGTAAGACGATCTCCCATGCAGACGCATTAAGCCGCTCGCCGCTACCGGAACCCGACTCTGACCCAGCACCCACGACGACCACCCTCAGCATCGAGACTCTACCCAACCTGCCCGTAACCGCGTCAGACATTGCCTGAGAAACTAATAAAGACAGGCGTCTGGCGCGGGTTTTGCATTGGGTAGAGAAAGGGTGGCCGGAAAGGGACAACGACGAGTCCGTCAAGACGTTTCGAAACCGCCAAACGGAACTCTCGTTGTTAAAAGGGTGCATCCTATGGGGAGACAGGGTGGTCATTCCGGACAAACTACAGGGGAAGGTTTTGGAAATGCTGCATGAGGGGCACCCTGGCATCGTGAGAACTAAAGCCCTGGCCAGAAGTTACGCTTGGTGGCCAGGGATGGACAAACAGATAGAGGCCTGGGTAGCTAGGTGCCAACGATGCCAGGAGACAAGGCCCAGCCCACCCACAGCACCCGTCCTAGAGTGGGGAACCCCAAGGGGACCTTGGTCCAGAATCCATATAGACTTCGCCGGGCCCACAAATGGACACACCTTCCTCATAACAGTTGACGCTTACTCCAACTGGCTGGAGGTAAGCAACATGAAGACAACAACCACGGAGGCTGTGACCAAAGAACTCTGCAAACTCTTTGCAACACACGGCCTCCCAGACGTCGTCGTCTCCGACAACGGGCCCCAGTTTACCTCACTGGAGTTCGAGAAATTCCTGGCGGAAAGGGGCATCCGCCACGCACTAACAGCACCGGCGCACCCGGCGGCGAAAGGTAGGGCGGAACGGATGGTCCAATTCACCAAAAAGACCATCCGGAAAATGGACCACGGGGAGATCCAAGAAAAAATCAACAGACTTCTCTTTACACAACACATAACCCCGAATACCACTTCCAACAAAAGCCCAGCCGAACTACTAATGGGTAGAAAGCTAAGGTCCCCACTCGACAGGTTACACCCTACGTATAACCCGGAGCGGCCCCCAGACTCAAGCACAAAAAACCGAACGTTCGCACCCGGGGACCCCGTATATGCGAAAAACCTGACGGGAGACCCTCTATGGATCCCAGCCGTCATCACCCAAGCAACAGGCCCACACTCGTACCGGCTACAAACAGCAGACGGACGAGCGTGGAAACGACACATCGACCAACTTAGGTTGAGGACCGCAAGTGAACCCACCTCCCGTAACGCAAGCCAAGGGAGGAGGGAATACCCAGGTGACCGAATACAAGGAAAAATAAACCAGCAGTACTCACCGAAACGCAGCCATCACGACCCCTCGCCAGAAAAGAACAGCCAAGCCAGCTCGACCGACCCGGAAAGACCGAGCGGGAGCGGCGAAACCCGTAGCTCAACCAACCCGGAAGGCCCAGGAGGGAGCCACGGAGAAAGAACCGGCCCGATCGACCAGCCGGTTCTCACAGCAGCAAGAGCAACCAAAATCCCGACCGAACCGGCCGGGATCCCGTTTACAACTGAGTTGCGCAGGTCAAGTAGGACCAGATGGAGCCCCGCCTACCAACGTGACTACGCAACGTAAGGACTGAACCAAGAGGGGAGGGGTGTTCTGTCCTCATTAACATACTTGAAATCCCTGCGCTTTGATTGGCCAAAGCGCGGGGCTTTCCAATTGGTCAGGCGAGCCGCGCCGATTGGCTCGTTAAGAATCTCCCGCGATTGGTTCGTTCAGAGTGCGGGAGATTCGAAGCGCTGCCATTGGCCACGGCCGCCGCAGCGAAAGGAATAAAAGCCGCGGGCTTTTTTCCTTTCGGCGGTTCGGTTCCAGTTTCTCAAATAAAGAGCTTTGCACGAAGTCACCGACTCCTGGCGTCATTTCGCGGACACGACATATAAGATCTATGATTAGATGTATATCCTACAAAATATAATCTTTTAGCTCTATGTTGTCCTTTTTGTCTAAGTTGTGTAGGGATATGCACCCATGCTGGTGCTCCAAATGTGTGCATGTAACTTAAATCAGGTTTTGTACCATGCCACAGTGTGAATGGTAATTCACCTGTTGTTGAATTAACAACATTATTTAATATATGATTACCACACATTATTGCTTCTCCCCACAAATTGTCAGGTAATCCTGAATCAGATATCATAGTTTGTGCCATTGATTGTAATGTTTGGCCTCTTCTCTCTATAAAGGCATTATGTTGTGGCCTATATGGTGCAGACATTTTATGTTGAATACCTAACATTCTTAGTCTGTTCTGGAATTTATTATTTGTAAATTCTGTACCATTATCTGTTATAAGAGTTACTAATTTCTTTTTAGTTTTCCTTTCTGCAAATTTAATCCAATTAAAGAGATTTTGATACGTTTCAGTTTTGCTCTTCATTAAATAGCAAAACCCATATCTAGAATAATGGTCCATTATACTTAGTATGTAACGAGCTCCTCCTACACTTGGTTTTTTAGGACCTATTAAATCTGCAAATACTACCTCTAAAGGCTCTTTGGTAGTAAATCCATCAACTCTATTAGCCGGTGTGACCCTGGCTTTGCTTTGATTACAGGCATTATATTGCAAATACTTATTACAAGGTTTCAAACTTATTCCCTTAGATAATTCAACAGTTTTCTTAAGCATTTTAAAATTTAAATGCCCTAGCCTTCGATGTAACAAGTAAATACATTCATCATGAGGTTTCTTATTTTCATAAACTGTGTTAGCCACCTTTAAACCATCATCATTTAACACATATAATTCACCTCTTAAAGATGCAGTAATTTTCTTATCTTCTTTTTCAATTATGCAGTTATCTCCTTTAAATGTAACTATATATCCTAGTTTAACCAAAATTCTTTCTGAAATTAAATTAAACTTAAGTTGTGGTACATATAACATTTTTACATTCTCTTTTATAAAAGAACAATATGCTATACCTTGACCTTTAGCTTTCAGTTTCCAGCCATTGGCTAACGATATCTGCTGTGTACTCTTGGACATTTTAATAAAAATTTTCTTATCGTTTGTTATACAATTTGATGCTCCACTATCAACCACCCATAAATTATTTTTTACAGCTCCGTTAGTATACATGGCTAACTCTAAATTTTTATTTATCTTTTGATGACTTTTAGTATTCTTGCCAGCGTTCCGGTACTTTGCTTTTTTACAAAATCTTGCCAAATGTCCTCTTCCTCCACAATTAAAACACTTTTTAATTGCGTATGCAGTAGGAGATTCATTATCTTCTTTTTGAGGTTGCTGCCTCCTTAACTCGTCTCTTTCAAACCTTCTTCTGGCCTCTTCAATCAATCTGCCAGTTATATCAGTTAAAGTTAGGCTTTCCTTTGGCAATATTTCAAGGGAAGTTACGTAGTTATCATAGCTTTCGTCAAGGGAAGATAGAATTATGTAAACTTGGTGTAGTTCAGAGAAAATAAGCTCTTTCTCGTGCAGTTCTTGAAAAATGCTTTGCAAAGTTTTCAAATGACTCAGCATATCACCATTCTTATGGAGATGTGTACTGAAAAGTTTCCGTGTTAGATTTATGTGAGCACCAACATTATCTCGAACATAAATCCTCTTCAGCTTCTGCCAACACCCAACAGCCGTTTGCTCTCCGTGGATATAAACAAGCTGCTTATCAGTTAAGGTTAAAGCAATAATGCAAATAACTTGTTGATTTTTATGCATAAATTCTTCTATCTTTAGTTTATCTTCCTTATCCTCTGGATCCCATTCTTCTACGTTTGGTGGATTTTCAATTATGTTCCACAAACCTTCTCTTCGTAGAAGCAGACTACATTTCATAGACCATGATACATAGTTTGTTCCATCCAACTTGGATATAAGGGACAAACTTTGTTGATTGACTTGTGCCATGTTTTCTTATATGGATATAAAACTATAATTAATAAAACACAGCTGTCTGTTTACTGTAATGTATAACAACACAAACTCTCACTTTACATAAATCTGTTTTATCCTAGTTAAACTGACTTTGCAGCCTCTGGGCCCATAACCAGTGTTAAGCCTGGTTTCCCCAACCAGGGTTAGGGAGACAAGCTAAACAGAATGTGCAGCGTTAGTCAGATAGGCACACAGATAAATGAGTGAGCTAAGCTTGTATGTTTATTAACATACAGTAAAAATAACAGATATGCTTGTGCTATCAAAAATATAGTTTATTCCATTATGAGTTCATAGCATAGTCAAAATAACAGTCCAATAGTCATGTATCATTTAGTCAGTCCATACAGGGATATTCAGTTAGCAAAGTCCGTGTAGAAATATCCTATGTCAATTCACTTACAAGTCAGTCCTTTGTTTTCTCTCCCGTTCGAGCAATGCAGTCTTGTGTCCTTGCAGTAATCAGGGATCATCAAAGCCAGAGAGAGCGCAAGCTATCGTCTTGCTTCTTTTAAAGTGCTTTCACAACCACTCCCTTAATTACTGTTCCACAGTTAAAGTTGCAGACACTTTAACATAACAAACTATGATTACATATTATTATTTACCTAAACCAGTTAGGGTAAAAACAATGTTATCCCTAACAATTATTATTATTATTATTATTATTAATCAGAAGGGAGGCAGCAAAAGAAACAGGATCAGTTCATAGCTTGGTGGTTTATCTGTCATGAGATCTAATTCTCATGTTACTTTCCAATCTTCCCCTCTCTCTCCCAAATTAAGGTACAGCTAATAGGGAAAACATACATATTTACCAGATACAAAACAGGACATAGCATTATCCTCAGGGGAACGTTAACTATTTTTTTTAAAAAAAGAAGTTTTATTCCCAGAAAAGGACATCATAAGAATGAAGTGGGCAGTGGAAGCCAAGCTTGGTGGTCACTTGGAACCGCTTCCCAATAAGCACACGCTTTGAAATGACCCCAAACTGTTAATAGGCTTCAGGCCTCTTTGTATATGTCAGTAGCCCTCCAATTGGAAGGAAATTTAAGACAATGATCCAAGTGTTTCTACATCATTTTGATGATCTAGCTAGGTATGGATATAGCTAGAACTGCTTAAAAATCATTTTCAGAATGATGGGCAAGGAACCAAATACATTATAATTTTTATCTCAAGGAATACATTGGAATGGAATAGAATAGAATCAGAGGTGGTATTCAATAAGTTCTGACCAGTTCTGGAGAACCAGTAGTGGAAATTTTGAGTAGTTTGGAGAACCGACAAATACCACTAGCCCCACCCCATCTATGCTCCGCCTTCCATTGAGTCCCAGCTGATCGGCTGGGTCTTCTTTGGTTGCCCTGCACAGGAGAACAGAGCTGGAAAGCAGGTTATTGGGGTGGGGAGGAAATGGGGATTTTGCAGTATATCCTTCCACTGGAGTGAGGTGGGAATGGAGATTTTACAGTATCCTTCATCTGCCACGCTCACCAAAACATGCTCACCAAACCACACTACGCCCACCAAGACACACCCACAGAACCAATAGTAAAAATTTTTTGAATCCCATACAGAAGAGAAGAGGAGTTGGAAGGGGCCTTGGAGGTCTTCTAGTCCAACTCAGGCAGGAAACCCTATAGCTGTGATAGCAAACCTATGGCACCCGTGCCACAGGTGGCATGCAGAGCCATCTGTACCAGCATGCAAGCTGCAGGCAAACTTACCTCACTGGGCATGTGCACGCCTCACAGCTGATTTTTGAGGCCTTTTTCAGCCTCCCAAAGGCTTGAGCAAGGTTTCTGCAGTCTTTGCAGGCCGAAAACTAGCTCCGTTTAATCACTTCCAGTATTTTTGGAAAAACAAGAAGTGACGAAACAGGACTAGTTTTTGGACTGCAAAGCCTGCAGGGGTTGCACGCATTGACTTCTGGGTGCTGGCATGCGAGTGCACGCGTGCAAGCGCGCGCACAATTTTTGGCACTGGAGCCCCAAAAGGTTAGCCACTACTGCCCTACACTATTCCCGACAAAGGGTTGTCCAATCTCTTCTTAAAAACTTCCAGTGTTGGAGCATTCACAATTTCTGGAGGGAAGTTGTTCCACCGATTAATTGTTCTCACTGTCAGGAAATTTCTCCTTAGTTCTAAGTTGCTTCTCTCCTTGATTAGTTTCCACCCATTGCTTCTTGTCCTGCCCTCAGGTGCTTTGGACTTGACTCTCTATTCTTTGGGGCAGCCCCTGAGATGTTAGAATGCTGCTATCATGTCTCCCCTTCTCTTCATCAAACTAGACATACCCAGTTACAGCAACTGTTCTTCATAAGTTTTAGCCTCCAGACACCTAATCATCTTGGTTGCTCTTCTATGCACTCTTTCCAGAGTCTCAACATCTTTTTTACATCCTGACGACCAAAACCAGATGCAATATTCCAAGTGTGGCCTTACCAAGGCATTATAAAGTGACATTAAACACTTCACGTGATCTTGATTCTATCCCTAAATTTCAGGTAGTTTAGTGAACATTCAAAGCTACAATGGCACTGAAATATAAATGATTTACAACCATTGCAGCATCCTCACAGTCACGTGATCAACATTCAGATGCTTATCCACGGATTCATGTTTATGACGGTTGCAGTGTCCCAGTGTCTTTCAATCACCTTTTGCAACAAGCAAATTCAATGGGGGAAACCAAATTTGTTTTACAACAACTGCAAGAGGTTCGGTTAAAGAGGTTGTTAAGTGAGGCAAATCTCACTTTACAACTGCCTCACTTAGCCACAGAAATTTGGGGCTGAATAGCAGTTGTAAGTCGAGCACTACCTGCATATCATTCAGAATTTATTTATTTAGTTATTTACTTGTTTACTTATTTATTTATGCCTTTATTTATTGTAAGAGCTTTCTTTTGCATGATGATCTGAATAGTTCTGGATTTGCCCTATTTTTGTACCGCATACGCATCTGTTTCCATGACGCCTGAGCACCAGATGGTATAAAGAGTTTTTCACAGTCCGTGCCGGATTCTAGGGGTTTTAGAGGCCCTGGTGCCTGCAGTGATGTATTCGCGGAGTCCTTATATGGCCTTGCAAGTAACCTGAATATTATGAAGGCTGTGGGGTCCTTGGTGCTCTCTGAGCTTGGTTGTTTTCTTGCAGACATTTCATTACCCTAACTGGGTGACATCATCAAGGCTAGATGGGAGTAGGGTTTGTGGGAGGAGGAAGAGAATGAGGAGGAGAAGGAGGACTGTGGGGTCCTTGGTGCTCTCTGAGCTTGGTTGTTTTCATGCAGCCATTTTGTTACCCTAACTAGGTGACATCATCAGTGCTAGATGGGTGTAGGGATTGTGGAAAGGAAGAAGAGGAGGAGGAGGAGGAAGAGAAAGAAAAGGAGAAAGAAGAGGAGGAGGAGGAGGACTGTGGGGTCCTTGGTGCTCTCTGAGCTTGGTTGTTTTCATGCAGCCATTTTGTTACCCTAACTAGGTGACATCATCAGTGCTAGATGGGTGTAGGGATTGTGGAAAGGAAGAAGAGGAGGAGGAGGAGGAAGAGAAAGAAAAGGAGAAAGAAGAGGAGGAGGAGGAGGACTGTGGGGTCCTTGGTGCTCTCTGAGCTTGGTTGTTTTCATGCAGCCATTTTGTTACCCTAACTAGGTGACATCATCAGTGCTAGATGGGTGTAGGGATTGTGGAAAGGAAGAAGAGGAGGAGGAGGAGGAAGAGAAAGAAAAGGAGAAAGAAGAGGAGGAGGAGGAGGACTGTGGGGTCCTTGGTGCTCTCTGAGCTTGGTTGTTTTCATGCAGCCATTTTGTTACCCTAACTAGGTGACATCATCAGTGCTAGATGGGTGTAGGGATTGTGGAAAGGAAGAAGAGGAGGAGGAGGAGGAAGAGAAAGAAAAGGAGAAAGAAGAGGAGGAGGAGGAGGGCTGGAGGGTCCTTGCTGCTCTCTGAGTTTGCTTGTTTTCGTGCAGACATTTCGTTACCAAACTGGGTAACATCATCAGTGCTAATAAGAAGTGGGGTTTGCTGTGAGTTTATATTCTTGTGACTTGCCTGTCTGTGTCAGGGTTGCCAGATCGCAGTTTGGCTCTGCGGCCAAACTCAAGTCAAAATATGGCCAAATTAGGCCAAATTATTTTTTGTGCATGCGCGAGGGAAGGAGAGTGGCTGGGTTGCCATCTGGCCGATTTCACGGCCAAGCAACTTTCGTATGGCCAAATTTCCAGCCAAATAAATTTGGCCGGAGAAATCATTTTTCACAGCCAAGCAGATAGAAATACAGCCAGATTTCTCGAATTTGGCTGGAAAAACGGCCAGATGACAACCATGGTCTGTGTGGGTAGGGATGGTCTAGCTTAGAGATACTTTGCTTGGGCTGTCTGATGTTGGCTCTTTGGCAGTTTCTTGACTGGGGTATTGCTTACTTGATTGTTGGTCTGATGTTAATCTTGGAGTTAATCTATGCTGATCTGGGTGCTGATTTCTGATGGGGAGGTGCTGAAGGGTTTTTGTTTTTTGTTTTGGTTCTCTTTTGGGCTGATAGTTTGAGTCTATACATGTTGTTGATGTCCACGTGTCTATTGATGGCTGATTTGTCAGAGTGCCAGGCTTCTAGAAATTCCCTGGCATTTTTGGACACGGCTTGTTCTAGAATGGTGACATTTTCCCAACTGAAGGCAGTTAGACTCTTGCAAAGAATGAAATGTGATGTGTCGTAAAGATAAATTGAACCAATGCTGGAAAAATAGCTAAAATTAAGCTGATGTCTTTGGTGCTGGCAAATCATGTTTCGATGACTGAAGTTGGAGAAAAATTCCGAGAAAGTAACAGCTTTTTAGGGGGGGTGGTTGATACCTGAAGAGGCTCAAGGCCTAAAGAAATTGTTTCTTTGTTACTAATCCTAATTCAGACACTCAGATAGTTCTCCACTTACAACCACAATTGGGAACAGAATTTCTATTGCTAAGCAAAGGGGTTGTTAGCTCAGTCGTGCCCATTTTTGCAACTGTTTGCAAGGTTGTTAAGTGAATCATGAAGACATTAAGTGAATCCAGGTCCTGCCATTCAACTTTGCTTTGTCAGAAGACAGGTAGGAAGGTTGTAAATGGTGATCACGTGACCCTGGGTTGTTTTACCGCTGTTCTTGCCACAGACGTTAAGTGATTCACTTGCAGTTGTCAAGTTTGTCACTTGGTCGTTTAGTGAATCTGGCTTTCCCCCATGACTTTACTTGTCAGAAGGTGTCATGCCCTTGTTGGAATCTGATTCTGAGGGGAAGATTGAGCAGCTGACAGGGAGTAGGAGTGTGGCTCCAGTGGTTGTGGAAGAAACTGGGGAAGGGCACAGGCCGACTGGGCATTCAGAGGAAGACCCAGGGCCATCCCCTCTTCATCCTAGAGGGTACAGGGAGGAACAGAGAAGGGAGCAAAGGGGCTTATGAGAGAGAAGAAGGCCCTGATCCCTTTTATTAGTTGCAGCTGGGAGAACAGGATATAAGTGGGGCAGTTGCACACAGCTCCTTGCTAGAAGCAAAGCGTGCATTATCTTGGTCGAACCTTATCTGGGTTTTGGCATCCTCCTAACTGTGGGTGCTGCCTTTCAAAGCCTGCAATTTATCATCCTGGCCTGCCGTGTTAGTTACTTCAGTGTGGTTTATATTGGTTTTTTTATTTCTAATTATCTTTACTTTGGGTTTGGACTGCATTTCTGCCCTTCGTAGACTGTTTTTGGAAGAGTTTGTTTTCCAACTGAGGATAATTGGACATTGGGGCCAAGTTGGAGGCATTAAAGGGAATTTTTTCTACTTTGATGAATTTGTTATTTTTGTCTCATGTCCCGGGTCATCACATTAGATCACAAAAGGGGATCACGTGACCCTGGGGACACTACGACCATCATAACCACGAATCAGTTGCCAAGTGTCAGAAATTTCATCATGTGGTCCTGGGGATGTCACAATAGTTGTAAGCCTGAGAAAGATAAGTCGCTTTTTTTCAGCACTGTTGTGACTTTGGACCCTCACTAAGCAAATGGTTCTAAAGTGAGGACTTCCTGTATTCTCATTTTATTTCCTCAGATGCGTGAAGTTTAGAGCAGGGGCCTCCAACCTTGGCAACTGTAAGCTTGGCGGACTTCAACTCCCAGAATTCTCCAGGGCAATGATCGCCAACCAGTGGGTTGGGGACCACTGGTGGTCTGTGAGAAAATGTTGGTGGTCTTCAGAGAAAGGTCACCTCCAAAGCAATTAATCCAGGCTGTGCGGGCACACAAGGCTGTGCTGCCCACATGGCCCCCGGGAACACAAGGCTTGCGTCGCTTGCATTGTGAACAACACGAGGTAGAGGGGGGGGGGGGAAGGGTGGAGAGAGGAAACTTACTCCACTCGCCCCACACACCTCGCCTGGCCCCCTTCTGGCTGCTTCTTTCCACTTCTTTCTTCCTCTGCTTTTGGCTGCACACAAGGAAAGCAGCAAAAATCTTTCTTTCTCTCCCTCAAACTCTGCCATAAATGAATCTTTGGGACCCTGCAAGGCCTCCTGCTGCAAGAGGCTGCGCTAGCATGACAAGTCTCACAAAGACTCATTTCTGGCAGAGTTTGGGAGAGAGAAAGAAAGACTTCTGCCGCTTCTGCTGCTTTCCTTGCATGAAGCCAAAAGTGTCTCTCTCTTTCTTCCCCTGAAAATGGAGCTGGAGATAGTATCCTGCGATCCCAAATAAAGAATGATGGATCAGTAGGAAAACAGGGTAGGGAATTTTCCTGCAGAGTTTTTTGAGGATTTTCCCAGGATCTCTGGTCTGCAGGTTTAAAATTGTGAGTTTGGTGGTCCCTGAGGTCCAAAAGGTTGGCGACCCCTTGTTTAGAGGGAGGGAAGGAATCATTAAAGGCTACAAAATTCATGTGGTTTTTTAATTCACAGTCATGAAGCAAACTGTTATAAGTCAAGGACAACCCGTACTTTAAAACAAAAAACCAAACCTCTGATTCTTAGTCAGAAACTTGGTCATTTACATCATGCATGGAAAATCTAGCAATTGCATCCCAGGTGCTGCTTTGAGAGATTCCACTGATGGAGAAGCTGCACGCATCACCAGTCTGGCCTTAAAACCAGCAGCCAGAGTAGACACCCAAATCTTAAAACTTGGGGACCCTGCTCATAAAAGTTCTGTGTTTTCTTCCTTAACCTTCTGCTAAATAATATCCGATTTAGTAAAGGCAATCGGAATAAAGTACTGGGGGGAAAATGGAGAAGAAAGATCATGACACCAATCTGAAAAATAGGGTTTTTTTCTCCCCACCCTTGCTTTAAAGATGAGAATCCCAATTAATCCCAGAGGCCCTTGGTGCATGATGAAAGATAAATTCATAAGTGATTTTAAAGAAGTGAGACTTTGAATGTCTGGAATTCCTGTGAATTCCTACCCACTTTGTTCTCTTTCCAGAAAACAAAGCGAGTTGCCTAATGCATTTTCCCTTCTGAAAAGCTATCTAACAGGCTTCCAAAATCTCTTGTATACTTTGTGCTGTAAGACACATGAGGGGATCTGTCGTTGTTCTGTTCTTATGGCTAATCAGATTTTTTGCTTTTAATGAACAGGACAAAATATTGCTTCTCCTACAGTGTGGCGTATCGGAGTAGCATCAAGAGGATCTGATACTAGATTTATCTTCTTTTTTAAAAAACTATTTTAAAGAAGACAAGCTCAAAATCAGTGGTGGTATTCAGCAGGTTCTGACCAATTCTGGAGAACCAGTAGCAGAAATGTTGAGTAGTTCAGAGAACCGGCAAATCCCACCTCTTACTGACCCCGCCCCCATCTATTCTCTGCCTCCCACTGAGTCCCAGCTAATCGGCTGGGTCTTCTTTAGTTGCCCTGCACAGGAGAACGGAGCTGGAAAGCAGGTTAGTGGGGTGGGGAGGGAATGGAGATTTTGTAGTAACCTTCCCCCAGGAGTAGGGCGAGAATGGAGATTTTACATTATCCTTCTCCTGCCATGCCCACCAAGCCGAGCCCACAGAACTGGTAGTAGAACCAGTAGTTCTGTTCCGGAAGTGATGAAACGGGCCTATTATTTGGCCTGCAAAGCCTGCAGAGGCTTTTTTTCAAGCATCTGGGAGGCCGAAAAAGGCTTCAAACCAGCCGAAAAATCAGCTGTGAGGTGCAGTGCACTTAAGAGGGCGGGGGGAATTGCATGTGCATGCGCAGGGGGTGTGGGGGCACACGCACATTGCCTTCTGGGTGCTGGCACGCAAGCACACATGCACAAAATATTTGACACAGGAGCCCAAATGGTTAGCCACCACTGTTATAGGGATTCCAGCTCAAGCAGAAGGTTGGTCTAGAAGACCTCCGAGGTCCCTTCCAAACTCTATCATTCTATGTTCTTTGGCTACTCTATATCTAAGAAAGTGGCCCTTTTGATCCTTATTTTAGCTACATGTGTTCCACTCCCCCAAAAACTTTTCAAGTGTTTTGCCAAATGTGTATAACATAAACTAGTTAGAGGTAGGCACTATGACATAACATCTCCCTAAATCTCATTCTTGGAGATTAAAGTAATGTCCTTTCAAAAATACCATGAAATTAGGAGAAAGACAGTGATGGCCTTTCTAGAAGACTTTCATCACCAACGTTTAATGAGGCGTATAACATAGTTCTTTGCAAGTTGGGTCAGAATTCTATTATGCATTCTGCTGTATAATTTTTCTTGGAAAAAAGATTTCTTCTCTGATCCATAGATGAAAGCTTGTGAATTTCCAACTACTATGAATCCAGTCCAGGTTAGATCTATGTGGGTCATCATCAAGATTCTGATCTTATTTGGTTTCTTATCAATTTAATTTGCAGTATAGACTGAATCTCTTTCGTGTTTTCGATGTTGGAAAAGATAATATTCAGATAATATTTGAAGCTTCTGAAAGCATCTTGAGAAGGGCATTATTTATTTGGTCTCTGGAACTTAAGTATTAATGAATGGTATGGGCCCTCTCTTATTATTATTTTATAAGTGCATTATCGTGTTCATAAGAATGCCCAGTCTCTCGTTTTATTTTTATTATCTTCCTGTAGCATAGTGAAAAAAATTAGGAATATTGAAGTAAATAGGAATAAAGCATAAAATGCTGTTTTATATAGTTTGATGCCATTACTTTATGGATGTGGCAGAAACCTTATCCCTAATCTTATTTCTTTGATATCATGGCTGGTTATTCTGTAAATTGGGGACAAATCAAACTTGAGCCTCTGTTAGGATCCTTTTGTCTAGAGGGTTAGAAGAATTACCAGATATCTTTCTCACTTGCTTTGTTTATAATAATCTCCAGCTGAATTACAAATGCAGAAAGATCTGGCCAGCGTCTAGAATACACCTGAATATCTGGCACAATAAAAGTACAATTAGTAGATCTATTTAATTGTTTGCCTTGACTCTTAAATACATTTCAGCTTTCTACTTTCCAGTCTTGTTATTTGGTGTATGGGGAGGTGAGGAAAACTGGATTTTTTTTCAGTTTTCGGGAATTTTTTCAGATTTCCTGGAAATCCCCTGTTCTTTACTGTCAGGTGCAAACAACCAGATCCAGACAGGTAGAGTTCTAGCTAATTGCAGATAGTCCTCAACTTCCAACAGTTCTGTTGTGGCCTGTTGGCCACCGGCCCCTCCAACAGCTGGATCAGAGGAGGAGGCGGTGGCGTGGGTCAGCATCAAGGCAATCTGGGAGCTCCAAGGGGGAAGAGGGAATGGAGCTGGCAGAGAGAGAGAGACACAGTGACAGAGGCAGAGCCTGGGTTGTCTGTCAGCCCTCAGATGGAGAGTCAACAACCCCCAGGTCTGGAAGTGGTTGATGAGGTAGAGGAGTGACAGCTGGGTCCAGTACCTGTCACACGAATGCACAGAAGGGAGAGGAGACCAGTGGAAATCTATGGACCGGTCCTTGGGATGGAAAAGGCTGTGCGAAGTGCATGCTCACCAAACCGATTGTTACACTGGTTGAATCGCACCACTGCATATAACTCAGATCTCCTTATGGCGCCTTTTAGAACAAGTAAATGAATATCCAGAAGTGGAAATCTGTTCAGTTCAGACAATGCTTTGTTTCTTTATGAAATTATTGCAAGAGGCTTGCAGGAAGTTCTCAATATAAAAGATGAAACTCGGTAATGGGCAAAATCTCGCAGACCTGATATATATATATATCTG
The DNA here is from genome assembly GCA_033807585.1 of Hydrophis major. Lineage (NCBI taxonomy): Eukaryota > Metazoa > Chordata > Lepidosauria > Squamata > Elapidae > Hydrophis > Hydrophis major. Next base: position 149,191,518 of record CM066331.1, read on the forward strand.
GCATTCAGCTTTGTTCAGGTATTTTCCCACGTCATAATAGTGGTGCTTTTAAAAGCACTACTATTATGACGTGGGAAAATACTCGAACAAAGCTGAATGCCAGACATGTAAGTACCCGCGAAAACTTAAGAATATATCAGCTCAAATCCCCCAGCAACTAAGACTAACCTGTGCACAACCAAGCCCCCACCTGAACAGAACACACCTCCACCCAATCAGAACACAGCCAAGCCCCCACCCGATCAAATCACACCCCCACTAGCAGTTAAAAGGAAGAAGCAGCTACAAGCTCACATTACTCTGAGAAGCACAAAGCCGAAGACTTCATCGAAACGTCGCCTAGATACTTCCAATTTTAAGATACAAACATACATATATATATGAACATTCCATCTTCCATTAAACAGTGTGTCGTCCTGATACAAATACCTCTGTGCAATAGCAATCAAAATTTATCACTGGATACATTGTATTGGTATTAATTTTCTAATCTTACAATAATAATATTGTTTATAGTAAACCTATTTATTTCTCCCTCTTAACATGTCTTCTGATAAGAATATAATAATATTAAGCATAGCAAACCTAATAGTCATATCAATTACAGTCATCATATTGTATACATCTCTATCTTGACATACTTTCTATATTTCACTTCTATATTTCCTTTTATTTCTAGCTTCCATTTTTCTTCTCTAACCATCAATAAAATAATCCCCATCATGTAATATTCAGTTTGTTCTTTCTCCTTAATTTCAAGTGTTCATCTATTCATTTCTGCACATTCTAATATTTTTCTAATCACATTCTCATCAGTCGGCACCTCTTCATTTTTCCAATTTTGTGCAAATACAATTCTAGCTGCAATTAACCTACAAATAATTAACTATGTATTCCCTTTACTATCAATTTCAGGTAAGATCCCCAACAAGAATATTTCTGGTTTTAAGTCAATATGATGCTTTATCATCTCTTCCAGCCACTTGTGTATTTCTGTCCAATATTTTTTGGCTTCTACACATGTCCACCGCATCATGGGTGGGATAGAAATATTTTTACTACTGGTTCTGTGGGCATGGCTAAGTGGGAGTGACTAGGTGGGTATGGCCATGTGATGGGGTGGGTGCTGCCTCCTGGGCCTTAGGGCAGCCTCCTGGATGAAGCAGCAAGACAGCGAGGGAGATCCCAGCACAGCTGACCCTCAGAACAGCTAATCAACAGGAGGAAAAAAAATAATAAGAAATACAGGTTAGGCCGAACTAGTAGATGTTTTTTTTCCTACAGTTTGGCCAAATGGTAGCATTTTTTTTACTACCAGATCACCTGAACAAAGCTGAACCGGTAGAATACCACCACTGCACCACATATGATAATAAGACCCAGGTATCTGGTGGCACTTCCAACATTTAGGTGACTTATCTTTAAACATCTTTGCTAATCTCACCGGTGCAAAATGCCAAGTATAAAACATTTTATACAAGTTTTCTTTATAGGTTTCGATTCACATTTCGATGACATTAAATCTTCCTCTCTGCATCGAGCATTAAAGGGAGGGCGTATTCGGGGGTGGGCTTAAAAAAATTTAGTAACAGTTTTTCTGCCCGGTTGCTGGGTGGGCGTGGCCATGATGGGCGTGGCCTAGTTGGCCTCCTGCACCATAGTGGCGGGGGGGGGTGTTTTTGCCCTCCCCAGGCTCCAGTGGCTTTCCTTGAGCCTCCAAGGGGGTGAAAATGGCCTCTCTGGGCTTTGGAGTCTCTCTGGAAGTCGGAAACAGGCGCAGCCTTCCTGAACTTCTGGGAGGTCCATTTTTCACCCACTCTCCCCAAGCCTCCGTGCATGCCCCGCCCTTACCTGTATCCAACACGGGCCATGTGGAGACTCCTGGGAGGGGAGAGGAGAGGTGGGTGGGATTTGGGGGTTCTCCAAACTGTGCAGAATCTTAGCTAGAGGATCTCCCGAACCCCTGCCAACCTCCAGCAGCCCATCCCTGGGCGTATTGTACCATTAATGAAAACCTTATTAAAGGATAGCTGCAGATGTGCATTTATTCTTGGTGACATCATCATTCCAGAGTGCTCTTTTTCTTTCTTTCTTGTTTCCTTTTTGAAGAGCAATTTGTGGATAAAATATTGCTGGGTGCTTAAGATCCTCAGCAGAGATTCCTCCAGAGGTTAATGGTCCCTCTTGGCGGTGGCTTATGCAACAGCCTAATGACAGAGGAAATTGAAAGGAGGCATTTAAAGTGAAAACCCAGAGCTCCCGTAACATACAGAAGATTGAGTGCTGTGGTTAGAGGAAATTGAAAGCCTGCAACTCAGAGGAAAAAATGGTATTGCTTCAATGTTTCATACAAGGTGCCCTGATAAGACTTTTACAGCCACTGGGTATGGCAGATGAATTCGCTTCCTGATGGGCTATTTCAGAATATATGGAGAATACAGTTTCATCCGATAATATGTAGGCATGTTCCATGACAAATCTTGTAGAAGTGAGAAGATAACAGAGTATAATTTGGAACAGAATGTCCATGCTGTTGAAGAGGATAATTGGTTTCAATTAGCTCCTTATTCTAAAAGAATACCAGAGTTGAAAGGGGCCTTGGAGGTCTTCTAGTCCAACCCCCTGCTCAAGCAGGAGACCCTATGCCACTCCAGACAAATGGCTGTCCAGTATCTTCATAAAAGCCTCCAGCAATGGACCACTTACAACTCCTGAAGGCTGTTAAGCCTGGGTTCCCCAACCAGGGTTAAGGAGACAAGCTAAACAGAATGTGCAGCATTAGTCAGATAGGCATACAGATAAATGTGTGAGATAAGTTTGTATGTTTGTTAACATACAGTAAAAATAACAGATATGCTTGTGTTATCAAAAATATAGTTTATTCCATTTAGAGTTTATAGCATAGTCAAGATAACAGTCCATTAGTCATGTATCGTTTTAGTCCATTCAAGGATATTCAATTAGCAAAGTCCATGTAGAATATCCAATGTCAGTTCACTTACAAATCAGTCCTTTCTCTCTCCCTTTCTAGTAGGGGAAAAACTCAGTCTTCATCCAGTAATTAGGGATCATCAAGCCAGAGCGAGCAAGCTGCGGTACCTTGCTTCTTTTATGGTGCTTTTACAACCACTCCCTTAATTACATTCCTATAGTTAAAGTTGCAGACACTTTAACTAATAATGATAACATATTTATTATTTTACCTAAACCAGTTAGGGTAAACAATGTTATCCCTAACATAGGCAACCCATTCCACTGGTTAATTGTCCTCACTATTAGGAAATTTCTCCTTAGTTCTAGGTTTGTTCTCTCCTTGATGAGTTTCCATCTTTTGCTTCTTGTCCTGTCTTCTGGTGCTTTGGAGTTCCCCTCTTCTTTGTGGCAGCCCCTCAAATACTTCCCATCTGATTCTACAGCAATGCCTTTTTCATAACTCTAGAAAAAGTGCAAACTCTAGAAAGAGTGCAAAGAAGAGCAACCAGGATGATGAGGGGATGATTGGAGGCTAAAACATATGAAGAATGGTTACAGGAACTGGGCTTGTATAGTCTAGGGAAGAGAAGGACCAGGGAAGATATGATAGCGGTCATCCAATATTTGAGGGGTGGCCATAGAGAGGAAGGGGTCAATCTATTTTCTAAAGCACCTGAAGGCCAGACAAGGAACAATGAATGGAAACTGAACAAGAAGAGATTCAACCTAGAAATAAGGAGAAATTTTCTGACAGTCAGAGTGTTCTGTATCCTACTTTGCATTCTTGAAATCCCCGCGCTTTGATTGGTCAAAGCGCGGGGTAATCTGATTGGTCAGGCAAGCCGCGCTGATTGGCTCGCTAAGAATCTCCCATGATTGGTCCATTCGAATTGCGGGATATTCAAAGCGATGCCATTGGCCACGGCCGCCACAGCTAGAGAATAAAAAGCTGGAAAACTTTCCGTTCGGGAGTTCGGTTTTCCTGTACCCAATAAAGAGCTAATGCACAAGTCACCGACTCCTGGCATCATTCCGACGGACACAACACTGGCAACGAGGGTGGGATTCTGATCCTGAACCGAAGCACGTGTCCGACGGAAGCTAGACGAAACTCCAAGATGGCAAACATCGTGCCACCCGCACCCTTCAACCCCGCCAACGAGGACTGGGAATCGTACTCAGACAGATTCCGCATGTTCCTCGAATGCAGCGACCTGAAGGACGCCACCGGCCCGAAGAAGCGAGCCGTTTTCCTAACCCACTGCGGCCCCGCAGTGTTTAAGATGGCCAAAGCGCTAGCCAAACCCGCCGACGTGACCGCGATGGACTGGGACGACCTCGAGCCAATACTCCGGCAACACTACACCCCAGCCGTGCCCATCCTCATCCGACGACACGAGTTCTATCGGCGGTGTTAAGCCTGGTTTCCCCAACCAGGGTTAGGGAGACAAGCTAAACAGAATGTGCAGCGTTCGTCAGATAGGCACACAGATAAATGAGTGAGCTAAGCTTGTATGTTTATTAACATAACAGTAAAAATAACAGATACGCTTGTGCTATCAAAAATATACTTTATTCCATTATGAGTTCATAGCATAGTCAAAATAACAGTCCAATAGTCATGTATCATTTAGTCAGTCCATTCAGGGATATTCAGTTAGCAAAGTCCATGTAGAATATCCTATGTCAGTTCACTTACAAATCAGTCCTTTGTTTATCTCCCGTTCGAGCAATGCAGTCTTGATTCCAAGCAGTAATCAGGGATCATCAAAGCCAGAGAGAGAGCAAGCTGCAGTCTTGCTTCTTTTAAAGTGCTTTCACAACCACTCCCCTAATTACATTCCCATATTTAAAGTTGCAGACACTTTAACTTATAAACCATGATAACATATTATTATTTACCTAAACCAGTTAGGGTAAACAATGTTATCCCTAACATTCTCCCCTTTTAGGAAATAATAATAAATATAACTATTTACATCTTTAAATCATATTTATTACAACTCTCTTTAAACTTGCTTACTCCTTGAGCTTTTGTAAATTGGTCTGCAATGTTTTCTTCTGTCATGCAGTATTCCAATTTAATTAGCCCATTCTTTACAGATTCTCTAACATTTAAGTATCTTAAATCAGTATGCTTTGATCTAGTTTTTACAGCAATACTAGTAGCTAACTGTATAGCTGCTTGGTTATCCTCGTACACAACAATGGAATCTTTAACAGTTATACCCATGTCTAATAATAACTGTTTGTACAAAATCAAGTCAGTGCATAATAATGACAGACATGAAAATTCCGCTTTCATCGTGGACAAGCTGATATGCTGTTGTCTGATTGACCTCCACCCTATTAGTGTCTTACCAAATAATATAGCCATCCCAGATGTTGATTTTCTTGTGTTTATATCAGTTGCAAAACTTACATCTGCATAGGCACTAAGACTCAAATCACCCTTTGGTTCTATATATAATGCATGGTTTATTGTTCCTTTAAGATATCTTAAAATTCTCTTTAATGATTGCCAATGACATTGATGTGGATCTGAATTAAAACGAGCCAGCTGATTTACACTATAAGCAATATCTGGCCTAGACCAATTGCTTATATATGATAAGCTACCAATCAAAGATTGATGTATAGACTTATCAAATTTGGGACTTTGATCATCAGTTTGGCAAACTTCCTGATTCATTGGAGTCTTTGCCGGTTTACAAAGTTCCATTTTATATGTCTTAATTAATTGGCAAATTTTATCTTCTTGAGATATCTTAAATCCATTTTTTGTTTTGTTAATTGTCAATCCTAGATACTTTTTAATTTTACCTAAATGCTTTAATTTTATCTTTTTAGCTAATAATGATATAATCTCATTAGCTTCATTATTAGTCTTAGTTATCAAAGCAATATCATCTGTAAATAATAATAATAATGACACCGTTCCATTACTTTCTCTTTTAAACACACATGGATCTGCTAAACCAGATTTAAAACCTATATTGTTTAACTCTTTCACAATATATTGGTTCCACTCAAACCCAGATTGTTTCAACCCGTAAAGACTCTTTTTGAGTTTCCAACAATCATTACTATTTACTTTATTGTCTTTTATACCTACTGGCTTTTTCAAATATATAGTGTGCTGCAATGGTGCATGCAAATAAGCAGTTTCTACATCTAAATGGTTAATGACATAGTTTTTCTTAGCTGCCCACACTAATGCTGCTCTTAAAGATGTTGCTTTAAGACTTGGTGCAAAAACTTCATCATAATCAGATGCAGTTTGATTAAATCCTTGAGCTACCAACCTAGCCTTATGGGTAACAGTCCCATCATTTCCAGTTTTTACTTTAAATATCCATTTGCACCCAATGGATTTTTCTCCTGGAGGTAATTTAGCATCTTCATATACTTTCATTACCTTTAATGAATTTAGTTCTTTTTCCATTGCCTTTTGCCAATTCTCCTGATCCTTAGCAGAATACATCTTAAGTTCATCTACACTAGTTGGAACTTTAGTTACTTGGCAAACTATACTTGCTTGATACCTATCAGGTGGTCTAGTTACACGTGTAGTACGTCTAGGTATTACAGGACTTACAGGTGGACTTTCATTTATTAACTCTTCTTGATTATCTAACTCTTCCTGATCAACTGTTTACTCTTGTTCTGGTCCTATTTGCTCTTCGTGGACTTCTTCTTTAATTGGACACTTCTTATAACTAATCTGATCTTTCTGCCTTTTGTAGGGTTCAATAATTACTTCATTATTTAAATCTTGCTCTAATCTATTCCATCCTACATGTTCTAGGAATTTTGCACTAGCACTGGTGTAAACTCTAGATGGACCTGGTTCCCAGAATCTATAAGATCTATGATTAGATGTATATCCTACAAAATATAATCTTTTAGCTCTATGCTGTCCTTTGTGTCTAAGTTGTGTAGGGATATGCACCCATGCTGGTGCTCCAAATGTGTGCATGTAACTTAAATCAGGTTTTGTACCATGCCACAGTGTGAATGGTAATTCACCTGTTGTTGAATTAACATTATTTAATATATGATTACCAAACATTATTGCTTCTCCCCATAAATTGTCAGGTAATCCTGAATCAGACATCATAGTTCGTGCCATTGATTGTAATGTTTGGCCTCGTCTCTCTATAAAGGCATTATATTGTGGCCTATATGGTGCAGACTTTTTATGTTGAATACCTAACATTCTTAGTCTGTTCTGGAATTTATTATTTGTAAATTCTGTACCATTATCTGTTATAAGAGTTACTAATTTCTTTTTAGTTTTCTTTTCAGCAAATTTTATCCAATTAAAGAGATTTAGATACGTTTCAGTTTTGCTCTTCATTAAATAGCAAAACCCACATCTAGAATAGTGGTCCATTATGCTTAGTATGTAACGAGCTCCTCCTACACTTGGTTTTTTCGGACCTATTAAATCAGCAAATACTACTTCTAAAGGCTCTTTAGTAGTAAATCCATCAACTCTATTAGCCGGTGTGACTCTGGCTTTGCTTTGATTACAGGCATTACATTGCAAATACTTATGACAAGGTTTCAAACTTATTCCCTTAGATAATTCAACAGTTTTCTTAAGCATTTTAAAATTTAAATGCCCTAGCCTTCGATGTAACAAGTGAATACATTCATCATAGGGTTTCTTATCATCATAAACCGTGTTAGCCACCTTTAAACCATCATTATTTAACACATATAATTCACCTCTTAAAGATGCAGTAATTCTCTTATCTTCTTTTTCAATTATGCAGTTATCTCCTTTAAATGTAACTATATATCCTAGTTTAACCAAAATTCTTACTGAAATTAAATTAAACTTAAGTTGTGGTACATATAACATTTTTACATTCTCTTTTATAAAAGAACAATATGCTATACCTTGACCTTTAGCTTTCAGTTGCCAGCCATTGGCTAACGATATCTGCTGTGTACTCTTGGACATTTTAATAAAATTTCTGTTATCATTTGTTATACATTGGGATGCTCCACTATCAACCACCCATAAATTATTTTTTACAGCTCCGTTAGTATACATGGCTAACTCTAAATTTTTATTTATCTTTTGATGACTTTTAGTATTCTGGCCAGCGTTCTGGCATTTTGCTTTTTTACAAAATCTTGCCAAATGTCCTCTTCCTCCACAATTAAAACACTTTTTAATTGCGTATGCAGTAGGAGATTCATTATCTTCTCTTTGAGGTTGCTGCCTCCTTAACTGATCTCTTTCAAGCCTTCTTCTGGCCTCTTCAATCAATCTGCCAGTTATATCAGTTAAAGTTAGACTTTCCTTTGGCAAAATTTCAAGGGAAGTTATGTAGTTGTCATAACTTTCATCAAGTGAAGATAGAATTATGTAGACTTGGTGTAGTTCAGAGAAAATAAGCTCTTTCTCGTGCAGTTCTTGAAAAATGCTTTGCATAGTTTTCAAATGACTCAGCATATCACCATTCGTCTGGAGATGCGTACTGAAAAGCTTCCGTGTTAGATTTATGTGAGCACCAACATTATCTCGAACATAAATCCTCTTCAGCTTCTGCCAACACCCAACAGCCGTTTTCTCTCCGTGGATATAAACAAGCTGTTGGTCAGTTAAGGTTAAAGCAATTATGCAAATAGCGTGTTCATTTTTATGCATAAATTCTTCTATCTTTAGTTTATCTTCATCATCCTCTGGATCCCATTCTTCTACATTTGGTGGATTTTCAATTATGTTCCACAAACCTTCTCTTCGTAGAAGCAGACTACATTTCATAGACCATGATACATAGTTTGTTCCATCCAACTTGGATATAAGGGACAAACTTTGTTGATTGACTTGTGCCATGTTTTCTTTGTATGGATATAAAACTATAATTAATAAAACACAGCTGTCTGTTTACTGTAATGTATAACAACACAAACTCTCACTTTTACATAAATCTGTTTTATCCTAGTTAAACTGACTTTGCAGCCTCTGGGCCCATAACCAGTGTTAAGTCTGGTTTCCCCAACCAGGGTTAGGGAGACAAGCTAAACAGAATGTGCAGCGTTAGTCAGATAGGCACACAGATAAATGAGTGAGCTAAGCTTGTATGTTTATTAACATACAGTAAAAATAACAGATACGCTTGTGCTATCAAAAATATAGTTTATTCCATTATGAGTTCATAGCATAGTCAAAATAACAGTCCAATAGTCATGTATCATTTAGTCAGTCCATTCAGGGATATTCAGTTAGCAAAGTCCATGTAGAATATCCTATGTCAGTTCACTTACAAATCAGTCCTTTGTTTATCTCCCGTTCGAGCAATGCAGTCTTGATTCCAAGCAGTAATCAGGGATCATCAAAGCCAGAGAGAGAGCAAGCTGCAGTCTTGCTTCTTTTAAAGTGCTTTCACAACCACTCCCCTTATTACATTCCCATATTTAAAGTTGCAGACACTTTAACTTATAAACCATGATAACATATTATTATTTACCTAAACCAGTTAGGGTAAACAATGTTATCCCTAACAGGCGGGACCAACGGTCGGGTGAGAGCTTCAGCGACTTCGTCGCAGAACTACAGCACCTAGGGGGGCTGTGCGAATTCGCCAACATGGACGAAGCCCTGCGAGACCAAATCGTGCTCGGCCTTTGGGACCCCATCCTCCAAAGTCGGCTGATGGCCAAGGGCAACGTCGCCCTCGCCAATACCATCACCGAACCTACAGCAGCCGAAGCTACCCGACGATCCGCCGACCACATGCGCAGACCGAACGCTGGGGACCGCAGCGGGAATAACCACCCTGCAAGGTCGACCGAGGCCCAACCTGAGATGACCACCCACCAGGGCGTCGTCCACTCCGCATAGGGCACTTCCGACGAGGAGGAGGAAATCCACCGTCTCCAGGCAGGCTGCGACCTGCGGAACCAGCGGGGTCATAAGTCGAGGACCACCTGTGCCGGTTGCGGAGGCGACCACCCCAGGTCAGAATGCCAGTTCTTTGACTCAATCCAGCATTGCGACAAGAACGGGCACATCGCCCGCGTCTGCCGACTCAAAAAGAGCCGCATCCCGACATGATGGGAACAGAGCGAACGGAGACGAGAGAGCACACCACCCTGGACCAGAGATCGCCCTGCTGACAACTGATGGGACCGGAACGGACAATCCCAACAAGGCGGTGAGACCCGGCGAAGAGAGGAGACCCATCAGACGGTCACCATCGGCCACGCCACAACCAACAACGCCTGGAAGGTCTACGTGGAGGTAGGCATAGAAGGCGAGCCATGTAAAATGGAGGTGGACTCCGGGTCCTACCTCTCCATGGTAGCATGGCACGAAATAAAACGCTTGGTGCCTACCATCCAGAGGAAAGGCCTAGACAACCAGAGACTAATCGTGAAAGACTACCAGGGAAACCGCATCCCTGTAGTCGGAACCGGACAGTTCAAGGTAACCTACAAAGGGCACACTGAAAGACTTCCCTTGACCATCGTCGATCGTGACCGCCCAAGCCTACTGGGACTCCAATGGTTCGCACCGCTCGGCATCGCAGTCATGGGCATCGACCACATCGCCGACGACGACTGGGAGCAACAATTAGCCTGGGATTTCCAAGAGGTGTTTGACGGAAACCTAGGCAAGTACCGAGGGCCCCCTATATCATTCAGCCTAGACCCAAACGTCCCCCCGAAACGCCTAAAACCAAGGCGGGTACCATTCATGCTTAAACCGAAGATTGACGAGAAAATTGACAAGCTCGTCAAGCAAGGGGTCCTACAACCCATAGACCACGCCCGGTGGGAGACCCCAATAGTCACCCCAATCAAGCTGGATGGGTCGGTGAGAATCTGTGGGGACTATAAGGCCACCCTAAATGGCGCCTTGCAGCAAAGCGCTTACCCCATCCCAGTAGTGCAACACCTACTACACTCACTGGGAGGGGCAAGGTTTTTGCTAAACTCGACCTCGCCCAGGCATACCAACAATTGCCGGTCGATGAGGAAACGGCAGAAGCGCAAACCATAGTCACCCACCAGGGAGCCTTTAAATGCAACCAACTCCAATTCGGAGTCAGCGTGGCGCCTGGAATATTCCAAAGCCTAATGGAAAGGCTGTTACAAGGCATCAAGGGGGTGGTACCCTACTTCAACGATGTCCTAGTGTCGGCAACCAACCAGGCCGAACTAGAGAGTCACCTAAGGGAGGTGCTAACCAAGTTCAAAGAGACCGGGCTCAAAGTAAAGAGGGAAAAATGCCAATTATACACGGAGCGGGTTGAATTCCTAGGATATCTCCTCGACTGTCATGGCATTCACCCCACCAACAAAAAGATCAAAGCCATCAAAGAAGCCCCCACACCCAAGTCAAAGACAGAACTTCAGGCGTTTCTGGGGCTGCTTAACTTTTATAATGTCTTCCTGCCCCAAAAGGCGACAGCAGCGGAGCCTTTGCATAGGCTCTTGGATAAGGTGGCGACCTGGACTTGGGGGAAACGCGAGGAAGCCGCCTTCAAGAAAACAAAGGACCTACTCACTTTGGATGCCGTCCTCATCCAGTACAACGAGACCCTCCCACTAGCCGTCACCTGCGACGCATCACCTTTCAGCATCGGAGCTGTCCTCAGCCACACTCTTCCCGACGGAAAGGAAGCACCCATCGCGTTCTTTTCAAGGACCCTCAGCAAACCGGAGTGGAACTACAGCCAACTGGACAAAGAGGCATTGGCTGTCGTCGCAGCGGTGAAGAGGTTCCACGAGTACCTCTACGGCCGGACCTTAACCATCGTCACCGACCACAAGCCGCTGTTGGGAATACTCACCGGGAACAGGGCCACCCTGAACATTCTGTCTCCCAGAATGAAAAGGTGGTCCGAATTCCTGGCCGCATACAACTACAGACTCACACACCGACCCGATAAGACTATCTCCCACGCGGATGCCTTAAGCCGTTCACCGCTACCCGAACCGGACACTGACCCAGCACCCACAACGACCACCCTGAGCATAGAGACTTTACCCGACCTACCCATAACCGCGTCAGACATTGCCCGAGAAACTAATAAAGACAAACGTCTGGCACGGGTCTTGCATTGGGTAGAGAAAGGGTGGCCGGAAAGAGAAAATGACGAGACTTTCAAAACATTCCGGAACCGACAAACGGAACTTTCATTGCTAAAAGGGTGTATACTATGGGGGGACAGGGTGGTCATCCCGGAAAAACTACAAGGGAAGGTACTGGAACTGTTACACGAGGGGCACCCGGGCATCGTCAGAATGAAAGCCCTGGCCAGAAGTTACGCTTGGTGGCCAGGGATGGACAAACAGATCGAGGCCTGGGTAGCAAGGTGTCAACGATGCCAGGAAACCAGGCCAAGCCCACCCACAGCACCCATCCTAGAGTGGGAAACCCCCAGGGGACCTTGGTCTAGAATCCATATAGATTTCGCCGGGCCCACAAGAGGCCACAGTTTCCTAATAACGGTAGACGCTTACTCCAACTGGCTGGAGGTAAGCAACATGAGAACAACCACCACGGAGGCCGTGACAAAAGAACTCTGCAAACTTTTCGCAACTCACGGCCTCCCAGACATCCTCGTGTCCGACAACGGGCCCCAATTTTCCTCGCTGGAATTCGAAAAATTCCTAGCGGAATGGGGCATACGGCACGCACTGACAGCCCCGGTGCACCCAGCGGCGTACGGAAGGGCAGAACGGATGGTTCAATTCACGAAAAAAACCATCCGGAAAATAGAGCACAGGGAGATCCAGGACAAAATAAATAAATTACTATTCACACAGCACATAACCCCGAACACCACAACAAACAAGAGCCCGGCGGAACTACTAATGGGGAGGAAAATAAGGTCCCCACTTGATAGACTACACCCCACGTACAACCCAGAGAAACCCCCAGACTCTACCAGCAGACACCGAACCTTCACACCAGGCGACGCGGTCTACGCGAAAAACCTAACCGGGGATCCAATGTGGGTGCCAGCAACAATAACACAAATAACAGGCCCATGCTCATACCGGCTGCAAACAACCGATGGACGAGCGTGGAAACGCCACATCGATCAGTTAAGATCGACGACGGCCACACAAGATAGACAACCAAATGCAACCAGCCCCCTCAACGCAAACCAAGAGGGGAGGGAATACCCCGGAAACCAAAACACAGAAGAAGGTAACCAGCGATACTCACCTGCAAGCAACCAGCACGAACCCTCACCGACAAGGGAAAGCCAGGCCAGCTCAATCATCCCGGAAAGACCGAGCGGGACCGCCGCTCAACCAACCCGGGTAACCCAGGAGGGAGCTGCGAAGAGCGGCCCGGCAGGACAGACCAGGCGGTCCCCATGACGGAAGCAGGAGGAACAGGTAACCCGACCGAACTGCCCGGGATCCAGCCGACGACTGACCTGCGCAGGTCCAGTAGGCAAAGACGGAGCCCTGCCTACCTACGGGACTACGCGACGTAAGGACTGAACCAAGAGGGGAGAGGTGTTCTGTATCCTACTTTGCATTCTTGAAATCCCCACGCTTTGATTGGTCAAAGCGTGGGGCAATCTGATTGGTCAGGCGAGCCGCGCCGATTGGCTCGCTAAAAATCTCCCGCGATTGGTCCATTCGAATCGCGGGAGATTCAAAGCGATGCCATTGGCCGTGGCCACCGCGGCTAGAGAATAAAAAGCCGGAAAACTTTCCATTCGGGAGTTCGGTTTTCCTGTACCCAATAAAGAACTAATGCACAAGTCCCTGACTCCTGGCATCATTCTGACGGACACAACACAGAGCAATCAACTCATGGAGCAGAAGTTGTGGGAGCTTCATCACTGGAAGCTTTCAAGAAAAGACTGGACTGCCATTTGGCAGAAATGGTGTGGGGTCTCCTGCTTGGACTAGATGACCTACACAGTCCCTTCCAACTCTGTTAATCTGTTAATCTTTCAATAAGCACCAGCCAGCAGGCATGGAAAATCCTCAAAACGTTCAACAACCCCTCCTGGAGTTCTGGAAAGTTCTCCTTGAGCTCTTGAACTCTGTAGCAGAAGGGCAGGTAATAGCTCAGGCCCTGGTCTGCTTTCTTTTTCCCTTTTGCATTCCTCTGGTAATTTCTCGTTAGCAAAGAACACCTGGAGAAGAAGGAGGTCCCTGCTAGAGCAGGAGAACAAATCTTTTCCCAGGCCTGAGGCTGCCCATCAGCTCTGCTGGGAATTCCTGATGGCAGTAAGCAAGCCAAAAACAGAATGTCCTGATGGCAAGAAATAGAGTGGCAGAAGTTAGTTTCCTAGAATGAAATGCAAAGGCCAATTCCATGAAATAACAACTTTTCACTGTCCTGGGAACTGCTGCTCTGACCAGGACCCTGAAGGAAGAAGGAGAGTATCATGAAACCCCTTGGCCAGTCAAAGGCTATTTATACTATAGAATATAAAACAACAGAGATGGAAGGGACCTTGGAGGTCTTCTAGTCCAACCCCGGTTAAGGCAGGAAACCCTACACCATTTCAGACAAAAGGTTGTCCCATCTCTTCTTAAAAACCTCCAGTGTTGGAGAATTCACAACTTTTGGAGGCAAGTTGTTCCGCTGGTTAATTGTGGAATTTCTCCTTAGTTCTAGGTTGCTTCTCTCCTTGATTAGTTTCCATCATTTGCTTCTTGTCCTGCCCTCAGGTGTTTTGGAGAATAACTTGACCCCCTCTTCTTCGTGGCAGCCCCTGAGATATTGGAACACTGCTATCATGTCTCCCCTAATCCTTCTTTTCATCAAACTAGACATACCCAATTCCAGGAACTGTTCTTCATATGTTTTAGTCTCCAGCCCCCTCCTAATCATCTTGGTTGCTCTTCTCTGCACTTTTTTGAGAGTCTCAACATCTTTTTTTACATCATGTTAATCTGTTAATCTTCTCATCACTCCTTATCACTCATCCCTCCCACTTGTGACTGTATGACTGTAACTTTGTTGCTTGTATCCTAATGATTTATATGGACTGTTTCCTAGTATGATTTGATTGCTTCTTGTACCCTATGACTATCATCAAGCGTTGTACCTGATGCTTCTTGACTCTTGACGAATGTATCTTTTATTTTATGTATACTGAGAGCATTTGCACCCAGACAAATTCCTTGTGTGTCCAACCACACTTGGCCAATAAAGAATTCTATTCTATTCTATGGCAACTAAAACTGGATGTAGAATTCCAAGTGTGGTCTGTGGAGATTCTCAGTCATCCAAGTCATGGTTGTCCTAAAGGTGCTTTTTTCAGGAGGCAACTGAACTTTCTTGTTTTTTCTTTGAAGATGTTCCATTTATCATCCAAGAAGCTTCTTCAGCTCTGACTGGATGGTGGGGAATGGAAGGATTGATATTCCTTGCAGACAGCTGGTCATTCGCATTCTTTTTAGAGAGTCGTTGAGGCCACTTGGAGGTTTATCTGTGTCCTCAGAGTCACCTGAGTAGTGCAATTTTTCCTCTGGATATCCACTCCTACTCCCACACGTATACAATTTGGGATGAACTCTCTTTGAATGGTGTGGGAGTACAACCAGGTTAACAGCCGTGGTGGCACAGTCATTAGAATGCAGTACTGCAGGTTACTTCTGCTGACTGCCAGCTGCCAACACTTCGGAAGTTAGAATCTCACCGGCTCCAGGTTGACTTAGCCTTCCATGCTTCCGAGGTGGGTAAAATGAGGACCCAGATTGTTGGGGGCAATAGGCTGGCTCTGTAAACCACTTAGAGAGGCTGTAAAGCCCTTTGAAGTGATAAAGAAGTCTAAGTGCTATTGCTGTCTCTGCCATGGTGGCACAGTGGTTAGAATGTAGTATTGCAGGCAAACTCTACCCACAGCCTGGAGTTTGATCCTGACTGGCTCAAGGTTGACTCAGCCTCCATCCTTCAGAGGTTGGTAAAATGAGGACCTAGATTGTTGGAGACAATTACACTGGCTGTAAAGCACTGTGAAGTGGTATATGTCTAAGTGCTATTGCAATTGCAATTAAGGCACCAAAACATTAGGACTCGACTGAAAAAAAATTTCCTGTCAAATGAAGCCACTTCAGGGTTCAGTGCAATGATATGTCTCCAAACCATCCCAATTAAATTGGGGCCCCAAGCTGCTTTGTAGTTGCCGAAATTAATAATTAAAGAATCCAAGTCCAGGGAAAATTTGTTCAAGGGCAAGGCAGAGTAATTTGAACTTCATCCTCCCCGCACCTCTGTGGGGAATAGAACATTCCGAGACTGAGTGGAATCCCGAATCCAGTTCCAGCCTTCAGTGCTCAATGCCATTCTGAATCTCTTCCTTTCCAAAACGTAGAACAAATCGTTCATTTTCTTAGACAAACAAATAACGGGCTCTTTCTCAGGTTTTCCAGAATTTGATCGAGTTCATCTGTGACGAGCAAAATATTATGAAATAATAAGTCTTCAAGAACAACACATATTTTCCTCATAACAATAATGAGGAGGACACACATTTTAGGAAAATTAATGTAAAAGTTTCCAGATGCCCTATTTGTTCAGTTAATTAGACACCGATGAAGCTAAATTAGCGCGGTGGTCTCTTTGGCAGGCAGAGGCCATTGGCTTTTTTGAGCAAGCTTTGAGAAGAACATGACTTTGGCCCAGGGGTGGGATTCAATTTTTTTAACAACCGGTTCTGTGGGCGTGGCTAGATGGGTATGGTCATGTGACTGGGTGGGTATGGCTCTTTTTTTGCAAGAAACCCCCCCCCCCATTTTTTGCCCTGTGGCCCTCAGGAAAGCCTCCTGGAGGGGTGTTTTTGCTCCCAGAAGGCTTCCCTAGAGCCCAGAAAGGCAAAAAAATGGAGCATAGGGTGGGGGTGCAGCACCCCCACCCCAATCTCCACACATCCCTTTTTGCCTCCTGGGCCTCAGGGAAGCCTCCTGGGTGAAGCAGTAAGACAGTGAGGGGGATCCCGGCACAGCTGATCATCGGAACAGCTGATTGTCAGGAAGAGGGAAAAAAGAAATACCTCAAGGAGTGACTGGGCATGGGACAATGCAGTCATCTATGTCGGGCATGTGCGTGATGTCGTGCATGCATGATAAGGACTGACTGGGCGGGGAGGAGAGGGGCAGGTAGAGAGGGGTCGGGCCAGTGAGAAGCACGATTTGCTGGTTCTTCGAACTGCACAGAATCATAACAACCGGATCTATAGAACCAGTCCAAACCGGTAGAATACCACCCCTGCTTTGGCCTAATGTAGAGGTGTTGTTCTTGATGATTAGGAGAATGATTATATAATAGGGTGAGGTTAGAGGCAGGAAGCAGGGCCTGAAAATGGGGTGAGACTAGGGGAGGGGAAGGTCACCAATCGTGTCCAACCCAGAATGGCAATTACTGCTATTGTCACTAGGAGACGATGCTCAGAAATTTTGGTTCCTCCAAACTGGAGCTGATAACGTCTTGTTTAACAATGTGGGAATCCATAAATATGAACTCCATGTTCCTGGCTCCTAATCCATGCTTTCTCAAACTTGGAAACTTTAAGAGATGTTGAGTTTGTCCCGTTGCCATAATGGTGGTCTGCGTGCAATGTTGAGATAAAAGGCATGTAGAGGGAAGCATGTATATTGAATAACATGGGCTCTTCTGAGTCCATGGAGCCGTGGTGGTGCAGTGGTTAGAATGAAGTATTGCAGGCGATTCCAGTTCACTGCCAGGAGTTCGATTCTGACTGGCTCAAAGTTGACTCAGCCTCCTGTCCTTCTGTGGTCGGTAAAATGAGGACCCAGATTGTTGGGGGCGATAGGCTGACTCTGTAAACCACTTAGAGAGGGCTGGAAAGCACTGTGAAGTGGTATATAAGTGCTATTTCTGTTGCTATTCTGCCAACTGTAGATCAAAGCATCAATCTTCAAATGCAGTATTGGGTATTTTGACCATGTCATCAAAGCACCCTTCCTTTTAATATGCTTTGGGGCATATTAATCCCCTCTCCTGCTAGCTACTATCCAGCAAATGTTGCATATGGTTAAGCCACACAATTAAGCAGAGGCAAGGTATTGGAAGAATTGATGTATCGTGATATATCCACATTCTGCCGCCAATTTCTTTCTGAAGGAGAATGCTTCCCTCCCCGATAGATCTTGGCAGAAATGGTATACCCTTTGCTGTTTGGTTTTTTTATTGTTATTGTTTTGAAGTGTTCTATGGGAAACCTATGACACAAAAAGCATGACTTCTGGATTGAAATCTATGGATTATTGATAGCAGATGGAGTTTTGGGAGAATCCTGTAATGATAGAAATGCCCCAAAATAACTTTTGATTGATGCTGCTTTGGACTGAATTATTGCTGTCTTTTTTAATAAAGCTGAATTATTACCAACAGAAGAAATTATTTGTAGCTCAGGGTTGAACTGTGAGCTCCTTGAGACTTCTGAGCTTGGTGGCTTTCTTGCAGAAATTTCATTACCCAACTAGTTAATAACATCAGTGCTCAAAAGAAGTGGGGTTTGCTCTTATTTTTACATACTAGTGGCTTTTCCTGTCATTTTTGCTGGGAGTGTCCTTGGCTGTTCCTTGATTAATTATTATTTAAGTATTATGATTCATCACAAAGTCAGCCAGATGTTCAACCTGGATTTGACACCTTTGTTAACCTATTGAGTCCCTTCCTGGAATAAACAGAGATGGATGTTTGATGGTGTTACAGATATCGTCACAGGATGTAAGTTGTTCCAAGCAAAGCTGCCTTCTGCAATTGACTGATGGGGAATGTGTCAATGCCAATGGTGTTCAAGTGGTGCTCCAGTTTTGGGATTGTTCCCAAAATGCCTATTACTATTAAGCCTGCCTTTGCTTTTTTTATTATTATGTTATTGATTATTACCTAAGTGTCTTTTTGCTTATTTAACACAGTATAGTTTTGCAGCTTCCATTTTCAACCTTCTAACTTGTTCCAGGAGGAAGAGGAAAAACTCACCTGGAGAGACCGCACACCTGGCTACTTAGTGAACTGTGCTTCCATCTTGTTTATGGTAACTCTCCTTGTCTTCTTTTCCTTGAGGTTTATAGAAAACTTGCACTGACACCTTCAAGTTTCCTTCAACTGTCTTTTCCCACATAAATCTTCCGCCTGAAACACCCCTCTCAGAGAGATAGATTACTTTGGCATTCCTTCCAGCCCCTGTCAGCCAAATCCAAAGTATGACTTAATCTCTGGTGCAGAGTTTGACATTTGATCAATAAAACGTGACTGATAGATTGAAGTATTTGGAATGGGCCAGTAATGCCCATGTTAAGTTCTTCATGTCAGCTGGTGATAATGGCTTCCTGGATGTCTTAAATGAGATGGTTCCTGGCAGCCAGTCCCAAGAATGTTGGCGGGGGGGGGGGGGCAAGGAGAAGGGAGGAGGCATGTCATGAAAACTGAGACCATTACACAATGGACATGGATTTTGTGCAATGGCTTCCTTGTACATAGTGGGCCATTGCTGCTTCTTTTGTGGTCACTATACTACCAAAAAGTTGTTGAGACTTTGGAAGAAGTTCAAAGAAGAGCAACTCAAATGATCAAAGGCCTGGAGACTAAAACATATGAAGAACAGTTGCAGGATTTGGGTTTGTCTAATTTAGAAAATTGAAAATAAGGACTAGTGGGGACATGATAGCAGTATTCCAGTATTTGAGGGACTGCCACAAAGAAGAGGGGGGATGGGAAAATCATCCATTCCATTCTATTCTATTCTACCATATGTTACATCCTTCAAGAGTTCTTGTTAGCATCCTTTCCTGCAAAGTGGGCAGTGGTCAAACTGGCAAACTGGTCCAGAGTTTGACAACGACGAATGGAGGATCTTCCCCTCAATTGTGCAAAATTGACCTTCTCAAAGCACTGGAGATGACTTTTCTCCTGCTAAGTCTAATGTAGACTTTTGATTGACTGATTGATTGACTGACAGACTGATTGATTGAACAGTTTTATTTATGTGACCTCCCATCTCAGATACGGGACTCTTAGTGGCTAACAAGAAACATTATAACAAATAAATAACATGTACGGTAGCCAAGATAAAAGACCAACCAACACAACAATTAACACAACTGGGATATGTGCTCAACCATTCACCTGGAGCCCAAGGCTTAGTAAAAAAATAAGACATAATAGCAATGTTCCAATATCTTAGGACAGGGGTCTTGAAACTTAACAGCTTTAAGACTTGTGGACTTCAACTCCCAGAATTCCTCCTTCAATCATGATAACTCAGGAATTCTGGGAGTTGAAGTCCACAAGTCTTACACTTGCCAAGTTTGAAGATCCTTGTCTTAGGGATTGCCACAAAGAAGAGGCAATCAAGCTACTCTCCAAAGCACCTGAAAGCAGGAAAAGAAGCAGTGGGTAGAATCAAATCAAGGAGAGAAGCAACCTGGAACAAGGGAGAAATTTCCTGACAGTGAGAACAATTAACCAGTGGAACAACTTGCCTCCAGAAGTTGTAGATGCTCCAACAATGGAAATTTTTAAGAAGAGATTGGACAACCATTTGTCTGAAATGGTACAGGGTTTCCTGCAGAGCAAGGGGTTGGACTAGAAGACCTCCAAGGTCCCTTCCAAGATTCTGTTAAAAGAAGGTCTTCAAGTTTTATGAAAGACCAGCGGGGTTAGGACAAGTCTCGTCTCTGAAGCAATAATGTTCCATAGGGCAAGGTCACCAATGAGAAAGACCTCTCTTCTTAGATCCACCAGAGGACACTTCCTGGTGGACAGGATGTGGAGCATACCTGACAGGATGGGGAGATACAGCCAGGGAGAGGCTGCAAATAATCCTGCCAACTACTGATAATGGAGCAGGCCTTTCCACTCTCATGGCCTCATACTCTGCACAATCTTTCCTAGCTGCTTTCCCTAATATCCTGTCTGCAAACATGGCGCCCTTTAGTCTTCCTCTATGTCCCTCCCAGGAATGGGGGGGTCTTTACTGAATTCCAAGCATCCCAAAATGATTTCTAGAAGCTCTTATTAAAAATAGATAGGTATGATCAAAAGACAAAGGTCAGACAAGGCCAGCCACACAAAAGCTCAGCTTTATTCCTGGTCTAAAAGAGGGATGTCAAACTCGATTTCATTGAGGGCCACACCAGGATTGTGTTTCTCTTTGGGGTGGTGTCACTCATGTTGGGAGATGCCTGTGGAGGCCCGAGCACTCTGCCAGCGAAAACGGGCTCCCAAGCAACCCTCTCCCAGCCAAAATGGATCTTGGGAGGGCTGCATGCAGCCCCCATGAGCTCTGTTTTCAGCTGCAACAACCTCCTGCAACCCTCTGCCAGCCAAAACAGAGCTTGGGAGGACTGTGTGTAGCCACAGTCTGTTTTCAGTTGCGATGGTCTCCTGCAGCCCTCTGCCAGCCAAAACAGAGATTGGGTGAGCTATGTGAGGCACCTCAGGCCAGTCCTTTGCTGTTTCCAGAGCGGCCCATGGACCAGATCTAACCACCCCATGGGCTGGATTCGGCCTGTAAGCTTTGAGTTTGATACCCCTGGTCTAACAGAAGAGCTTTTCTCTGCAAGCTGAGACCATTGTCTTTTCCAAGCTGATTTCAACCCTTGGCCACTCTTTTCTTCCCCTCTTGGCAAGCAAGCATGCACGCACCACCTCTTTCGAAGTGCCTTTTTGTTCCACTTCACCTTACCTGAGTTGGCAATTCCTGAGAATAAAAATGATGGATGTCCCCCTGAAAGCCACATATTTAAACATGGCTTTAAAAAAATAATAAAGGCTCCAGATTTATTTTTCTTGTGTCACCTCATCACCTGCTTTGAATAAGCAGGAGACTTGCTGAAGTTATGGGACTTTACCTTTTGACCAATAGAGGAGCAAGAGCCATAAATTATATTCTCACATAAAATGTCCTGGTGTGAACATAAACAGTTCCCTTCAGCTTCGGCTTCAGCCCAAATATTATGGCATGGCTAAGAGGGTAGGCTTCTGGCTGATTGATGATATTACCATTAATCCAAAGAAAACAATCTGTTCTTTTCACTTTCAGGTGTTTGAATAAATACCTTTAAATCACCTGGACAGCCATTAGTAGCCTCAAGATTGTGCACGGTAAAAGCCACAGCCTCTTGAACAAACCTTAACCAGCCAGGGTGGATCTCTCAGCAAGAAGATCATTTAAGCTAGTTGGGTGGGATCCTAATTGTGGAGGGAGTTTCTTTTTTGGGGGGGGGGAATCACAATTTTGTTGTGGTTATTATTGCTGTTAATTTGTGAGATGTTCCGTCCATCTAAACAGGTTGTGCCAAAGTTAGATGGTGCCTTTGTATTCTCTGCTGAGACATGGAGCATTTTCTCCATTGGTGGATGGTGCTGGATCTTCTGCTTTTATTTTGCGAGTTGCTTCTTCGCTCTGCCCATGTATCATCGTCATTTAACCACTCCATAATCCCTTGTGGGGTGGAGCCTGAGCAACTGAATGGAGCTAGCAGAGTGTTTAGAATAGGACAGAATAGAATTCTTTTATTGGCCAAGTGTGATTGGACACACAAGGAATTTGTCTTGGTGCAAATGCTCTCAGTGTACATAAAAGAAAAGATACATTTGTCAAGAGTCAAGAATCATCAGGTACAACACTTAATGATAGTCATAGGGTACAATAAGCAATCAAATCATACTAGGAAACAGTCAATAAAGATCATGGCCGGATGCCCTTCCTGTCACCAATGTGGAGTTTTGTTCAGCAGATATATTCTCAGTGTGCCCAGAGAGAGAAATATCTGCCTCTACCTAGGATCGAACTCACAGCCTTCTGATAGAGACTCCACCTCTCGGCCATCTCACCACTTCTTTCTGCCCACATATGGGGTTATCTATTTGCCACTTAGAAACATCAAAAAAGGGGGTCTGTCTGAAATAAATTGGTAATCATAATAAATATGATCTGGTGTAACCCTTTGGGAGGAGTTGCTCAATATAATAATTTTTGCCCTGCTAATCAACCTTTAAAAATCCTTGTTTAATAGCTACCCAACTAGGCTTCAGGTTTTCACTCTATTCAATGGGCAAATATTTGTTATATCCATATTCAGAAGGATAACCCTGTTTGTTTAGGAGCTGTGGTGGCACAGTGGTTAGAATGCAATATTTGCAGGTTAACTCTGCTCACTGCCAGGAGTTTGATCCTGATTGGCTCAAGATTGGCTCAGCGTTCCTCCCTCCCTCCCTTCTTCTTTTATTCCCTTTATATTCTCCTCCCTGGTGGTGCAGTGGTAAGAATGCAGTATTGCTAACTCTGCCACTGCCAGGAGTTCGATCCTGATTGGCTCAAAGTTGACTCAGCCAGCCAGCCTTCCTTCCTTCCTGCCTTCCTTCCTCTTTTATTCCCTTTCTCATTCTCCTTCCTGGTGGTGCGGTGATTAGAATACAGTATTACAGGCTAACTCTGCCCACTTCCAGGAGTTTGATCCTGACCGACTGAAGGTTGACTCAGCCTTCCATCCTTCCGAAGTTGGTAAAATGAGGACTCAGATTGTTGGGGCAATAGGCTGACATTGTAAACTGCCCAGAAAGTGCTGTAAAGCACTATGGGATGGTATGTAAGTAAGTGCCATTGCTGTTGTTTAGGAAAATGGATAAGCTGTGTAGTAGGAATATTACCAATAGAGTCTCTGCTTCTGGAGCCAAACAAATGGACAATGGATTTGGTCAAATGGAAAACAAAGGAAAAGTTACAGATGCAGAAGATTTTGAGTGAAGGTCTGTGTCCTATGAATATTATGGTAGCAAGCAGAAAATTGTAATTAGCTAGCTAATAAAGAGGCCCCTTTCTATAGTCTACTTACAAGGTACCCTAACACAAACAAGAGCATTTTCTATTGCTGAAGAATATAAGAAGCTGCCAAATTGATCATGGAATCTTCCAGGAATAATGTTTTTCCTCTTTCTTTAACCCCATCATTATTCAGCCATGATCACTGAGCTCCATAAGAACATCTATATAGTACATACATCATTCTATTAATATTTCCTTTGTTTTCCAGATTTCACTGACTTTTTCCATAGTTTTTGGTGTGATTGCATACCGGATAACCTTAGCGGCTGCACTCTCCATAAGCACCAATGGGTCATCCAAGTCCAACGTGAGAGTCACCGTGACAGCGACAGCAGTCATCATAAATCTCGTGGTGATTCTAATCCTAGATGAGATTTACGGAGTTGTTGCCAAAAAATTGACCGAAATGGGTAATGCTTTTTTTTTTTTCTGGGCATAAGCAACTTATCATAAGCAAGTGTTTTCCTTCCAAGATGTTCTTTTTTTACCTGATCTTATTGGTGCACCCATTTGCACTTACTAAGTTCTTGAGCATCTATGGAGATTCTCAGTCTTCCAGGTCATGGTTGTCTCAAAGGTGCTTTTTCATGAGGCAACTGGACTTTCTGCTTTTTCTTTGAAGACCTTTCGCTTCCCATCCAAGAAGCGTCTTCTTTTCTGAGCTGAAGAAGCTTCTTGGATGAGAAGCAAAATGTCTTCAAAGAAAAACCAGAAAGTCCAGTTGCCACTTGAAAAGAACACCTTTGGGACAACTAAGTTTTTAAAATAGAAATGCTTGGGCAACCAAAAGGGTTCAGGATGGCCTCCATTGAACTCTTCTTCCCCAAATCTTGTTGTCTTCAGTCCTGACATAGACCAGTAACTGTCTGGGGGAAAGACCAGGTCCATACATGAAGGTCCGATTAAATTGATTGATTGATTGATTGAATTAATTTATATTGCCACCTATTCACCCATGGTGACTCAAGGTGGCTTACACATGGAAACCATATATAAAACAAACAATAAAAAATAAAAAACAATAAAAAGTAACAAAAAGAATCAAATAAATTAATAAAGTACAATAGAACAACTCCCATCCCCCACCCCGATGACAGCAGATCACATGAGCCATTTTTTTTTTTTTGAAAAGAATTTTATTTATTTTCTACAAACAAAAAATTAAAACATCAACTCTCATATGTACATCCAGTGTGTCGGTTGGTTCATCAGTTTTGTGCATTTCTTTTGTAGTCTCAATTACAATTATGTTACATAACAACTCATATTGTCAATCCAAACTTGTATATCCTAATATCACTAAAAAAAAGAGATTTTTGACTATACTTTTAATCATTCATGTTTTATGAGATAACAATACTTTAAACAGTTTATTCTATAACAAATCATATAATCATACCAAATCAATCCTAAAAACACTTTATAAATATAGTGTCAAATAACAAAGGCAAGAAAAAAAAAATAAAGATATTCCTTACTGTCTAACATTCTAAATATTCTATTATCGTATTTTATCATCTAGCCATTGATAAAAAAGATCCCAAATTTCATAAAATTGTTTATCCTCTTGCTCTCTAATTTCAAATGTCAATTTACTCATCTCAGCACATTCCAATATTTTCTTAATAATTTCTTCTTCACATCACATGAGCCATTTGATGGGCTCTATCCCTCTCTGGGTTCCCCAGGTCCGCTGGCAGAACCAGGTCTTCAGTGCCTTCCGAAAAAGTATTAGAGAGGGGGCCATTCTAATCTCTGGGGGAATGATGTTCCAGAGAGAGGGATCCACCATGGAGAAGGCCCTTCTTCTGAGTCCCACCAGGTGTATCTCCCTCAGGAATGGGACCCACAGCATTCCCTGCCTCCCTGCTCTGATGGGTCAGGTAGATGTGACCGGCAAGAGACAGTCCCTCAGATAACCCAATCTCAAGCCATGAAGGGCTTTAAAGGGGACGACCAGCACCTTGAATTGCACCTGGAAGCAAATCGGCAACCAATGCAGCTCCTGCAAGAGAGGCGAAACATGTGAACACCGGGGTCTGCACAAAACCATGCGGGCCGCTGCATTTTGCACCAATTGGAGTGTCCGGATGCTCTTCAAGGGCAGCCCCATGTATTTGTAGAGTACATTGCAATATAATCAAAATGGGAAATGACTAGGGCATGAGTGACTGTCAGTAATTGCTACTCATGCACAGGAATCTTCTCAACTAACCTTAGCACCTGCTTAGAGTTTGATAAGGGTCAATAAAATTCAAGGGAAGTTGGACTTGGTCCACTTGTGGCTATGTAGGGATGCTAGCTGGTTCCTCTTCTCAATACAGCCCCCAGGTTCTGCCACACGTTCTCCTACAATGGCAAAACCCATCTTTTGTCCCTTCACATCCGGGCCTTTGCTGCTGCATCGCCTTCTGCCTTCCATTTTTGCCAGCTAATTTTCTCTCTCTTTGTGCCTTCTTCCTCTTCTCTTTGCTTTGGTCTTTTCCTTGCTTGCTTGAAATCTATTTTGAGTTTGTTCAGGTACTTCTTTTCTAAGGTGTGGAAAAAGAGGGAAAAGTTGCTGCCTGGGGATCTTGAGGATGTCATGTTCCCATGGAATGTCCCTTGTTCAGCATGTGGTCACATAGCTTCTCATCAATCAGGATCCTACTGTTGTGGCCTATCCACCATTGGCCCCTCCAGCAGCTGAATCAGAGGAGGAGGAAGAGGTGTGGGAGTCAGGGTCAGCATCAGGGCAACCTGGGAGCTCCGAGGGAGAAGAGAGAATGGAGTTGGCAGAGAGAGAGATAGAGGTGAAGCCTGGGTCATCTGTCAGCCCTCAGATGGAGACTCAACAGCCCCCAAGTCTGGAGGTGGTTGATGAGGAAGAGGAGGAACAGTTGGGTCCAGTATCTGACGCACGGCTGCACAGAAGGCAGAGGAGAGGAGAGCAGTGGAAATCTATAGGCTGGTCCTTGGGACAGAAAAGCCATTGCTACTAGTGAGGCTCCACCTTAGCTCTGGGGATAAAAGGCAGGGGGGAAGAGATGAATAGGTGTGGCAAACAATTATTCATCTTCCAGCCAGATGGACTTGTTAGCCTGTGATAGAAGCATTTTGCCAGGGCTGCAGGCATTCCTAATTAAAGGAATATTTTGCGTTCACGTCAAAGGGTGTGTCATGTTTGTGGAGCTCGGTCAGAACACCTTCCAGCAGACTGCTGGGAATAGTACCTTTAGTGAAGATATTTGTGACTGTGAGAGAGAAAGAGAGCAGCAAAATGGGGAAATCCAAGTCAGTAAATTAACAGAAGACCTTCATCTGATGCTAAAGATGAATTAATTGTACCTTACACACACAAAAAAAACCTAATAATTCTTCTTTATTAAGATGCTTCTATAATTTTGTAAATTTTAATCCATGGATTCTGTAAAGGGGAAGTTTTAAATAGAGTAATTTATACTCCATAGTGGGTTTTTTTAATGAAATCAGTCTCTTTAAAAAATAATAATAATGACATTTTACTTCAGCTGAAGAGGAGATGCAGCCCTTCCCTACCCTGTTTCAGACACCCACAGCATGAAAATTCTTGAAAAAAATAATGTCGAGTGTGGGGTTTAACTTATTATTAAATATTTGTGGCTAACACGTAAATTAAAGGCTATTGCAACGGTCTGTTAAATTATTTCTTTAAAAACCTATCATTTGTGTACATAATTGGAATGCTTTGGGAAGAAAATTATGAGAACATTTCCCAATCATGCTTTAATAAGCATGAAAATAAAATTGCTAGTGTTTTTTTTTTCTTTTGGTTTTCCCAAGAAGCAGATTGCAACAATGTGCTTCTGCTGATGTAGATCCCCTTATAGGACTAGATCTTGGTGATTAGTTTTAGACAGAACAAAAAGGAAGGAATCACTTCAACTTCTCCCAATCTTCTCTGGTCCAACCATAAAAAAGAGGAGAGAGGCTGATCTAAGCTGCTTAACCCAAGATGTCCTTATAAATGTTCCTCAATGCACCAGGCATCCTTTCTGCCATATATTCTCATTCTTTTCCTCTCTTCATTGTTCCTTCTCATTCTTCCACTCATGGAATTCTCACTCAAAACCTGGATCATAGAATCATAGAACCATGGAATCATGGAATTATAGGACCATAGAACCATGGAATCATAGAAACATAGAACCATAGAATCATAGAACCATGGAATCATGGAATCTTAGAATCATGGAATCATAGAACCATAGAATCTTGGAAACATAGAACCATAGAATCATAGAACCATGGAATCATGGAATCTTAGAACTATAGAATTATAGAACCATAGAATCATAGAACCGTAGAATCATAGAATCTTAGAATCATAGAACCATAGAATCTTGGAATGTTAGACTCATGGAATCATGCCCCAAGAACATGGGTAGAGCAGGGCCCTCAACTGAGAAGGAGCAACCATGTCTTTGTTGGAGGTTGTTGTGGAGCTGAAGAAGAGCTGGGGGAGATGTTGGACTTCTCCCAATCTCCTCTGGTCCAACCAATGAAAGGGAGGAGGAAGGCTGATATAAGCTACTTCACCCTTATGATTATTCCCCAATGCACCAGGCATCTCTGTTGCCATATATTCTCCTTCTTTTCTTCTCTTCATTGTTTCTTCTCATACTTCCACTAATGAATGAAAGGAATTCTCACTCTGGAAACGTGGGTCATAGAATCATAGAGCTGGAAGGGACTTTGGCGGTCTTCTAGTCCAACCCCCTCTCTAAACAGAAGTCCTTAGTTATGCCATCCTGGACCAATGATTATCCAATATTTTCTTCAGAGTAAGACCAAAAAACAAACATGATCCCATGAACATAGGTGGAGTAGGGCCCTCAACTGAGAAGGAGCAATTATGTCTTCGTTGAAGGTTGTCATGGAGCTGAAGAGCTAGGAAAGATGTTTGACTTGGAAACAGAAGCATCCCTGTCTGAAATTGGGGGCAGGGGGGAGCAGCAGAGAAACAGACACAACTCACATAAGATGAATTTAGGTACCACCACTTAGTCCTAGGGCCTTAGAGATCCTGAGGATTTTCTGGGTTTTCTAATGTCGTACATACAGAAACATGTGTGCCCCGTTTGGTCTAGTGGTTAAGGTGCTAGGCTAGAAATCAGGAGACTGTGAGTTCATTCAAGTCCTGCCTTAGGCCTGCAAGCCATCTAGATGACTTTGGGGCAGTCACTCTCTCACAGCCCAACTCACCCCACAGGGTTGTTATTGGGGGAAAATAAGAAGGAGAATAGAATGGAATAGACTAGACTAGAATTCTTTTTTGGCCAAGTGTGATTGGACACACAAAGAATTTGTCTTGGTGTAAATACTCTCAGTATACATAAAGAATTCATTTGTCAAGAGTCGAGAATCATAAGGTACAACACTTAATAATAGTCATAGAGTACAATAAGCAATCAAATCATATTAGGAAATAATCAATATAAATCGTAAGGTTACAAGCAACAAAGTTACAGCCATACAGTCACAAGTGGAAGGGGATGCGTGATAAGGAGTGATGAGAAGATTAATAGTAAAAGTATTCCAGACTTTGTAAATAGTTGTACAGTGTTGAGGGAAATATTTGTTTAGCAGAGTGATGGCATTTGGGAAAAAAACTGTCCTTGTGTGTAGTTGTTCTGGTGTGCAGTGCTCTATAACGTCGTTTTGAGGGAAGGAGTTCCAACAGTTTATGTCCAGGATGTGAGGGGTCTGTAGATATTTTCACAGCCCTCTTTTCATTTTTTATGTTTGCCACCTTGACTTATACAGTAATAAAGGTGGGAAATAGTAAAATAAAAAACAAATAAAATAAAATAAAAACAAATATAATAAAATAAAATAAAAACAAAATAAAATAAAATAAAATAATAAAATAAAATAAAAAATAAGTGTTTGTGCAAACTAAGTGTGAAGCCAGGAATTAATCTTGTATAGCTTGTAAAAGCACATGCCATGTCTTGGAGGCTGGTATCGAGACACCTTCATTCCCTGCAAAATCTTTTCTTTTCCAGAATAAAATGAAATTAGGATTCTTTGAATGACAGTATATAGCTTAACTGAATCAGAGTATGACTTTTCGAAATCCAGACTCTGTGTTTTCCTGGAAACTGCAAAACTATCATTGCTTTGTTTGTATCACTGGCATGAGTAACGCTTAACAAGTTTTCTTTCCTTCATGTTTTCTTCATGGCAGAGGTTCCCAAAACAGAAAAAACATTTGAGGAGAGATTAATTCTGAAGGCTTTCCTGCTGAAATTCGTAAATTCCTACGCGCCCATTTTTTACGTGGCATTTTTTAAGGGAAGGTAAGTTGGATTAGATTTAATAGCATTTAGTTTTAATACATGGACCCAGTTTGGCTTGTTATTGTTGTGATAGTTTTACTATGTGGTGCTCATGGGCAGGGGTGGGATTCAATCTGGTCAGTCTGGTTCTATAGAACTGGTTGTTATGATTCTGCGCAGTTCAGAGAACCGGCAAATTGCTCCACTGGCTGGCCCTGCCCCGCCCCGTCCACTCACTCCTTACCTGGCATGAGCACCATTCAACTTGCCTGCTATTTTTCCTTTTTATTCCCGACCATCAGCTGTTTTGCTGTACTGGGAGATTTAGATTTAAATCATTGGATTTCTTGCTTTCTAGCTAATCTAAAAGCAGAGCTGAACCTTCCTTAGGACTGAAGCTCTATTTTTCAGTGCAGACTCAGGTAGCAAATTGCAGAATGGTAGATCTCTGAGTGAATCTGTGATTCTGGGAGCAATTCACTCTGTCTGCTTTGCCTGATTTTGGGTAAAAGTTGCTCTTTTTTATAAAAAATTCATTATTTACATACATGGTATGTTGTGAGTTAATTTTGTGAATTTGCTTGTAAGCAAATTATATATATGACAGACTCAAGCAATAGACTGCAGAATGGTAGATCTCTGAGTGAATCTGTGATTCTGGGAGCAACTAAATCTGCCTGCCTGCTTTGCCTGGTTTTGGGTAAAAGCTGCTCTTTCTTTTATAAAAAAAAAAATCAATATTTACATAAATATTTATAATATTTACACACAAGCCAGGCCCAGCCAGTCACATGACTACCAAGCCAACCCACAAATTAGGCCATGCCCACAGAACCAGTTGTTAAGAAATTTGAATCCCACCCCTACTCATGGGGTTGTAGGTTTTAACTGCATTTATAGTACCGGTAGTCCTAGGCTTACGACCACAAATGAGCCCAAAATTTCCACCGCTAAGCAAAGACAGTTGTTAAGTGAGTGTTGTTCAATTTTAAGACTTTTTCCCCACAGTTGTTAAGCAAATCACTGCAGTTGTTAAGTGATGCGTGTGGATATTAAAAGAATCTGGATTCCACCATTGATGTTGCTTGTCAGGAGCCAGCTGGGAAAGTTATAAAGAGTGATGACCTGACAGGCAGCTGTCATAATTACAGGCACCTGATTTTTTTTTTATCCCATGACTGTAGGGAGTTGTCACAATTCTAAGTGTGAAAAACCAGTCATACATCACCTTTTTTTTCTGTGCCATTATAACTTTCACCATGCCAAAAGTCTGTGGAGAATCTCAGTCATCCAGGACAGGTCATGGTTGTCCCAAAGGTGCTTTTCAAGAGGCAGCTGGACTTTCTGGTTTTTTCTTTTGAAGATGTTTTGCTTCTCATCCAAGAAGCTTTTTCAGC
This sequence comes from Hydrophis major, assembly GCA_033807585.1. Classification (NCBI taxonomy): domain Eukaryota; kingdom Metazoa; phylum Chordata; class Lepidosauria; order Squamata; family Elapidae; genus Hydrophis; species Hydrophis major. Next base: position 149,222,991 of record CM066331.1, read on the forward strand.
TCTGACAGAAGAGCTGGGAATGTAAGGATTTATATTCCTTGCAGACAGCTGGCCATTTGCATCCTTCCCTCTAAAAGGAAGGAATATAGGAATATAAAGGAATATAAATATATATACACTGCTCAAAAAAATAAAGGGAACACTTAAACAACACAATGTAACTCCAAGTCAATCACACTTTTGTGAAATCCAGCTGTCTACTTTGGTAGCAACACTGATTGACAATCAATTTCACATGCTGTTGTGCAAATGGAATAGACAACAGGTGGAAAGCATAGGCAGTTAGCAAGACATCCCCAATAAAGGAGTGGTTCTGCAGGTGGTGACCACAGACCACTTCTCAGTTCCTATGCTTTCTGGCTGATGGTTTGGTCACTTTTGAATGGTGGTGGTGTTTTCACTCTAGTGGTAGCATAAGACGGAGTCTACAACCCATACAAGTGGCTCAGGTAGTGCAGCTCATCCAGGATGGCACATCAATGCGAGCTGTGGCAAGAAGGTTTGCTGTGTCTGTCAGCATTGTGTCCAGAGCATGGAGGTGCTACCAGGAGATAGGCCAGTAGATCAGGAGACGTGGAGGAGGCTGTAGGAGGGCAACAACCCAGCATCAGGACCGCTACCTCCGCCTTTGTGCAAGGAGGGACAGGAGGAGTACTGCGAGAGCCCTGCAAAATGACCTCCAGCGGGCCACAAATGTGCATGTGGCTGCTCAAATGGTCAGAAACAGACTCCATGAGGGTGGTATGAGGGCCCAATGTCTACAGATGGGGGTTGTGCTTACAGCCCAACACTGTGTAGGACGTTTGGCATTTGCCAGAGAACACCAAGATTAGAAAATTTGCCACTAGCGCCCTGTGCTCTTCCCAGATGAAAGCAGGTTCACACTGAGCACGTGACAGACGTGACAGGGTCTGGAGATGCCATGGAGAACGTTCTTCTGCCTGCAACATCCTCCAGCATGACCGGTTTGGCAGTGGGTCAGTAGTGGTGTGGGGTGGCATTTCTTTGGGGGGCCGCACAGCCCTCCATGTGCTTGCCAGAGGTAGCCTGACTGCCATTAGGTACCAAGATGAGATCCTCAGACCCCTTCTGAGACCATATGCTGGTGCGGTTGGCCCTGGGTTCCTCCTAATGCATGACAATGCTAGACCTCATGTAGCTGGAGTATGTCAACAGTTCCTGCAAGACAAAGGCATTGATGCTATGGACTGGCCCCCCCGTTCCCCAGACCCAAATCCAATTGAGCACATCTGGGACATCATATCTCGCTCCATCCACCAATGCCACATTGCACCACAGACTGTCCAGGAGTTGAGGGATGCTTTAGTCCAGGTGTGGGGGGAGATCCCTCAGGAGACCATTTGCCACCTCATCAGGAACATGCCCAGGCATTGTAGGGAGGTCATACAGGAATGTGGAGGCCACACACACTACTGAGCCTCATTTTGACTTGTTTTAAGGACATTACACCAAAGTTGGATCAGCCTGTAGTGTTTTTTTTCCACTTTAATTTTGAGTGTCACTCCAAATCCAGACCTCCATGGGTTGCTAAATTTGGTTTCCATTGATAATTTTTGTGTGATTTTGTTGTCAGCACATTCAACTATGTAATGAACAAAGTATTTAATGAGAATATTTCATTCATTCAGATCTAGGATGTCTTATTTTTGTGTTCCCTTTATTTTTTTGAGCAGTGTATAATATATATAAAATATATATAAATATATAAAGGAATATAAATCCTTCCATTCCCCACTATTATGCCAGAGCTGAAGAAGCTTCTTGGATGAGAAGCAAAACTTCTTCAAAGAAAAAACTAGGAAGTCCAGTTACCATCTGAAAAAAGCACCTTTGAGACAACCATGACCTGGATGACTGAGAATCTCTTCAGATTTTTAGCTATACAATTTGGGATGAACACCCTTGGAATGGTATGGGAGTAGGAATGGATTTCCAGAGGAAAAAAATTGTAGACTACAGGAACCATTTACACCACTCAGGTGACCCTGAGGACACAGATAAACGTCCAAGTGGCCTCATCGACTCTCTAAAAAGTATGCAAATGACCATCTATCTGGAAGGAATATAAATAAATCCTTCCATTCCCCACCATCCTGCCATAGCTGAAGAAGCTTCTTGGATGAGAAGTGAAACGTCTTCAACAGAAAAACAAAAGGAAAGTCCAGTTGCCTCCTAAAAAAGCACCTTTGAGTTTCAACAGGCCACTAAACGGGTGGCTGAATACCACCTCTGCATCCGTGGGATGCAGGCAGCACACGAAACCACACCCCCTTCTGGTCAGTGGAAAAATCTCTCTCCAAGGAACCAGTCCCTGGTGCCCAAAAGGTTGGGGGCCACTGGGTCAGGCCTTGGGCCAGTCCCCTTCTCTCAGCCCTAGGAAGGTGGCAATGGCAAAACCCTTCGGGAAAAACCTTGCCCAAAAACTTGCAGAGATAGTCTGTCAATTGGACCTAACTGGACCCAAGGGGGAAAAAAAACAAATTGCAAAAGTTTTAAAGTGTCCATCGAACAGATCTTTGCATATCCTGATCTTTCTTTCCCAAAGTGTTGGGGGAGGGGGGGGAGGAGAGGAGTCTGGGGAAGAAAAAAAGGGAAGAATCACACACTTGGAGGAACTGCAGTTCACCCCCAGGCATGTGTGTGTGGGGGGGTGTTTCTTGGATCCATCCTAGCCCGCCGGGAGAATCAGAGAAACCTTTCTCTTTCCATCCACCGAATTCCTGGCATCGTCTTCCTAAGGACATGAAATGTGCATGGGGTTTTCGTGCCGAGCAGAAAGCGGACTGCTTTTGTTTTCCATGCCAGATATCTTGGGAGGTCTGAAAATGTCACCAAGTGGGCACGTGGCCATCCACAAATTCTCCTTTATTTTTTTTTATTTTTTTATGGGCAGCCTCATTGAAAGTCTGAGCTGCAGAGCTACACCTGGACTTTAGTTTTCAAATAACAGATAATCACAGTTGGAAGGGACCTTGTAGAACATCTAGTCCAACCCCCCCCCCCGCCCAAGCAGGAGATCCTACACCATTTCTGACAAATGGCAGTCCAGTCTCTTCTTGAAGGTCTCAAATAATGGTGCTCCCACAACTTCCGAGGGCAACTTCTGTTCCATGGGTTGATTTTTCTCACTGTCAGAAAGTTTCTCCTTATTTCCAGGTTAAATCTCTCTTTGTTCAGTTTCCATCCATTATTCCTTGTCTGGCCTTCAGGAGCTTTAGAAAATAGCTTGACCCCCTTCCTCTCTGTGGCAGCCCCTCAAATATTGGAAGACTGCTATCATGTCTCCCCTGGTCCTTCTCTTCATTAGACTAGCCAGGGCCAGTTCTTGCAACTGTTCATATGTTTAGTCTCCAGTCCCCTAATCATCCTGGTTGCTCTTCTCTGCACTTTTTCTAGAGTCTCAACATCTTTTTTACATCATGGTGACCAAAACTGGATGCAATACTCTAGGTGTGGTCTTACTAAGGCTTTATAGAGTGGTATTAGTACTTCCCTTGATCTTGACTGTATCCCTCTGTTAATACAATTTAGGATTGCATTAGCTTTTTTGGCGGCGGCTGCACATTGCTGGCTCATCTTTAGCTGATTGTCCACTAAGACTCCAAGACCCCTCTCACAGTTACTGCTATTGAGCCTGGTTTCACCCAGTCTATATGTGTACTTTTGGTATTTCTTGCCTAAGTGTAGGACTTTACTTTTCTCTACATTGAATTTCATTTTGTTAGATAGGGCCCAGTGTTCTAGTCTGTCAAGATCTATCTGAATCTTAAACCTATCTTCTTGGGTGTTAGCTATTCCTGCCATCTTAGTATCATCTGCAAATTTCGTAAGTTCCCCTTCTATTCCTTCATCTAAGTCGTTAATGAAGATCTGCTTTGGAGGCTGAGGAGTTTCCTTTCTTTCCGGAAACGCTGTGCTTAAATCAGGCTTCCAAACCATTTCAGGTTTTCCTTCTTTAAAAAAACCTGTTAAAATCATCCTCTTCAATTTGCCCAGTAAAGGAGCAACAGGATTTTGGCAGAATCACGGTCAGAAAACCAGACAGGAGGCTGCAGGGGATCCTGGGAAGTGATGGATGTACCTGTAAAAAAAAGCCTAGAATCTTACATCACCGTTCCCAAAAAATTTTCCCCAGGGGTTTCTACCTGCAGGTGGCCCTGTTTCCCCACGAAGTTTGCTTGCTTGCAAAAAATTGAGGGTTTGCAGCAGGCTGCCTCCCCTTATGGAAATAGCTGCTGGCATAAACAGAAAGACTTGGCCCACTGTTTTTTAAAAACATGTCTATGGAGATTCTCAGTTATGCTGGTCATGGTTGTCCCACAGGTTCTTTTTTTCAGGAGGCAACTGGACTTTCTGGGTTTGTTTTTTTCTTTGAAGACATTTCACTTCTCATCCAAGAAGCTTCTCCAGCTCTGGCAGGATAGTGGGGAAAGGAAGGATTTATTATTCCTTGCAGACAACTGGTCATTTGCAACCTTTTAGAGGTCGTTGGGGCCACTTGGAGGTTTATCTGTGTCTTCAGGGTCACCTGAGTGGTGCTCCTGGTTCCTGTAGTCTGCAATTTTTTCCCCTCTGGAAATCCATTCCTAACCCCCCACCATTCCAAGAGAGTTCATCCCAAATTGTATAGCTAAAAGTCTGAAGAGATTCTCAGTCATCCAGGTTATGGCTGTGTCAAAAGTGCTTTATCCGGAGGTGGCTGGACTTTCTGGGTTTTTTCTTTGAAGACATTTCACTTCTCATCCAAGAAGTTTCTTCAGCTCTGACTGGATGGTGGAGAATGGAAGGATTTATGCTATGCATTTATGTTTTTTAAAAAACCACTTTTCTTTTATAGAAGTATATAATCACGGGGGGGTATTTTTCTGTTACTGATTTCTCTCATACATCTGTCTGTCCTCAGGTTTGTAGGACGCCCTGGGCAGTATGTCTACATGTTTGCTGGTTACCGAATGGAAGAGGTAATTGCCCATACAGGTAGTCCTTGACTTACAGCTGTTCATTTAGTGGCCATTCGAAGTTTGCAACAGCACTGAACAAAGTGACTTAAAACCAGAGGTGGTTATTCATCCAGTTCTGACCAGTCCTGGAGAACTGGCAGTGGAAATTTTGAGTAGTTCGGAGAACCGGTAAATGCCATCTCTGACTGGCCCCGCCCCCCTCTATTCTCCACCTCCCATTGAGTCCCAGCTGATTGGCTGGGACTTCTTTGGTTTCCCTGCACAGGAGAATGGAGCTGGAAAGCAGGTTAGTGGGGTGGGGAGGGAATGGGGATTTTGCAGTATCCTTCCCCTGCCATGCCCACCAAGCCATGCCATGTCCATCAAGCCACGCCCACAGAACCGGCAGTAAAAAAAAATTGGAATCCCATCACTGCTTAAAACCATTTTTCACATGCAGTACCCCCCCCCCCCCCCAATCTTCACTTGATCAAAATTCAGATGCTTTGGCAACTGACTCATATTTATGAGGGTTGCAGCGTCCCGGGGTTAATGTGATCCCCTTTTGCGGCCTTCTGATGAGCAAAGTCAATGGGGAAAGCCAGATATCCTTAACAACCGTGTTAGTAACTTAACATCTTCACTGATTTACTTAACAACAAAAGGTCGCAAAATAAGGCAATACTCACTTATGAACTGTCCTGTTTAGCAACATAAATGTTGGGCTCCGTTGTGGTCATACGTCAAGGACTAATCTTCTACGCTGAACATTTTTTTTGTTAAAATCTATCTGAACTTTCATGGCACTGCTGCGATCCCTGAGGTTATAATTTCCAAACCTTGTGGTTAGCATTATGTTACCAGCATAATGTCAGAAACATCATCGGACTTAAAATTAAATTAAATTAAAATACTCGCTGAAATTGATTGACAATTGACTCAAACCCCCCAAAATTGGTCTTTTTTTTTCTTCTTCTTCTTCTTTTCTAGTCTTTCCAGTCATTTCTGGCTTCTCTAGAACTATTTCAGCAAGAAAAACGCTATAGAAGCATTAAAAATACCCAGCATAATGCATGACTTCGATTGTATCTGATCTGTTCTCCCCAACCCTATTAAGCATAATTATGGAGATTATGAGAGGCACTTGGTAGTAGTGGTTAAAGCACCAGGCTAGGCACCACGTAGCCACAACATGGTACAACACAGGAGAACAAAACCATCAGGATTAGATTCAGCAACCCATCTGCATTTAAAAGACAAAGGCCACTCTATTGAAGACAACAAGGACCACATTTTGGGCAGAGAGGACCACTGGTTTGAAAGAGGGGTCAAAGAGGTCATCTATATCAAACGCAAAAGTGCTTTTTTCCAAGAGGCAATGGGACTTTCTTGTTTTTCTTTGAAGACATTTCGCTTCTCATCCAAGAAGCTTCTTCAGCTCTGACTGGGGTTTTGATGTCCACACCCAGACACACACTGAGCAATGTGGTATGTGCAATGCAGTGAGCCACATGCAGAGCTGTACATTTGGGGAAACAAAACGCATGGCACAACACAGGAGAACAAACCCACCAGGACAAGATTCGGATGTCCATCTGCAAGTTTGAAAGAGGGGTCAAAGAGGCCAATCTATGTCAAAATTGGAGCCCACTCTCCACAAAGGGGGAGGGAATATGACATCTTCCATCTCCAGTCTACAACACAGTCCTGTGATGACCCAGGGTGGGATACAAAAGCAACAAAGTCACAAAAACAGGTGAAGTCCCTTCAACTTGGCTTCAGAGCTCCAATTATCATTGACCGGAGAAAAAACTCCTCCACAAACAGTTGTGAAAAGGAAGAAATTCCATTCAAGCTCAAAATACATATAAATTATGAATAGAAAGAACAACACAAACCACACTGAAGCGATTAATGAGACAAGGCAGGATAAGGGCTTGAAGACGTCCACAGATATCGAAATACACTCATGGGGAAGGATGCCAGAACTCAGATAAGAACTGAAAGACTAGAATTATTTCACACTTTGCTTCCAGCACTGGGCCATGTGCAGTTTGTCGTTTTAAACAACCCTTAAAACTGCAGCCCATGAAGGGGATCAGGGCCCCTTCCTCCCCCGGAGACTACGCCACTCGCGTTTCTCCCTTATCCTCTCCTCCCTGTGTGCCCTAGGATGAAGAGGGGATGGGCCTGGGTCTTCTTCTGAATGCCCATCCGGCCTGTGCCCTTCCCCAGTTTCCTCCACAACCATCAGAGCCACACTCCCACTCCCTGTCGGCTGTTCCTCCTTTCCCTCGGAGTCAGACTCCAACAGGGGCATGACACAGTCCTTTCAGCAGTTCCAAGAAAGCTCCACACCCATTTGCACCACTCAGGAAACACAAATGAACCTCCAGGCAGCCTCAACAACTCTCCAAAAAGAACGCAAATGACCAGCTGCCTGCAAGGAGTATAAATCCTTCCATTCCCCACCATCCAGTCAGAACTGAAGAAGCTTCTCAGATGAGAAGCGAAATGTCTTCAAAGAAAAAAAAAAGCCAGAAAGCCCAGCTGCTTCTTGAAAAAGCACCTTTTGGTTAGTTTGGAATTGTGATGCTTTTAGTTAGACTTAGGTGTTGCATATACACTGCCAGGAGATTGTTGTGCCTGATTTTCATGTCTCCCTGTGTGTTTCTTGTCCATTGCAGTGTGCCCCTGGGGGATGCTTGATGGAACTTTGCATCCAGCTCAGCATCATCATGTTGGGGAAACAGCTGATTCAGAATAATATATTTGAAATAGGCGTCCCGTAAGTATTTCAGCTGCTCTCTCTCTCTCTTTTTTTCTGTGCCACAAGACTGGAAACATTAGCATGCAGTGTGGGTGGGCCTGGTGGCACAATGGTTAGAATGCAGTATTGCAGGCAAACTCTGCCCACCACCTAGAGTTCAATTCTCACTGACTCAAGGTTGACTCAGCCTTCCATCCTTCCGAAGTCGGTAAAATGATGACCCAGATTGTTGGGGAGCAATAGGCTGACTCTGTAAACCACTTAGAGAGGGCTGCGGAGCACTGTGAAGCAGTCTAAAAGTCTAAATGTTATCTTCCTTCCTTCCTTCCTTCCTTCCTTCCTTCCTTCCTTCCTTCCTTCCTTCCTTCCTTCCTTCCCTCCTTCTTCCCTTTCTCATTCTTCTTCCTGGTAGCACTGTGGTTAGAATGCAGTATTGCAGGCTGACTCTGCCCGCTGCCAGGAATTTGATTCTCACCAGCTCAAGGTTGACTCAACCTTCCATCCTTCCGAGGTAGATAAAATGAGGACCCAGATTGTTGGGGGCAAGAGGCTGACTCTGTAAACCACTTTGAGAGGGCTGTAAAGCACTATGAAATGGTATACAGGTATCCTCAACATACAATGTTTCATTTAGTGACCATTCAAATTTACAATGGCACTGAAAAAAAGTGATTAACAGCCGTTTTTCAGTTACGATCTTTGAAGCATCCCCATGGTTGTAGGATGAAAATTCAGATGCTTGGCTACCGGTTCACATTTATGACTGTTGCTGTGTCCCAGGGTTATATATGATTGCCTTTTACGACCTTCTGACAAGAAAAGACGATGGGGAAGCCAGATTCACTTAACAACCAGGTTACTGACTTATCCACTGCAGTGATTCATTCAATGAGTGTGGAAAGAAATGCGCTAAAATGGGTCAAAACTCCCTTAACAAACAGAAATTTTGGGCTCAATTGTGGTCGTAAGTCGAGGACTACCAGTATAAGTTCAAGTGCCATTGCCATTGCCCTTTTTGTGGATTCGGAGGCCTGGACCATTGGCTGATACAGATAGTCCTCGATTTAACAAGTGAATGATATGGTGGTTAAGCAAATTTGTTCTGGCCCAGGCTTCGTCAAACGTAACGAAACACCAGCTTGTTTGAACAGCAAAACCCATTTTAATGCAACGCTGAGAATTACTTTCATTTCCAGCAGAACTAATTATAAACAGTTCCCCAAGATAAGCCCATGCTTGTCAGTGCTGGGGATTGCTGCCAAAAACAGAAGTCTCCAAAGTAATTACAACAGAACCCACCCAAAGTATCAGAAAAAAACAACCAGAGTATGCAGAGCTTCGAAGGACTTGGAATCTATTGAATTACTTTGCTTCCTGCGAAGGGTTTGTCATTGAAGTCTGACTTTTATCCCTTATGAGAGGGGCAATCACCTCCCAGCCTTACTCCCAAGTTTTCCCTTCTGCTTCAGTTGCTCGCGCCTTCTAGCAGCTCTGTGCGCACACACACTGGGAACAGGCTCCCCTGGGTCCTCTGCCTCGCTGCTGCCAGATTCCAAAGGCTCCAAAGGCAACACCATACTCCCAGATGATCCTGGTCCCATCCCTGCATTGGACACAGGACCCTTGTCCAAGTCCTCTCCAGACTCCCTGACTAGTCCCCTTTCGTCCAACTCTGCTGCCATGTGCATTGGCTGCCGTGAACTACAACATGAATCTGATTTGACTTAGAAGCTCCTAGGAAGGTTGCAAATGATACTCCCACTATACCCTGCAATGCTACAACCATGGTTTGCAGGGTGCCATGATGGCATAGTGGTGAGACTACGGTACTGCAGGCTACTTCTGCTGACTGCCAGCTGCCTGCAATTTGGCAGTTCAAATCTCACCAGGCTCAAGTTTGACTCAGCCTTCCATCCTTCCAAGGTGGGTAAAATGAGGACCCAGATTGTTGGGGGCAATATGCTGACGTTGTAAACCGCTTAGAGACGGCTGTAAAGTCCTATGAAGCTGTATATAAATCTGAGTGCTATTGCAATTGCTATCCTAAATACTGTTCTGGCCTAGGCCTCACCCAAAAGCTCAGTCAATTCGAAGTCCCCGCAAAAACCTCTTCATTTACAATACTGTGAATTAGTTTATTCACAGTCAGCCAACGGCTTGGCACACATTCACGCAAAGGTGGACTAATTATCTCCAACTGATAGCAATCCTGGAATGCTGCCCAGTGAACAGTTCCACACTCACTCTTGGCACTGAGAACTGAGAAAATCCACAATGCTGGGTCAAACACATGACCAAAACAAGCAAGTTGTTTCCTACAAAAGCCCCCCCACCTTTTTGCTCCTCCTTTAATCCTGATGGGAGGGGGCCATTCATCATCCACCTGTGGCCTTACTCCCACGTCGACCCTGAATCCTTAATTGCTCCTTTCTTTTAGCAGCTCTGTGTGTGCACAGGCTGGGAACTGGTTCCAAGTGCTCCCTGGCCTCAAAGCTGTCTGAGCCTGAAGGCAGCTGATGACTGCCAGACTGCCCCGACCCATCTCTGCCTCTGATGCAGAACCCTTGTCCGAGCCTTCCTCAGCCTCCAAGACTGGCCCAGGTTCCTCCCCAACCTCCTCACTACTGTCCGACTCTGCTGCCAGCTCTGCCAACCGCCGGCAGGTCACAACAAATGCACACCATTTGCCAAGTGCCCGAATTTGAACCACATAACTATGTGGATGCTGCAAGGGTTTTAAGTGTGAGAACCACTCATAAATCCTTTTTTTTTTTTCAGTGCCATTGTAGCTTTGAATGGCCACTAAATGAATGCTTGGTGTGATGACCTGGGGCATGGCACAAAGGCAACACAGTCAGATAATCAATAAGAGTCTCTTGATAAGAGTTCAACTTTGCCCCCAATGTCCAGGTTACCTTCTGGCTGGAGAAAAACTCTCCCGGGAACAGCCTTTGACTGCAGAAAATTAACTCCAAAACATGGTCAACACAAACTGTAACTTTAAGTCCAATCAAGCCAAACCAAAGTACTTAGTTTGGCAGGGCAGGAGCGAGAATTTCAGACTTGAAGTCACGGCAAAACTCACACGATTGGGAAGATGCCAGGAACACATATAAGCTACGACAACACAGGATAAAGTCACGTTTGCTCCCAGCAGCCTGCCATATGCAGCCTTTCCATATGCAGCCTACCACACACAGCCTGCCTTTATCAACTGTCTTCCCAGCTGCAGCTAATGAAGGTTATCAGGGCCCTTTCCTCCCCCATAAGCCACGCAACCCACATTGCTCTCTTCTTCATTCCTCCCTGTGTGCCCTAGGATGAAGAGGGGGTGGGCCTGGGTCTTTCTCTGAACTCTCTCTCCCTTGTTCTACCTCTCCCTTGCTCTGCCCGGCTGGACTTTGCTCTTCCCCAGTTTCCACCCCAGCCAACGGAGCCACACTCCCATTCCCTTTCAGCTGTTCATCTTCCTCCTTGGATTCAGACTCTGACAGGTGCCTGACAGCTTTGTAAGTCAAGGACTACTTATACATACACACCTAAATACATACATCCCTGTGAGCTTTCTCCTAGAATTCTCAAGAGAAGGATGGTTACCATTATAAAAAAAAAAATGGATCATTTTTGTTAGGGATAACATTGTTTACCCTAACTGGTTTAGGTAAAATAATAAATATGTAATCATGGTTTATAAGTTAAAGTGTCTGCAGCTTTAAATATGGGAATGTAATTAAGGGAGTGGTTGTGAAAGCACTTTAAAAGAAGCAAGACTGCAGCTTGCTCTCTCTCTGGCTTTGATGATCCCTGATTACTGCTTGGAATCAAGACTGCATTGCTCGAATGGGAGAGAAAACAAAGGACTGATTTGTAAGTGAACTGACATAGGATATTCTACACGGACTTTGCTAACTGAATATCCCTAAATGGACTGACTAAATGATACATGACTATTGGACTGTTATTTTGACTATGCTATGAACTCATAATGGAATAAACTATATTTTTGATAGCACAAGCGTATCTGTTATTTTTACTGTATGTTAATAAACATACAAGCTCAGCTCACTCATTTATCTGTGTGCCTATCTGACTAACGCTGCACATTCTGTTTAGCTTGTCTCCCTAACCCTGGTTGGGGAAACCAGGCTTAACACTTTTCATGAATTGTTCCCCTCTGAATCACCTAATTTTAATTTCTGGAGTTGCTTTAAAAAAATGACCGCATGAAAGGAAGCAGAGTAAAAGTGTATTATTGGAAGACTTTCAAAAGGACATCCGCGTCAGTGGATTTTAAAAGCACACACACACACACACACACACACACAAAGAAAGAAAGCTGGGGCTTTCTAAATCACAAACGGTAAGAATTAGCCTGTATCTGTGGTGCCAGATGGCACAGAGAGAGAGAGTGTGTGAGAGAGAGAGAGGGAGAGAGAGTGCAAAGCTCTGTCATGCACAAAGTCCCTTAAAAATAGAATGATCCCTCCCCCCATCCCCTTCAATTGAGTTAATGGCGTGCTGTTTTACATTTCCAGGAAATTAAAGAAACTGTTCCGTAAGCTAAAAGACGACAGGTCGGAGCAGAAGGAAAGCCATTCAGATCCATCTAAGCAGCCTCAGCAATGGGAGCTGGATTACGCCTTGGAACCATACACGGGGCTGACCCCGGAGTACATGGAAATGAGTAAGATTGGGGCGCCCATAAATCCCTCTTCGCTTTCCCTCAAAACCTGCTTGTCCAAGATTTAAGACATCCCCGACTTCCCTTTGTCATAACTCCCCAGTGTCAGGCTGTCCAAAAACCGCATCCTTCGTACTGTATGTGCAATAAACAGTTCTGTTGAACACTTACCTTCTGGAGCGTGGAAGGTAGAAGCTCCTAGAGGCAGAAGGCTCAATTGATTTCATTTGATCTGATGATCTTAGATCAGGGGTGTCAAACTCAAGTCCCGTGGGTGGATTCTGCTCATGAGGTAATTATATCTGGCCCACGGGACCAGCCTGGAAATAGCAAAGGACCAGCCCGTGGTACCTCTGGCAGCCAAAATGGGCTATTAGAGGGACGTGCATGCCAGTGGTGCAATTCAAAAAATTTTTACTAACAGTTCTGTAGAAGTAGCTTGGTGGGTGTGGTGTGGCTTGGTAGGCATGGCAGGGGAAGGCTACTGCAAAATCCCCATTCCCTCCCCACCCCACTAACCTGCTTTCCAGCTCCGTTCTCCTGTGCAGAGCAACCAAAAAGACCCAGCCGATCAGCTGGGACTCAGGAGGCAGAGAATAGATGGGGGCGGAGCCAGGGGTGGGATTCAGATTTTTTTACTACCAGTTCTGTGGGTGTGGCTTGGTGGGCATGGCTTGGTTTGGTGGCCGTGGCTTGGTGGGCATGGCAGGGGAAGGTTACTGCAAAATCCCATTCCCGCCCCATCCCACTAACCTGCTTTCCAGCTCCATTTTCCTATGCAGGGCAACCAAAGAAGACCCAGCCAATCAGCTGGGACTCGGGAGGTGGAATATAGATGGGGGTGGGGCCAATCAGAGGTGAGACTTGCCAGTTCTCCAAACTACTCAAAATTTCCGCTACTGCTTCTCCAGAACTGGTCAGAACCTGCTGAAGACCACCTCTGGCACATGCCTCCCCACTGTGTCCCATTTTCATCCTGGATAGCCTGTAGCCCGCTTCTGGCCAAAACAGGGCATGGGGGAACACGCGAGCCCCCTCCCCATGACACATTTTGGGTGGCAGGGTGCTGCAGGAGGCATCCATCTCATCTCCCCCCCCTCCACTGGCCCACAGAGGAGAACTACAATGCTGATCTGGCCCTCGAAGAAATCCAGTTTGACACCCCTGCCTTCAATCAACCTTCAACATCCTGTTGAAGAAGGAGGCTGGGATCTCTGGTTCTTGTCGTAGAAGGTGGCCTTCAGATTTCGCTATTCCTTTTAAGATCAGTGTATTTCAATCTTCACAACTTGTAAGACATGTGGACTTCAACTCCCAGAATTCCCCAACCAAAATTCTGGGAGCAGAAGTCCACCCATCTTAAAGTTGAAGTCCACACATCTTAAAGCTGCAGGTGAGAAACCTGTTTTAGATGTGTCTAACAAAGAAGAATAAACAGCCCTATGATTTTCCTTGGCCGTTTGAATGAAGGAGAGCGGTTCAGTATAACTAGGATCCATTTTGCTTTTGCACTAAAAGTATCTGTCTGTTTCTTTTCATTCTTTTTTTTACAGAATTAAAATTCTTATTTATAGGGTCCTTGGTGCTCTCTGAGCTTGGTTATTTCTTGCAGATGTTTCATTACCCAACGAAGTAACTTCATCAGTGCTAGAGGGAGTGGGATTTGCTCTCAGTTTATATACCAGTAGTTTGCCCTCTCAATGTTGATGGGAGTGTTCTTGCTTGGTTCCTTGATTAAGCTGTTGTTTACTGTTTGTTTGTTGCCTGAGTTGGCAGTTCCTTAATTGGATGTTTGTTTACTGCTTAATTATTGATCTAGTATTAATCTTTTTTTTTTTTGAAAAAGATTTTATTAATTTTCTACAAACAAACAAGACAAACAAAACATTAAAACATCAACTCTCATATGTACATCCAGTGTGTCAGTTGGTTCATCAGTTTTGTGCATTCATTTTGTAGTCTCAATTACAATTATGTTACATAACAACTCATATTGTCAATCCAAACTTATATGTCCTAATATCACTAAAAAAAAAAGAAATTTTTGACTATACTTTTAATCATTCATGCTTTATGAGATAACAATACTTTAACCAGTTTATTCTGTAACAAATCATATAATCATACCAAATCAATCCTAAAAAACCCTGTCTAGCATTCTAAATATTCTATTATCGTATTTTATCATCTAGCCATTGATAAAAAAAGATCCCAAATTTCATAAAATTGTTTATCCTCTTGCTCTCTAATTTCAAATGTCAATCTCAGCACATTCCAATATTTTCTTAATAATTTCTTCCTGTAATGGTATTTTCTCATTCTTCCAATTTTTAGCAAATACAATCCTAGCCGCTGTTAATACATTTACAATCAGGTACTTCAAATCTTTACTATATATATCAGGTAAAATTCCCAATAAGAAGATCTCTGGTTTCAAGTCTATGTGTTTCTTTGTCATTTTTTCCAACCACATGCGAATTTTAGTCCAATATTTTCTAGCGTCCTCACAAGTCCACCACATATGGTAATACGAGCCGGGTATCTGATGATTAATTTAATCATTAATTGATGTTAAACTGTGCATATCTTGTTGTTGATTGCTGGTGAGGAAGCATTTTGGTCTTGTTGTTTCTTTTTTATTTTATTTTATTTTTATCTCTTTTGAATGATATGTAGATGTTGTTTTATCCCTATGTATCTGTTGATGGCTGATTTGTCTGAGTGCCAGGCAGCACAAGTTCTAAATATTTTGAAATATATATATATATTCCTGAGGTACTTTTCAGAGGAAAATTACCCACCCCTGAGGGTTTTTTAATGTAATGTTTCAGCAGAGAATGGCATAAATATAAATTTAATATAAGACTTGTTTTGACATTTTGTGAGGAACTGTCAGAAACATGTGTCTTTTTATGGCACACCTTTTCTTTCCTTTTGTGTGTGTGGCTTTTTGGCTAGAAGACAAGGAGGTGAGGTATTCTGCTGGGGATCTGTGCCAGAGCAAATAAAATTTGGCAAATGTTGCAAATGTTCTCCTTTGGAAATTCTACATATTTTAAACATCTGGCTTTATATTGTTCTCAGGGCAAATATCTTCTAATAATCTTTCATTAATTGAGTAAAAGTTCTCTTCAGGTCAAACAGGTAGTTTATGCTGGAAGGCATTAATTCCGCTCAATAACTGCTTGAAATCAAAGTGTTATTTACCTAATTCTCCAGACTTGGGAGATAGTTTAAAGTCCATCTCACCATTGTCAGGAAAATAGCAAGGGAAGCACCTTTTGGGAACAAGGAAGCTTCTAGCCAACACAGTACCTGCTAACCCAGTGGTCACCAACCAGTGGGCTGGGGACCATTAGTGATCCGTGAGAAAATGTTGGTGGTCCGCTTCTTTCTTCTGCTGCTTTTGGCTGCACGCAAGGAAAGCAGCAAAAAGTCTTTCTTTCTCTTCCCCAAACTCCGCCAGAAATGAGTCTTTGGGACCCTGCAAGGCCTCCTGCTCCAAGAGGCTGTGCTGGCGTGACAAGTCTCACAAAGACTCATTTCTGGTAAAGTTTGGGGGAGAGAAAGAAAGACTTCTGCAGCTTCTGCTGTTTTCCTTGCATAAAGCCAAAAGTCTCTCTCTCGCTGTCTCTCCCCAAGAATGGAGCTGGAGACAGTATCCTGCGATCTGAAATAAAGAATGATCAATCGGTAGGAAAATAGGGTGGGGAATTTTCCTGAAGACATTTTTTGCAATTTACCCAGGGTCCATGGGATTTAAAATTATGAGTTTGGTGGTCCCTGCGGCCCAAAAGATTGGCGACCCCTGTGCTTGTCAACTTGTCAACACAATCCTAGGCTGTATCAACAGAGGGTTAGCAACAAGATCACAGGAGGTGAATAGTAAGTCTCTATAGCAGACTTCCCCAATCTTTCCAGCTTTGCAAACCAGTTGGGGGTGGGGAGAGATGGTTCCCTGCACAGCTCCATTTGCGTGAGCCACAGATAAGCATGTCCACCACTCATACAACTGGAGCATGTGCACACATGGTTGCTCGCCGCTCACACAAGTGAGGACACACATGCACGCTCGCTCACCCACCTACCACTTCTGTGGCCCAGTTCCAAACAGTTCATCTTCAGTACACATGTGTTGGGGGCATGGGACGCGCGCATTGCCTTCTGGGTGCTGGCACGCGAATGCGAGTGTGCAAGCATGCTCACTTTTTTTGGCACAGAAGCCCAAAAAGGTTAGCCACCACTATCCTGTGCCTTTCTTCGGCATTGCCTGATATCCGTAAGAAGATAAAACTCACATTCCCAATTTTCATTTTGTTTATGTTAAGACCATTTTTCATAGTTACAACCTTCTCAGCCTCCCCATGATCATGTGATTAAAAGTCAGACACTCAGCAACTGGTTCATATTTACGACCGTTGCTGTATCCCAATGTCATATGATCCCCTGTTGTGACCGCCTGATCAGCAAAGTCAATTGTAAACCCAGATGCACTTAACAATCAAGTTACTGATTCATCAACTGCAGTGATTCACTTAACAACTGGAGCAAGAAATGTCATAAAATGGGACAAAACTCACTTAATATCTCACTTAACAACAGACATCTTGGGTTCCATGGTGATCATAAATCGAGAACTACTCATACCACAGAAATAGACCAGGAAACCTTTTGGGGAAAACAATCAATAAAACACAATTAATTCTTTTTTCTCTTGGAGACAGTAAGATTGTCCTTCTGATAAGCATCAGGCAAAGGCAGAATTAAATTCAGTACCTCTTAATCCAGCAGAATTAATTTTGAAGCTGTGGAAATGTTTTCCCCAAAGCAGGAAAAACCATCAAAACTTGCTCTACCCCCAGACGCCAACAAACTAAATGTCCTTAAAGAGACAAACCACATTCCACTCTAATCTTCATGACATTCTAGGATTTGAATGTTTTCTTTGGGGGGCAGCACGTGGAGACATGTTGTATACATTAATCACCCCGCCCCCAAAAAATAATTTACATGGGAAATCATTGCCGGTACTAGAATTTCAAAAGGTTTCTAGGCTGCAAAATACAGGAGAGTGTTTTCTCAAGAAATTAGAAGTGATAAAACAGCGATGTGATGAAACTAAAGGCCTTGCAGCTGATAAACATGGTGTTGAACTGTCACATCTGGTCTCTAGGACAGAAGGAGAACAACACAAGAAAATGTCAGATTCCTCCACAGCTGGTTAAACAATAAGCAACTGTGTATTATCGATGACCAAATCCAAAGCTCCTTAAAATTAATCTGTATTTTATTGTTTTATAATAATAATTATAATAATATTAAATCAGGTAATAGCAATAGTATTTAGACTTACATACCACTCCACAATGCTTTACAGCAGTGGTCACCAACCAGTGGGCCGGGGACCACTGGTGGTCCACAAGAAAATTTTGTTGGTCTGCAGAGGAATGTCACCCCCAAAGCAACCCCAAAGCAATTAATCCAGGCTGCGCGGGAACACAAGGCTGTGCCACCCACATGGCCTGAGGGAACACAAGGCTTGCATCATTAGCATTGCAAACAACATGTGGTAGTGAGGGGAGGGGGGAAAGCATGGAGGGGGGAACTTGCCCCACTCGCCCCACATGCCTTGCCTTGCCACCAGACTGCTTCTTTCTGCTTCTTTCTTCTTTTGCTTTTGGCTGCACGCAAGGAAAGCAGCAGAAGTCTTTCTTTCTCTCCCCCAAATTCCACCAGAAATGGGTCTTTGGGACCTTGCAAGGCCTCCTGCTCCAAGAGGCTGTGCTGGCGTGACAAGTCTCACAAAGAGTCATTTCTGGCAAAGTTTGGAGGAGAGAAAGAAAGACTTCTGCAGCTTCTGCTGCTTTTCTTGCATGAAGCCAAAAGTCTCTCTCTCCCCCTGAGAACGGAGCTGTAATCCCAAATAAAGAATGATGGATTAGTAGGAAAACGGTGTGGGGAATTTTCCTGCAGACTTTTTGGGGGATTTTCCCAGAGTCTCTGATCCATGGGATTTAAAATTATGAGTTTGGTGGTCCCTGATGTCCAAAAGGTTGGCAACCCCTGCTTTACAGCACTCTCTAAGTCAGGGGTGTCAAGCTCAAGGTCCATGGGCTGGATCCGACCCACAGGGTACTTAGATCTGGCTTGGAAACAGCAAAGGAGCAGCTTACAGTGCCTCTGCCAGCAAAAAAGGAGCTCAGGAGGGACGCGGGCAGCCTACCCCTAGATCCGAGTCAGAGAATACACCTTCTCTAGAAGGAGATACCTGCCACCTGAAATGTTTATAGTGGTCATTTATCCATCCTTTCACATCCCTCTCCTCCTCCTTTCTTGTCTTCTAGTCATACAGTTTGGCTTTGTGACTCTCTTTGTGGCCTCCTTTCCTCTGGCTCCAGTGTTTGCCTTGTTGAACAACGTCATTGAAGTTCGACTCGATGCCAAAAAGTTTGTGGCTGAACTAAGAAGGCCCGATACTGTGAGAGCAAAGGATATAGGTATGAGGGTTGTTTATTTTTTAAAATAATAAAGATTAAGAAAACCGTGTTAAGGGAAATATGATGTAGGCAGTCCTCAACTTACGATGGACCACTTAACAACCATTCTAAGTTACATCGGACCTTGAAAAAGGAATTCGAGACATGAAGGAATGGCAATAATTCAACCTGATTGGGAGGATTCCAGGAACACAGATAACAAAAGTTAACACAAGATAAAGTCACATATGCTCCCAGCAAATGCCACTCTCAGCTTGCATCTCTTTTAAACTTTCTTCCCAGGTGTATCTAATGAAGGGAATCAGGGCCCTTTCCTCCCCCATAAGCCATGCAACCCATGTTGCTCTCTTCACTGTTCCTCCCTGCATGTCCTAGGATGAAGAGGGGGTGGGCCTGGGTCTTCTTCTGAACTCCCTCTCCCTTGTTCTACCTCGCCCTTGCTCTGCCCAGCTCTTCCCCAGTTTCCTCCACAGCCAACAGAGCCACACTCCCACTCCCTGTCAGCTGTTCAGTTTCCTCCTTGGATTCAGACTCCAACAAAAGCATGACACATTCTCCCTGTGGTCATGTGACTGCATTTTGGGCACTAGGCAACTAGTCCTCATTGATATCCATTTGCAGCTTGACTGTGGTCATGTGACTGTGATTTACAACATTTTTGACACAAAGTGGGGGGGGGGGGTTACTTCCAATTTCCAGCAAATGACAAGTCCTAACAAACAAGTTAATGATCAAGGCATTCATATAATACCTGCGATGTTCACTTAACAACTGCCATAAAAAAGGTTTTAAAATTGAGCACTGTCGCATGATGATCTACTTAATGACCATCTCCACTTATGACTTATTAGGTTTAATTATGGTTATAAGTTGAGGACTACCTGTGTTCAGAATTTGCTTAACGAGAACTTGACCGAGAGTTCTTAACAAAGTTTTATGCTTTCTTGCAGGAATTTGGTTCAATATTTTGAGTGGCATTGGAAAATTTTCAGTCATAATTAATGTAAGTATTGGCTTCAAGCTTACTGGTACAACATAAGAAATATGACAGAGTCAGTCAAATGTAATTTTCTGTTCATTTTTCTTCTATAAAGTTGTGTGCCAGTATTCAAGTCTTTGTTGACAATTCACCACATCATTTTTAAAAAGCTTTTCCTCATAAATCTAACCTGCGAAGATGGAGCCAAATTCTTAGGAAATTTCAATCTCCATTCTTCTCTCCCCTCTAACCCATGAAATATACAATGGGGTTTTTTATTCATAAATATAGTCGTCCATCTTTTCTTTTTTGATGGGCCAATGGACATCATCTTGGTGATCTGCCAGTATGGAATGATGAAATTCTAACATATATTCCTTTCACTGTCAGAGGCATTACAAGGGGAGGGGGGAAGACGAGAAGAAAAAATAAAAGAGGAGAGAAGAGAAGAGAAGAGAAGAGAAGAGAAGAGAAGAGAAGAGAAGAGAAGAGAAGAGAAGAGAAGAGAAGAGAAAATATGGGAATGGGATAGGAATGGGATGGGATAGGAATGGGATGGAATAGAATAGAATAGAATAGAATAGAATAGAATAGAATAGAATAGAATAGAATAGAATGAGAGTACAGTAAAATAGAATAGAATAGGAAATTGAATGAGAATAGAATAAAATAGAATGAGAATAGAGTAGAATAGAATAGGAATAGAATAGAATAGGAAATTGAATGAGAATAGAATAGAATAGAATAGAATAGAATAGGAAATTGAATGAGAATAGAATAAAATAGAATGAGAGTAGAGTAGAGTAGAATAGAATAGAATAGGAATAGAATAGAATAAAATAGGAAAATGAATGAGAATAGAATAGAATAGAATAGAATAGAATAGAATAGAATAGAATAGAATAGAATAGAATAGTTGGGTTGGACCTTGGAGATCTTCTAGTCCAAGGCCAGCATGAAGATGTTAAAAAAAAAAACAGGATGTTACCTCAGCTGGGATCTTGCAGTCAAAACCCAGTATGGACAATGGATATAAAATGGACAATGCATGTAAAAACTAGAAGATTTTAAGACGAGATTGGACAGCCATTTATCCAGAAGGGTATAGAGTCTCCAGCTTGAGGAGGGAGTTGGACTAGAAAACCTTCAAGATCCCTTCCAACTCCATTGTTCTCTTATTTCCATTATAAGACCATCAAGTCTTCCTTGATCGCAGTATATTTTCTAGAAATTTGTTTAAAGTAAGTTGTTTTGCAAATCCAATCACCAAAACAGTAATTCTGCATCAAACCAATCAAGTCCCTCTTCCTCTTTTAATTTCTCAACGGTCTGTTGAAAATAGAAACATTCTGCTTTTTTTTAACTCAACTATCTAATACTTAAGAGCTTTTGAGGCAAAAGAGGATTTCTATCTTCTACCGATTCTGTACCTTTTTTCTTCTACTATATATTGAATTATATTTCAAAAGTGACATTCCTGTTACATGAGCTAAAGCAAATATTGTTTACATTCCATTCCTTACTTAGAATCACTCTACACCTCTAGAAATGATCCTAATACTTCCAAAGTGTAACATTTTGATAAGAAAAACTGCATTGCTCTTAATTATCTAATAATTATTAAGTATTCAAAAGCAACTTCCTCGGCTGATCCTGCTTTTTTTTTAGATTAATCATTGATGAACCCTCAAGTCACTGACATCTAGTGGCTGTCCAATTTTTGCATTCCAGAATGGGTCCCCGATCCAACTAAACTCCTGTAAACAGCCAAAATCCTTGGTCATCCTGCAAATTCAGATCGATGGTGCATTTATGAGGGATACCACTTTATAGCTATTTAGGGTATTCTCTCCTTGACTATGTCTAGAACTTTTTTTTGACAATATTGTGATAAAATAAAACTAAGGAGAAATTTCCTGTCAGTGAGAACAATTGGTCAAAGGAACAGCTTGCTTTCAGAAGTCATGAGTGCTCCATCACTGGAAGCTTTTAAGAAGAGCCTGGATAGCCATTTGTCCAAAATGGTATAGGGTCCCCTGCTTGAGCAGAGGTTGAACTAGAAGATCTCCAAAATCCCTTCCAACTATATTATTGTGTTATTCAAAAGAGGTGCCTCAAAATTGTATACCTGTTGGAATTCATTGTTGGGATGTATTTTTATGCAACAACTACAATAGTATTTAGCCAGTAGATGGCAGTGTTTACAAGTTTGGATCTATGCTATATACTGGGTGCTCTTTTGTTTTAAGTAGTTTCCTGTTTCTTGATACAGTTATATAGTTGAGCAGTAAAGCACATGGTGACTGTGCTCTTTGTTTGCTCTATGTGGTGCTTTATATAAACAGAATTTCTAACAATACCCTTTGCAGATTCATATGAAAAACATTTTTGTTTTCTTCCAGGCCTTTGTCATTTCAGTCACTTCGGATTTTATTCCACGCCTTGTCTACCAATATGTGTACAGTCACAACGGAACCATGCATGGCTTCATCAATCACACCCTGTCGTATTTCAACGTCAGTGACTTTAAGGCTGGAACCCATCCAGAAAACTCACCATTTGAAAACGAGGTTTCATTCTGCAGGTAAAGCAGCTGCCTTTAATTTTTGTTGTGACTGTCAACCTCTGGGGAGATCAATCCAGCTGCAAATGTTCAGTCCTTCAAACAAGGGAGTCATGGTACTGCCAGTCAAAGAAGGCAGATATAGGAACCAATGTTCTTATGGTCTTGTTTTGATACAGGAAAGTCCTCAACTTACAACCACAGTTGAGTGCAAAATTTCTGTTCCTAAGCGTGAAGTTCTTCAGTGAGTTTTTGCCCCAATGCCCCACTTTCTTGCCACAGGTTGTTAAGTCAATCACAGCAGTTAAGTTAGTAACACAGTAGTTAAGCGAACCGGGCTTCCATATGGACTTTGCTTGTCAGAAGGTCGCAAAAGGGGACCACACAACCCCCTGGGGACACTGCAACCATCATAAATATGAATCAAGCACCTGAAGTTTGATCACTGCAAGTCTGTAAGTTTGAAAAACAGGTATAAGTCACTTTTTTCAGTGCCATTATAATTTTGAATTATTAAGGATTCAAAAGCAACTTCCTCAGCTGAAAAGAATAGTTGTAAGTTGAGGATTACCTGTATCCAGAGCAGTTCTTCACCAGACTGGATAAAGAAGCACTACATTTTATTATAGATGGTGATTTAAAGAATCTCTTGCATTTTTCTTTTTATTAAATGAATAAATAAATTGAGAGCCCAACATTTTTAGTGGACTATGGGTCTATATTTTTCCCTTCTGAGGCTTCCTACCTGGAACTCCTCATTTGCCTTTTAAATAGATATTGATTAGTTTTAAATTTCTAGAAACTCATATTTCCGACAACCTTACTTGGTCGGTCCACACTATGGCCTCTGCAAAGAAGTCCCAACAGTGCCTGCACTTTCTGAGGTCGCTGAAAAAGAGTGGTCTGGGTGAGAAGTTGCTGGTTACTTTTTACCAGTCTAACATCAAGAGCATTTTAGCATACTGTGTAACAGTGTGGTATGCTGGATGCTCTGCAGTGGATAAGAAAACGCTCCAAAAAGTTATAAACACAGCACAGAAAATCATCAGTTGTTCTCTTTCTTCTCTGGAAGAAATTGCAAAGACCAGACTCCTCTCTAGAACACTAAAAATCTCCACAGACCGTTCTCATCCTGGACATTCATATTTCAAACTATTACCATCAGGGAGGCATTATAGGTGTCTTAAAATGAGGACTAATAGATTAAGAAACAGTTTCTTTTCCAAGGCAGTAATTGTCTTGAATCAAACAGTGCATTAGTGATTTAGTCCTATTATTATTTTTATAATTATTTTAATTTTTAAAACTCTGTAGTGTGATTGTGATGTTTGGGGCACTGTGCTGGAGTAGCTTTCAAATTTCATTGTATTCGTGGAATGCAATGACAATAAAGTATTCTATTCTATTAAAATGTCTACCTTGAACATATCCTACCCCTTCCTCTAGTGTCTCTAAGCTACGTGTGTCTTTGTGTGTCTGGAGGCAGCCATGCTCCCATGTGCAGACATGCTGTCAAGGCACGATATAGTGAACACCTGGCCATTTCATGCACAGTAGCTGGGGTGGAATTGTTTGATTTTTTAAAGAGCCAGAACATGTTAGGACAAATAGCTTTTTGCCCAAAGGGGGGAAAAAACCCACTCTTTGCTTTAAACCAAACAATGCAATTTAATTCAGAGTAAATGGGGGCAGGAGGGAAGACCAGTTGGAAAACAGCCTAAAGAATATACAGTGGAGTTGTAATAAATGGAAAGGCAGGGTGCATTTTTAAAGTCAAAGAGAAAAGTTCCTCTATTTCAACCTTCAGCTTCCATGTGATTCCCTCAGCCTCTGACCTGCCCAGCAGCAAATTTTGGAGCAGTTCCTATCTCAACAGGAATTGGTTCCAGCCTGCTGTTCATTTGCTGTTGCAAATTAAGTTTGCTTCCAAGTAGAAGCAAAATTAATTGTATTATTTTCTTCAACCAAACCATTTAATTTAGCCCTCTCTGCTAGCGCCATCAACTTTTGAAGCCATTCATCCCTTGTGGGACTCAAAGCAGAGGAGGGCATTCAGCACCAATTCTGACCAATTCTGGAGAATTGGTAGCAGAAATTTTGAGTGGTTTGGAATCCCACCTCTGACTGCCCCCCCCGCCCCCATTTATTCTCCGCCTCCCATTGAGTCTCAGCTGATCCGCTGGGTCTTCTTTGGTTGCCCTGCACAGGAGAATGGAGCTGGAAAGCAGGTTAGTGGGGTGGGGAGCGAATGGGGATGTTGCAATATCCTTCCCCTGCCACGCCCACCAAGCCATGCCCACAGAACCGGTATTAAAATGTTTTTGAATCCAACCACTGACTCAAAGTATCCTTCCATATATATTCTATTTGTGCATATTCTTGCCGGTGTCAGCCTATACAGGTAGTCCTCGACTTACAATAGTTCATTTAGTCAGCATTCGAAGTTACAGCGGCATTCAAAAAAAGCGAGTTTATTCCCACTTATAACTGTGGGGTATCCCCCATGTCACGTAACTTAAATTTGGATGCTTGACACCCAACTCATATTTATGACGGTCTCAGAGTCCCTTGGAGTCATGTAATTCCCTTTTGTGACCTGTCGACAAACCAGGACAACGGAGAAGCCAGATTCGCTGAACAACCGCGATATTAATTTATCAACTTTGGTGATTCACTTAACAAACATGGCAAGAAAAGTTATAAAATGGGGCAAAATTTACAAATTGCTCACTTAAGACCATAAGTCTTGGGCTCCATTGTGGTCATAATTTGAGATTACCTATATAGCCTCAAAATTCTATTTTATTTTTCTTTTATAGTTCTTTATCCATTAAGCCTAAATGAAAAATCTCTGGTTTTAGCTTTCTATTCACTTTTGAGAAGTTTCTGTTTTAAGATGTGAATCCTACTCTAATTTTTCTTTGCTTTGTCATGCATCAATGGTCAAAAGTTCCTTCTTTACATGTCCAAAATTCATTTGAGGGAGACGTCTACATCACTCGATGTGCAATGAATGAAAATCATTGCATATTGAGTATTTATGATGAGCGTTGTTGTCAATTAAAAAGATACTCCTTTGGTCTTTTCAGCTGCCAGAAAAAGGGAGTGGGGGGAAACAGTGCATTCCTTAAGTGCCAAGATAATCACCCTGGCACCCTAAAGTTGTCGGAGTGCAAGAATATTACTGGAGAGCATGATTGATGACTCTTGTGGATGGAAATGTCCCATTGGAGAATATAAATCCAGGGGTGGGGGGAAGACCAGGGTCAAAGGGGTAATGAATGATGTATTTTAGTATTGTCTGCATCCAACTAACACCAACATGGCCACTTCTAATAAATCAATTTTATTATTTCTGAGAGATGCGGCTAGAGACTTATGATTTGAATGGGGGTGGATTTGTTGGAGTCCTGACAGCTGTCAGCGGTGGTAGGATTCAAATTTTTTTACTACCAGTTCTGTGGGCATAGCTTAGTGGGCATGGCATGGCTTGGTGGGTGTGGCTTGGTGGGCATGGTAGGGGAAGAATCCTGCAAAATCCCCATTCCCTCCCCACCCCACTAACCTGCTTTCCAGCTCCCTTCTCCTGTGCAGGGCAACCAAAGAAGACCCAGCGGATCAGCTGGGACTCAATGGGAGGCAGAGAGTAGATGGGGGTGGGGCCAGTCAGAGGTGGGATTTGCTGGTTCTCCAAACTCCTCAAAATTTCTGCTACCAGTTCTTCAGAACTGGATTCAGAACCTGCTGAATCCCACCTTTGGTTGTCACCTGCTTTGGCCCTATCCATGGTTTGCACCAGCTCCATTCTGAGCCCCTGAGTAGTGACACCCCCTCTGCCCAGAGAAGAAAAGATGCTCTGGTCTCCTTCAAATGTATTGTAGAAAGTTAGCACTCACCCATCTCCTAGAAGAATGAAATATTTTGAGAAATATTAAAAATGTAGAATATTATATTTTCCTGGATAAGAAATGGAGAAATGTGCTCTTGGAGGCAGAAAGCAGTTTCTTCCTTTCTTAATGGCCCTCAGCAGATGCCAGCACTTAAGAGATAAAGAGCTTATTGAGATCTAGGTAGCTCTATTCATTATTATTGAGATCTAGCTAGCTCTAAACAAGGTCTCTAAGCAAGATCTAAACAAAGGATTAGACACTGGATTCACCTCAGACACAATAGGAATTGCCCAACAAGCCTCTTCATTTCATCAGCAGTCCAAACTTCAACCAAACTGAGCCCAGACAAACTCCAAGAATTTGTACAAGGCCCCCTGGGAGTCTGACAATAGCCAATAGAATATATGTTTTTGTTTTAGTTTACTTTATTGTCATTGCACCTTGTACAATGAAGTTAAATACCACCTTCACTGTACATTATGACTATGAATATAAAAACACATCCTTCACATTCTATACATTGAATTGAAAACCCCTGATATTGCATTAATGTGGCACTATACAGTAAAATTCAATAGAGTTACCACCCTGGGATAGAAGCTGTTTTTCAGTCTGTTTGTCCTTGTTTTTATTATCCTGTACTGTCTGCCAGATGGTAATAGTTCAAAAAAAGGGTGCCCAGGATGAGATGAATCTTTGAGAATATTTTGAACTTTCTTAAAGCCGCGGGAGCTATAAAGCTCTTCCAAAAAGGGGAGAGGGCAACCAATGATCTTCTGGGCAATGACATTTGTTAAGTTCTGCGCATGGCTACAAGGAACGGAGACGAAGCAGTGAACAGTGAACTTCAACTCTTTATTAATCATTGTGAACAGAGCAAAAACCTGGGGCAGCAGCAGCCCTTTTATAGGGTAGGCTGCTGACCTATTAACCAATGAGAACATGGAAGCATTAAACCCTTGAACCAATGAGAGTGGCTTGTTAACAGCCAATCAGATTCCCCAGAACGGACCAATCCGATATCGTTTAAAATCAGAAGTGCAGGATTAGAACCCTGCTTTTTCTTTAAGCTTTGATAAACTTTATTTAAGCATTTTTATTAGTTCATAACATCCCTTCCCCCCAGGTTCCGTTTGAGGGATGCAGTGATGTAATCTCTAAGATATGTGGGTTGTTTTAACTGTCTATTAGATTTGTGCTGTCCCACCGGTTCCCGTCTGCAGTCCAGCTTCGGTGGGACATTTTTGGACATATCTGGTACCAGCGGTTCCTCATTCTCGCTAGACGACTCGGTGCCACTAATTCTGTCGTTATTGTTGTCCTCCGATCTTAGCGGGCTAGCCTCCATTGTGGTATTCCTCTGTAGTGAGGCCACACCCCTCCCTGATTCTTCTTCATTAATTGCACCTGCTCGCTGACTTCTTTCACTTCTGCTCTCCCCCATCTCGAATTCGGTTTCTTTGACATCCCCTACCCCCTCAGTTTGGGAGTCCCAGGAGTCGTGGGAACTGGGTTGTAGCCTAGAGTGAAGCTGATCTATATGGCGTTTCCATACTTTTCTGTCACAGGTTTGCACACGGTACGATCTGGGCCCAGTGGTTTGAATTATGGTTGCTTCGATCCATAATGGTTTGCCGGAGAGGTTTTTAGCAAAAACTAAGTCACCTACCTTGAACTCGTGGCATTTCCCGCTGGATCCGCAGGGTTTCTCTGGCTCGTAGGAAGGGTGAAGTCGGTTGAGGTGGGAACAGAGCTTGCGTCCCATCAATAGTTCAGCTGATGTCTTGTTGGTGACGCTGTGCGGAGCGATGTGTTGGAGTAGGAGTATTCTGTTTATTTTTTCATCAATGTCCCCATAGTCCATTTTATGCAGAGTTTTTTTAACAAATTGTACCATGCGCTCGGCCCTGCCATTAGCCGCAGGGTGCACCGGCGAAGTTAGTGCATGGCGGATGCCCCGATCCGTTAAGTATTGTTCAAACGCCAGGGCAGTGAACTGGGGTCCGTTGTCGGAGACCAGGACATCTGGCAGTCTGTGCATTGCGAATAGCCTGTTCAATTTTCGGATGACAGACTCGGTTGTAGTATTCTTCATTTCGTGGATCTCGAGCCAGTTGGAATAGGCATCCACTGTTAGGATGAATGTATGTCCTTTAGTAGGTCCCGCAAAATCAACATGGATGCGGGACCACGGCCCCTGGGGGGTTTCCCATTCTGTTGGAGTTGCTCTAGGTGGGGCACTGCTGACTTCTTGGCACTTTAAGCAAGTCTTTACCCAGGCTTCGATTTGTTTGTTGATGCCCGGCCACCACGCATAGCTTTGTGCGAGCGCTTTCATACGCACGATGCCGGGGTGACCGTCATGCAATGTTTTCAATACTGCTCGTTGTAACCGCTCTGGGACGACGACTCTATCTCCCCATAGGATGCAGCCTTTTTGAGAAAAAAGTTCTGTTTGCCAGTTTCTGAAAGGGGTGAAATTGTCAGAGGTTTGTTCTATTGGCCATCCTCTTTCGACCCAGCTAAGAACTCGCAATAAGACAGGATCTCATTTTGTTTCAATTGCAATGTCTCTGGCTGTTAGCGGTGGTGACTGTAGCGTTTCAATCTGGAGTGTTGTCAGGGTTGGAGCTGGGTCATTGACGGTTTCCGGAAGTGGGGCGCGGCTCAATGCATCAGCGTGGGGAGTGGCTTTCCCCGGGCGGTGTTGTAATTTATAGTTGTACGCAGCCAAAAACTCCGACCAGTGAGTCATTCTTGGTGACAATATGTGGGGGGTTGGCTTGTCTCCCGCTATAATCCCTAACAATGATTTGTGGTCGGTAACAATAGTAAAAACTCGTCCATACATATATTCATGAAACCGTTTCACAGCAGATACAACAGCAAGAGCCTCTTTGTCGATCTGGCTATAATTACGTTCAGCCTTTGACAAGGTCCTTGAAATATAGGCAATAGGGGCCTCACTACCATTTGATAACACATGACTCAAAATGGCTCCTACTCCAAACGGTGATGCGTCACATGTAATTGTTAAAGGGAGAGTCTCGTTATACTGCATTAAAACAGCATCTGAGGTTAGTAAGTTTTTCACCTGTCGGAATGCGAGCTCCTTGCGGTGTCCCCAGACCCAGGTTGCTTTTTTGTCGAGAAGTCTATGGAGGGGCTCAGCTTTGGTCACTTTCTGGGGCAAGAAGATGTTGTAAAAGTTAATGAGCCCCAGGAAAGCTTGGAGATCAGTTCTATTTCTGGGTCTTGGGGTGTTTTTGATTGCTCTCAGTTTGCTGTTAGTGGGGTGGATGCCCTGTTTATCGATTAGGTACCCCAGGAACTCTACTTTGTCTGTACAAAGTTGACATTTATTTTTTTTAACCTTAAGGCCAGAGTCTTTAAATTTCTGGAGAACCAATTTAAGCCGCTTTTCTAGTATTTCTCTATTCGGGGCAGCAATTAAAACGTCATCAAAGTATGGCACGGCCCCCTTGATCCCTTGCAAGAGTCTCTCCATCAGACTTTGAAAAATCCCTGGGGCTACGCTCACTCCGAATTGGAGTCGGTTGCACTTAAAGGCGCCTCAATGCATAACGATCGTCTGTGCCTCTGCAGTTGTTTTATCTACAGGCAGTTGTTGGTAAGCCTGTGCAAAATCCAATTTAGCGAAGACTTTTCCGCCCCCCAGAGAATGGAGAAGGTGTTGTACCACCGGTACCGGGTAAGCGTTCTGTTGAAGAGCGTGATTAAGGGTAGCCCGGTAATCCCCACAAATCCTTAACGATCCATACGGTTTGATGGGTGTTACAATTGGGGTTTCCCAACGAGCGTGGTCAGTTGGTTCTAAAACACCCTGGGCTATTAATTTATTGAGCTGCTCATCAATTTTTGGTTTAAGGGCAAAAGGTATCCAACGAGGCTTAAGGCGGATGGGGGCTACTTCAGGGTTAAGGTTAAATGATATCGGGGTCCCCTTGTACTCGCCTAGTTTGTCTGTGAAACGTCCTGGAATTCCTGGACAATGGCCTCCTCCCAGTCGTTGCTTCTGGTTTGGTGAATGCCGGCTACCTCGATCCCGAGTGGGGCAAACCATTGAAGGCCTAACAAGCTAGGCCAGTCACGGTCGATGACAGTCAGTGGTAATGATGCAGTACGATTTTTGAATGAGACTTGGACTTGGCTGGATCCAACGACCGGGATTCGGTTCCCCTGATAATCCTTGAGTATGATTCTTTGGGCTCTGAGGTCTTGACGCCAGACGGCAGGGATTAATTGTTTAAGAGTCTTCAAGGAAACCATCAAGAGGGATGATCCTGAATCGACTTCCATCACACTAGGCTGGTTTTTGATGGTGACCTTCACTCGCATCTTCTTTGTGTCTAGCGATGAGGCATGACCGATTGTAATGGTCTGGTGTGCCTCTTTTCTCCTCGATAAAATGGCCGGTGTTTTATTTCTGTAGGAGTGATTGTTCCATTGGTGGTTCAAATGTTTCCGACTCACAGGGCGATTCTCTGTGGACTGGCAGTAGTTGTTTCCTCTCTGAAGTGGACTGGATCCTTGCTTGCTTCTACAGACCTTTCCGATATGGCCTCTTTTCTCACAGAAATGGCAGAGCACGTCGAGGAATTTGCAGTCTGATCATGGGTGGTTTGCTCCACAACCCGCGCATTGGTGCAGTAGTCTTTGATTTCGCTGGTGGCGTTGGTCACGTTCAGACCGGAGCCGGTTGACCTCCTCCTCATCACTTTTGGATGGCGATTCGAGGTCCTCATGGTGGGTCGCTGTTGTGTGCATCTCTAGGCGAGGTGAGGTATCGCTGACGAGTTGACGGAGCAGTGCGTTGGTGCGGCGCATTCGGGCGGCCGACTTCCTGGTTGCTTCTGCTGCAGTAGCGTCCTTGATGACATCAGCAAGGTTGATTCCCCTTTTGCCATGATCTTGCTCTGTACCGTCTGGTCATCTAATCCCAGAATTATTCGGTCTCTCAGAGCTTCTTCGGGGTCTGTAAACCCACAGAGGCCTCCCAGGTTCCGGAGGTCCATGATGAAATCTTCAACGCTCTCTCCTTTCCATTGGTCCCTCTGGTAAAATTAATGTCTTCGGACAAGCGTTGGTATAGCGGGTGCATAGTGGGCCTGTAGAAGGGGCTCGAGGATGTCCCAGTCCATGGTTTTCACTTCAGCCGGTTTCGCTAGTGCCTTGGCCATCTTAAAGACGGCAGGCCCACAATGGGTCAGGAACACTGCTCGCTTTTTCCCCGTAGTAGCATCCTTCAAGTTGTTGGTTTCCAGAAACATCTGGAACCGGTCTATGTACGCGTCCCAGTCTTCTTTTGCTGGGTCAAATGGAGTGGGTGGTATGGCGCCTCCGGACATGGTTCCGTTGTCGATGTGCCTTCAGCCACGTGCTCTGTTTGGTGCTCTGTAGTGTTCAGTCAGCTCTGATGTCTCCGCATCCCATCCTCATCGCCAGTGTTAAGTTCTGCGCATGGGTGCAAGGAATGGAGACGAGGCAGTGAACAGTGAACTTCAACTCTTTATTAATCATCGTGAACAGAGCAAAAACCTGGGGCAGCAGCAGCCCTTTTATAGGGCAGGCTGCTGACCTATTAACCAATGAGAATATGGAAACATTAAACCCTTGAACCAAGGAGAGTGGCTCGTTAACAGCCAATCATATTCCCCAGAATGGACCAATCCGATATCGCTATTGTCGGCCAATCAGAAGTGCAGGATTAGAACCCTGCTTTTTCTTTGAGCTTTGATAAACTTTATTTAAGCATTTTTATTAGTTCATAACAACATTCTTGCACAGGAACAGGAAGTTCAAGGGCAAGCCCCAAGAGAAGGTATAAATACCCCCCACTCTCAACGCCAGGTGGTCAGATGCCCAGAACCTATACGGTTCTGCTTCATCATTAAACCATCTTTCCAATCAGCCTCCATGTTTCCAGTGTCTTTCTCCCGGCTTGGAACCAAACCAGATGGATATTTTTTCCCCAACAATGATCTTTCCCTACTGAACAAAACATGCCCATCTTTGAAAACAGGCTGGGGAAATGGCAAACCCCTGTTGTTCTTAAATTTGTGTGATCTCACCCAAACCAGGCCACCCCCCAGCCAGAGATTAAACCATCTTAATCACAAAGGTTCAAACCCTCCCGACGAGGATGAATTCTTGAAATAAGCTGGATTTTACACCCTCCCTTCTCCATGCTCTGGTATTCGGTTCTAAATAAACATTGCAGCCAGGTCTCTGGCATGTGATTAGCTATTATGTTTTTTTTTTCTCCTCAAGGCAAACGTAAAGTAAATTTAGCTCAAAATAAGACTTCAAAGCTGTCTCTCTGTGTGCAAAGCCACTTGATCGGTGTGCAGGATGGGAAGATGGATATTTCCCCCTATTGTTGATACCCGATGAAGCAGCTTGCCACATTTCACAAAATTCTACATCTAGTCTCCGATAGGCATGTTTCTCACAGTCTGACATTGTATTATTTAAGCCTGTGTGTAGTGTGCAGTATTTAAGTATGTGGTGTGTACCAAAGGGGCTTTTTTTCAAGAGGCAACTGGACTTTCTAGTTTTTCTTTGAAGATGTCTCGCTTCTCATCCAAGAAGCTTCTTTGGCTCTAAGCTTCTTGGATGAGAAGAGGAATGTCTTTGAAGAACAATCAGAGCTGAAGAAGCTTCTTGAACAAGAAGCGAAATGCCTTCAAAGAAAAATCAGAAAGTCCAGTGGCCTCTTGAAAAAGCACCTTTGGGACAACCATGACCTGGAGGACTGAGAACCTCCACAGAGGTGGTCTTCAGCAGGTTCTGACCAGTTCTGGAGAACTGGTAGCGGGAATTTTGAGTAGTTTGGAGAACTGGCAAATCCCACCTCTGACTGGAGATTTTACAGTATCCTTCCCCTACCATGCCTACAGAACCGGTGGTTAAAAAAAATTGAATCCCACCACTGGTATGTAGTATTTAAGTATTTAAGCATTTCTTTTTTAAAAAATTTTTTTGTACTTTTTCACATTTAAAAACAAAAACATGTGCAATCTTCTCAGTGCTATAACATCAACATTTTCGTTTCGGTCAACATACATATTTACATTAATTTTTGTTTCTACTTTCTAACTAATTATACCACTTTTCCGAGACCGTATAGTATTCCATATCTTCTTTTCTTGCAGTTTCAATGTGAGTTTAACCATCTCTGCGCAATCCATTACTTTCTTTATTATTATACTTTTGGAGGGGGTACTATCTAGTTTCTAAATTTGTTCTTGCTGATCCTTGCCACCATCAATATATGTATTATTACACATTTGCTTCCTTTGTCAAATATTCTTCTAATTATTCCTAATAAAATCATTTCCAGTTTAAACTCAATTTGGAGACCAATAATTTCCTGCAACCAATTCCTTATTTTATTCCAATAATTTCTTCCTTTGGGGCATGATCACCACATATAGATTTATTGCCCCATCGTACAAACTTTCTTGCCACAATTGTGAAGTTTAATCCCCTCAGTGTTAGTAACACCATCATTAAACAAATCTGGTCATTTGTTCAGGGATTAATGACTACTTACACCATGAGAATTAAAACATTCAATAATATGTGAGCAACTTGGATTGAAAAGAGCATTGTATTCTGAATAAAAGCCAAAGAAACATTTGCAAAAAAATATATAATATGTCAGAGTGGATATAGATGAGATAGATTATCAGCACTTCCCATCTTTGGGCCTCAATATTTGCTTTTGTTCATGGAGCTTGAAAACAGGTGAAAATAAAAACCGTCATCTACAATCTACAGGTAGTCCTTGACTTATGACCACAACTGAGCCCAAAATTTACATGACTTAGTGAGAAACTTGTTAAGTGTGTTTCACCCCATTTTATCTCTTTTCTCACCACGTTTGTTAAGCAAATCCCTGCTCTTGTTAAGTTAGTAATATGGTTGTTAAGCAAATCAGGCTTCCCCATGGATTTTGCTCATCGGAAGTTGGCAAAAGGGGATCAGGTGACCCTGGGACGCTGCCACCATCATAACTATGAATCAGTTACCAAGGGTCAGAATTATGATCGTGTGAACATGGAAGGGGGTGTTATTCATAAGCATGAAAAGCGTGAAATTGTCATGCACAAAAACCAGACTTTTTTCAGTGTTGTTGTGACTTTGAACATTCACTAGGCAAATGGTTGTAAGTTGAGGACTTCCCGTATTCTCATTGTATTGTCCCTGGGACACTGCGACCATCATAAATATGAGCCAGTTGTCAAGCTTCCAAATGTAAATCATGTGATCGCGGGGATGCTGCAAAGGTCATAAGTGTGAAACAATGGTCATAACTGGAGCTCGGTTTTGGATGAGATGAGGATGAGGAGAACGCATCAAAATGACTGCTTTAATTCTCACCACTCTTTGGCTCTCACTTCATATTATTGATCATCCCCGTTTTCTTCACCTCTTAACATAAGACTGCTTTCATGTAAACTGAGCGCAATGCTACCCAGGGGATCTTGGAATTGTGTTGCTTTCTGGAACTGCAGCAGAGGTGATATTCAGCAAGTTCTGACTGTCAACTCATAAAATATTGCTCTGGTCTTTTAGAGTTGCCAGCAGAAAGGGAGGAGGGAAGCAGTGCAGCAGCTTGCAAACCAAAACTGCATTCCATAAATGTTTTCAAAGATAGTAACTAGGCGACCGAAATTTCTGCCGCACAAAATTCTAACTGGAGAGAATGATTGATGACTCTTGGCTATGGATGTGTCCCATTGGAGAATATGAATTACGATACACCCCTGGAGTGGGGAAAAACCAGGGTCAAGGGGGACAATGAATGATGAGTCCCAGAGTCGGCTACACCCAGGCAGCACCGGTATGTCTACTCCTAATAAATCTTCTTTAAGCTCAAGGCTCACAATTTAATTGGAGTAACTGCCAGAATCCTGCACCACACCTGCCGAACTGGTAGTAAAAAATTTGAATCCCACCACTGAACTGCAGGCTTTATGTATTGAATTTTTAAAGGGCTTCCAAAGGGGCTTTGAAAAATCAAACTTTTCAAGGGCTTCTACAGTTGTTAAAGGAACAGGCAGGTCCACCATTTTGAATCACCCCAGGTGCCTAAGCGACATATTGAAAAATGGGCCCAATAGATCGTGACCCTCTCATTTGGCGGATAAAGATGGCAACAGCTAAACCGTGACTTTCTATCCAGGACTGAAATCTTCGGAGGCTGAAAATCCAAGAGATACAGAGCCAATACTTTTTTTTTAAACATCTGCAGCCTCCCTGCATGGGAGATCTCCTGATGAATTGCTGTTCCAGTGAAAGGAACATATTTGTCCCCTGGTGTTGATGCACGAGGATGGCTGCTATGGTCCAGTGGAACATTATGATGTTATCTAGGAATGTAACAATAGTCTCAGCTTTCCTAGTTTTTATTGTTGTTGTTATGTTTTTCAACCATTCTGGAAACTTTCCTTCTCTTTATGTAGAACTGAACTCTCTGCCATCAGGGACATTTCAATCTCCCTCCATCTCATGGCCCATGAGGGGGTTTGTTTTTTTAAAGGCTGTCATGAAATCTTGTAAGGGAAATTTTTATTGTATTAAGCAGATGGCATTGCACAGCGTTCTCAGTGCCTCTGGTCTTCATTTACCTCTGCTCATATTTATGTAATATTTTCCACTTTCTTCCTTGCCAGTGCAATCAAAGACTCATACTCTTTCTCTGGGTTACATCTGCGCCACCTGCTCACATCTGCATACCTAAGTTCTGCAAAGCCATAATAATATACACTGTGTCCTCTTTCTACTATTGTCTTTAGGCAATGAACAAGAAAATTTCTTTCAAGCATTTGCTATAGTGTTTCCCAGGGGGTAGAATCCCAAAGGTTGTGGTTTTGGTGGCAGTCACATCAGCTGGAAATGTCAACCTTTAAAAAAAAAAAAACATGCTTCACCGTCTAGATGTATCTCTTGGCAAACATCATCTTTTCATGTGATGCATAATCAGTTAGCGTCTACCTTTTTTCTATATCCTTGAATATGTTGGAGCTCTTTCTGTGGTCTGAAAGTTCAGAGAACAAAGCCATTTTTTTAAACCATGCAGAACCTCTCCATTGGTCTCAAAATCTTTGCATTATGTAAAAAGCCAAGGCTACGTCTTCCAGCTTCTCCATAGCATGCAAACATCTAGTGAAGATAAGATAGCCTTTATTGTCTCTCTCTTTTTTTTTTTTTTTTTTTTACTGTAAGCACTGGCATTGGATAAGAAACTCCAAGAAAATCACAGCGTTCCATTTTTATTGACTTGCCACAGAGTTGAGATTAGGATGACACGATTATGCATTTTCCAACAACTGTTCTGACCTTGGTTAACAGACCCTGGGTGGTGTCTGTTATCTCAATTATGTCTCTTTCCAAGATTCACCTCTGACTCTTCTGCTATCTTCAGGAGAAGTGATTCTTCTGCTGACTTGAAATTTTAGACCTAGAAAACCTAGAACTACAATGCCTTCGGTTTGATCTAAGTATAGTACATAAAATCATACATTGCAATGTCCTACCTGTCAATGAATACTTCAGCTTCAACCACAACAATACAAGAGCACACAATAGATACAAATTCAAGGTAAACTGCACCAAACTTGATTGCAGGAAATATGACTTCAGCAACAGAGTGGTCAATGTCTGGAATACTCTACCTGACTCTGTGATTTTTTTCCCCAAACCCCAAAAACTTCAACCTTAGACTGTACTACTGACCTCACCCCTTTCCTAAGAGGTCTGTAGGGGGCGTGCATAAGCGCACCAATGTGCCTACCGTCCCTGTCCTATTGTTTCTTTTTCTTATTTGTATCCATTTCATGTATTCATAACCATGTTTATACTTGTACCTGTTATCTAATAATCGCTTGACTAAATAAATAAATAAATAAATAAATAAATAAATAAATAAATAAATAAATAAATAAATAAATAAAGTATGTCTGCCCTCTACACAACCCCCAATGTAGCTCCCCTCGGTCCTTATGTCCAGTCTCTTCTTAAAAACCTCTAGTGATGAAGCACCCATGACTTCTAAAGGAAATCCATTCCACTGGTTAATTGTTAATTGTCAATACCACATTTATTTATATAACACTAATAAAACAAATAGAGATTGGACTGTCATTTGTCAGAAATGGTGTAAGGTCTCCCGCTTGGGCAGTGGGTTGGATTAGATGACCTATAAGGTCCCTTCCAACTCTGATTATCTGTCTCTGAAATATAATCAAACGATACTTTCAAGGATATATATTTTAGTTTTATTAGTATTATATAAATAAATGTGGTATTAATAATAATTAATAATTTACCCGTGGAACGGATTTCCTTTGGAAGTTGTGAGTGCTTCATCACTGGAGTTTTTAAGAAGAGACTGGGCTGACACTTGTCTGAAATAGTATAGGTGGACTAGAAGACCTCCAAGGTCCCTTCCAGCTCTATTCTGATGGAATTAATGCCACAGCAACCCAAATAGAAATGAAACAAACAGATAGTTAGGATTACCGAAAAAAAGAATCGCCACCAGCCTGCCTTCCACTGAGGACCTGTATACTACACAGGTTGGAAAAGGGGTTGAGAAAATATGGACAGACCCCTCACATCCTGGACATAAACTGTTTCAACTTCTCTCCCCGGGATGTCGCTACAGCGCATTGGATGCCAAAAAAAACTAGACACAAAGATAGTTTATTCCCCCTGTGCCACCACTCTCCTGAATACTTAATTCCCACTTCTCATTTTTTCTCATCTTTCCTACTACCTTCTCCTCTTGGTTTCTTAGGATTTACCAGTTGTGGTTTGTAACTTGTGATTAATGATTGTAACTGTGATTTATGACCTACAACCTATTTACTTGCAGTGTTGTATGTACACTGAGGGTTTATGCACCAGAGACAAATTCCTTGTGTGTCCAATCCCACCTGGCCAATAAAGAATTCTATTCTACAGGTAGTCTTTGACTTACAATAGTACACTTAATAACCGTTGAAAGTTATAACGGCACTGAAAAAAGTTACTTATGACCATTGTTCACACTTACGACCGTTGCAGCATCCCTCATGGTCAAAGAGATTTACGCTTGGATGCTTGACAACTGGCTCACATTTATGACGGTTGCCATGTCCCTGTGGGAGGGGACACGTGATCCCCTTTTGCATCCATATGACGAGCAACCTCAAGGGAGAAACCAGATTAACTTAAGAGCTGTGTTACTACTTTAAGAACTGCGGTGATTTGCTTAACAAATGCGGCAAGGAAAATCATATAAAATCAGCCAAAATGGGCCCAAAGAGCTGAAGAAACTTCTTGGAGGAGAAGCGAAACGTCTTCAAAAGAAAAACCAGAAGGTTCAGTTGCCTCTTGAAAAAAGCACCTCTGGGACAACTGAGGACCCAGACAAACCTCCAAGTGGCGTCAATGATTCTCTAAAAAGGATGCAAATGAGCAGCGGTCTGCAAGGAGTATCAATCCTTCCATTCCCTATCATCCGAGCTGAAGAAGCTTCTTGGGTGAGAAGCGAAATGTCCTCAAAAGAAAAAAACCAAGAAAGCTCAGTTGCCTCTTGAAGAAGTACGTTTGGGACAACCGTGGCCTGGATGATTGAGAATCTCCATAGACCCAGGGGCCTGCAACCTTAAACACTCAAAGAGCCATTTGGACCCATTTCCCACAGAAAAGAAAACACCAGGAGCCATAAAACCTGGGTGGGCGTGGCCAACTCTACACCACTCCCACCCAGTCACATGACATCCACCAGCCCCACACCTACCCAGGTGTTGTGGCTTCCGGTGTTTTCTGTGGGAAATGGGTCTCTCTCTCTCTCTTTCTCTCTCCCTCTCTCTCTCCCCCTCCCTCTCATTTCTGTTTTTTGTTTTACCTTCTCAGGCCAGGCGAGGAGTGACTGGGAGGGGAGGGTGAGGGGGATGGGATCACCCAACAGGGAGCCACAGCAGAGGGCCCAAAGAGCCACATGAGGCTCCAGAGCCGCAGATTGCTGATACCCGCCATAGACCTTGGGCCAAAATTCACTTAATTAATTTCTCACTTAGCAACATAAATTTTGGGCTTAAAAATCTGAGGACTGCCTGTATACCAACCATGGAACTGACTTTGTATTGCATTTATATGCAACTGCAATGCTGTCTCCCCAAATCCACCCACACCAGAGGTGGTCTTCAGCAGGTTCTGACCAGTTCTGAAGAACCGGTAGCGGAAATTTTGAGTCATTCAGAGAACTGGCAAATCCCACCTCTGACTGGCCCTGCCTCCATCTATCCTCTGCCTCCCATTGAGTCCCAGCTCAATGACTGGGTTTTCTTTGGTTGCCCTTCACAGGAGAATGGAGCTGGAAAGCGGGTTAGTGGGGTTGGGGGGAGAATGAGGATTTTGCAGTCTCCTTTTCCTGCCATGCCCACCAAGCCACGCACACAGAACCGGTAGTAAAAACAAAATTGAATCCCACCACTGACCCACACCTCAAGTTAAACAGCAGTGGGAGTGGTTGTGGATAATCAATCACAGGGCGTGAAAGCCGGGGACTACAGCTGCCTACCATCCTTCCTTTACCCTAGAACTTAACTTATCTCAAGATAAAAGACCCTCTCATTCATATCTTGAGGTAATGGGGTTTTTTATCTGGGCTGGTCCAGGATTAGCCTAAAGCGTTTCGGTTGTTTTATCGCTTGTATATAACCTTGCCTTTTTTTAAAGGGGCATCACAAAGAATGCTAAGCATCCTGTCTTGAGAGCCACACAGTATAGTCTTTGTAATCCTTGCAGTGGGGTTTCTGAAGTGCTGTTGCACAGGCTAACCAACCTAGGTTTCCTTCTATTCTAAATTTGCCTTTTAAAAAAAAATGTATTGCTAATGATTCGCCCAAAGCTTCAAGAAAGGCCTTTTTTTTTAAGAAAACCAGGACTGGCAAGAAAGCGTTTGATAGAGGTAGTCCTCGACTTACAATGGTTCATTTAGTGACCGTTCAAAGTTACAATGGCACTGAAAAAAAGCGACTTATAGCCGTTTTTCACACTTATGACTGTTGCAGCATCCCTGTAGTCACATGATTTATATTTGGACGCTTGGCCAAAGATTAATAGTTATGACGGTTGCAGCAGAGGTGGGATTCAAATAAGATTAGTACCAGTTCTTTGAATGTGGCATGTTGGCCAAGGCTTGGTGGGCATGGCAGGGGAAGGATACTGCAAAATCTCCATTCCCTCCCCACCCCACTCACCTGCTTTCCAGCTCCGTTCTCCTGTGCAGGGCAACCAAAGAAGAGCCAGCCAATCAGCTGGGACTCAATGGGAGGCAGAGAAGAGATGGGGGCGGGGCCAGTCAGAGGTGGGATTTGCTGGTTCTCCGAACTACTCAAAATTTCCGCTACCGGTTCTCCAGAACTGGTCAGAACCTGCTGAATCCCACCTCTGGGTTGCAGTGTCCCTGCGATCATGTGAACTGCTTGGGAGACCCTCTGATGAGCAAAATCCATGGGGAAGCCTGATTCACTCAACAACCGAGTTACTAGCTGAAGAACTGCAGTGATTCACTTAACAAACGTAGTGAGAACAGTAATAAAATGAGGCGAAACTCACTTAGTAAGTTTCTCACTTAGCAACATAAATTTTGGGCTCATTTGTGGTCATAAGTCAAGGACTACCTGTAGATTGTCGATGACAGTTTTTATTTTCACCTGTTTTCAAGCTCCATGAACAAAAGCAAATACTGAGGCCCAAAGACAGGAAGCGCTGAGAATCTATGTTATCTATACATATTCTGACATGTTTTTCTTTGCAAATGTTTCTTTGGCTTCTATTCAGAACTAGCTCGATACCCATACTTAGCTACAAAACTATGTGGTCGGGCTTAAATTTTGGAGAGGAAAGTAAAAATTCTGCCTCTGCCTACCACCATCCATTGATATTCAACTAGCTAGTGTCCTGTCAGTGTGTGAGGAAAGTTGAGGGCTGTTTGGAAACTGAAACAGCATTTGCTGTGTGGGCAAGAAGGAGACAGCAAGGAGTTTGGGTGTGGCTTAGTTCAACTGTTCTGTATTGAAGCTGCTTGCTGCTGTGAAACTGAAACTGAAACTGAAACTCCTCTGCTTGTGTTTCCCATTTGGAACAGATTTCTTTTCAGGTGGGGAGGGGGAGTAGAACTTAGCATCAGAGAATAATAATAATAATAATAATAATAATAATAATAATAATAATAATAATAATAATAATAATAATAATAATAATAATAATATAGAAAATACTAATGCTCTGATGGTCATTTTGAAAAACCCTTTCCTAGTGAGCATCAAGAAGCCAAGAGGAATATATGGGCCAAATTTCAAGTTTGTAGGCTTTATGGTTCTGGAGATTTTGTGATGATGCATGAGGGGTATTTCGCATAAATATATAGAGAGATACAATGCTCTTTTCAATCCTAGTTGCTCACATATTATTGGGTGTCTTAATTCTTATGGTGTAATTAGACATTGTTCCCTGAATAATAAACAAACTGGAAAATTGACACTTTTTTAAAGTAAAGAAGAATGGGTATTGCTCTTAAAATTATTGTTTAATGTGCCGGTTTTGTATTTCAGGTTTAAGGACTACAGAGAACCACCGTGGGCTGAAAGCCCATATGAATTCTCCAAGCAGTATTGGTCTGTTTTGTCTGCCCGTCTGGCATTTGTCATTATCTTTCAGGTAAACTTTTTCACTTTCGTGTTACTTTTCCCTTGAGTAAAAAAAACATATATTTGGGGCTTCCTGTGCAGTGAGCCTGAGCCAATAGGATAACAGAGCTGGAGGGAGCTTGGAGGTTATAGAATACTGTATTGTAACCACTGCACTATCAGGAAGGAAAATGAGAAAGGGAAGGAGGGAGGGAGGGAGGGAGGGAGGGAGGAAGGAAGGAAGGAAGGAAGGAAGGAAGGAAGGAAGGAAGGAAGGAAGGAAGGAAGGGAAAAGCAATAGCCCTTAGACTTATATACTACTTCACAGTGCTTTACAGCCCTAAGTGGTTTACAGAGTCAGCATATTGTCCCCCCAACAATCTGGGTCCTCATTCTACCGGCGTCGGAAGGACAGAAGGCTGAGTCAATCTTGAGCCTGGTGAGATTCAAATTGCCAAATTACAGGCAGCCAGGAGTCAGCAGAAGTGGCCTGCAGTACTGCACTCTAACTCCTGTGTCACCACAGCTGTGACACAATGCCATTTAGTTAGTAAACTTTTAGTGATCTGCTCGATCTCCAAAGCTGGTGGCCTGCAGTCTCCTCCCAATTGTGATTCATTTCTGCTCTCTCCTCCCCCTCCTTCCCCTCCTCCTTGTCCTTCTTCTTCTCATCCTTCTCTTTTTCCTTCCCCTCCCTCTCCCCCTCCTCCTCCTCCTCCTTCTCCTTCTTCTTCCTTGGCAGAATCTGGTCATGTTCCTCAGCGTGCTGGTGGACTGGCTGATCCCAGACATCCCCAAGGACATCAGTGAGCAGATCAAGAAGGAGAAGAGCGTGCTGGTGGATTTCTTCTTGAAGGAAGAGCACGAGAAACTGAAGCTGATAGAAAACTTTATCAGCCGGGACAAACAAAGGAGTAGGAGTGAGAGGAAGAGGAAGAGGAGTCGGGCGGCCAGTTTCTCCCAGTTCTATCGAAGTCGCCGAGGGAGCTTCACGTCTCTTAGTTCAAGACACAGCGATGTGTGATCGATCCATATTTGAACCACCGAGGGCCTGCCTGCATACTCATTGGGTTCCTCCAAGGAACGATGAGAGCTGTAGTAACACAAAGGGAGTTCAGGGGCCTTTTAGCAAAAGATCCTCCTTGCTCACCCAAGGAAGCGGTGATAAACGTGCTTGCTGTCAGGCCCTTAGTAGAGCCTATGCCTGAAGAGACCGAACCACACTTAGGAACAAAATCTTATAACCGTCCACCTGTCACACGATCTCACCTTGGGGGTTGAGAGGAAGAGACCCAAGAGAGATCTAGAAGAGCAAACGTGGTTTTCAGGACCCTCTCTTAGGTTACAAACACCCATGATTTTAACCGGTTTAAGTCCCCACTGCGCCCAACCGTAAAGACAGTTTGGATGGGAATGCCAATGACGGTGGGTCTCTCAATTCTGTGGTTCTAAATTACTGTAGGTTCCTCAACGTGAAAACGCTTTACACACACACACACACACACACACACACATATTCCTAAATGTGAAAATCATTCAGCTGAAGCTGTAAATAGACCTGGAGCCAACTCTCCAAGCTTGGCTGCCATTGGCAAGATTTTCGTTTTGAAATTCACTTGTGTCTCTTGCTTGCCCTCTCTCTCTCTCTCTTTCTCTCTCTCTTGGATGGAACCTTGTCCCACCTACCCACAAGCCTGAGCGTGGTTGCTCACCTAGATTAAAAGAGGCACAGTTGCCAAAAAGGGGTGAAAGGTTATTTGGTTTTTCCCAAATCCTGCCTTGGGTGGCTTCATGGCCTTCTAAAATGTCATGTGGGAGGGAGAGATAATTCTAGATTCTTCAGTGACTGACTTGGAAAGGCCTTTGCTATTAGATGACCATGCAACTGGCCCCATCAGAACACATTAAGGATCCAGTAAGGGAACTTGAGAGAATAGAATAGAAGTAAGAAGAGTAGGGTAGGGTAGAGTGGAATGGAATGGAATGGAATGAAATGAAATGCAGTGGAATAGAAAATATGGAATGGAATGGAATGGAATAGAATAGAATAGAATAGAATAGAATAGAATAGAATAGAATAGAATAGAATAGAATAGAATAGAATAGAATAGAAGCTGGAAGGGACCTTGGAGGTCTTCTAGTCCAGCACCTGCTCAAGCAGGAGAACCTATACTATTTCAGATAAGTCTCTTCTTAAAAGCCTCCAAGTGATGGAGCACCCATCAGATTTCTGAAGGCAAGCTGTTCCACTGGTTGAGTGTCAGTGTTTTCCATCACCCACCCTTAGAAGTTTAAAAAAAGATTTTTCTTTTTATCTTGGGACTGACTTATGGTCCCTATTTTCTTTACTGGAAAAGGTGGGAGTGAATGTACCTTTTAGATCTCCCCCCCCCCACACACACACACACACTGCAATCCCCCGACAGTTGGCTTCAATCTATTTTACAAAGGGACCTAGTTTTGATTTTTTTTTTTTTGTACAAAACCATAAACTTGTTTTGACATTTCCTCCCAGACTCAGGCTTACTTATAGGCTCGACTTTTGCTCTAAATGTCATTAGGTCACAACTTATATAACCAATTGAAACGCTAAGGGCACCATAAAAACAAGCTGTAAATGTGTGTCATTCAGAACTCCTGGCAGTGTAGTTTCTCTTAAATTGGCCACAATCCCTCCATTTCCCATTGTTCTATATTTTCTAAAAGGATCGTCTTGGGTCAAAAATAAAATAAAAATAAAAATAAAGATGCTTTAGCCATTTATTCACACTTTCCTGTGTTAGATTACAGAGTACAGATAAACAGAGTT
The DNA here is from genome assembly GCA_033807585.1 of Hydrophis major. Taxonomy (NCBI): domain Eukaryota; kingdom Metazoa; phylum Chordata; class Lepidosauria; order Squamata; family Elapidae; genus Hydrophis; species Hydrophis major. The sequence continues at coordinate 149,267,851 of CM066331.1, forward strand.
GGAAGGGATCTTGTAGGTCATCTAGTCCAACCCCCCCCCCCCGCCCAAGCAGGAGACCCCACACCACTTCTAATAAATGGCCGCCCAATCTCTTCTTGAAAGCCTCCATTGATGAAGGTTGCAAATAACGCTGCAAAATTCTGACAAGTTAGGATTAGTTACCAACCAGCCTATCCTGGAGTTAATTATCAGAGACTATCTCTTCAGAGTGGGTAGCAGGCCCGCACTAACTAATAAAGATGAGACTCTACCCAGGGGTGGGCTTCAAAAATTTTTAGCAATGGAGTCTCTGCCCGGTTGCTGGGTGGGCGTGGCCATGGTGGGCGTGGCCTAGTTGGCTTCCTGCACCATGGCGGGGAGGGCGTTTTTGCTCTCCCTGGGCTCTGGAGGCTTTTCTGGAAGCTGGAAACAAGCCCATTTCCAGCCTTCCTCAACTTCCAGGAGGCCTGCTTTTTGCCCTCCCTGAGCCTCCATGCACGCCCTGCACTTACCTGGATCCAAAATGGGCCATGTGGGGACTTCTGGGAGGGGAGGGGCAGGGTAGGCAGGGCCAGTTAGGAGTGGGATTTGGGGGTTCTCCGAACTGCACAGACTCTTAGCTAGGAGCTCTCCCAAACCCCCAGCAGCCCACCTCTGTCTATACCTCTCCCTAATACAGAATATAATGTTAGCCAGCATCTCTCGTACATAGGTGGTTTCACACTCAGAATTATGTAACCGTGACTAAGAGAATTCTGAATTTCCTCAACCTTTCATTGGGGGCCCGGGGTTCTGCATGGATGGAGAGCATCTTCTGGGTGTGACGATGAAATAAAACTGGTTTTTAACTGAGCCTTTGGTCTCTCTACTACGACTCTATGCTATGTTCAGAGTACAGGATGGCTACTTATTAGACCCTTCCATGGACACTGCTTCTCGGCGATAGACGTAACTATTCTTCCGTTTACAGAGGTGCTTCACTCTATCAGAGCATGTGGCATCGTGTCATTCCTTAGAAGGCGGAATACACAGAAGTGGAGACTGAGCTTATAGGAAATAGGGGATTAATTGTTATGCACAGACATGCACAAAAACAGAGTCCAGACTCTTTTGCTATTCACACAGCTTCTTGCGTCGTAGAGGCAATCCTCTCTCCTTGAAAGCCTCAAGTGATGGTGCTCCCACAACTTCCGAAGACAACTTCTGTTCCATGGGTTGATTGTTCTCCCTGTCAGAAAGTTTCTCCATCCGTTATTCCTTGTTTGGCCTTCGGGTGTTTTGGAAGATAGCTTGACCCCCTCCTCTCTGTGGCAGCCCCTCAGATATTGGAAGACTGCTCTCCTGTGTCCCCTGGTCCTTCTCTTCACTAGACTAGCCAGGCCCAGTTCATTGGTGGGATTCATATATTTTTGCCACTGGTTCAGTGGGTGTGGCTTGGTGGGCGTGCTTTGCGCAAGTGCACACACTTTGTGTACATGCGAGTGTCAAATGTGCACTTGGCACAGAGGCATTCTAACTCACCTTCTGTAAGCCTGCATGATCCCGGTCACTTTAGCAGCTGCCACACGACACTATTCTGTGCCATGAAAAGCAGCTGCACCTTCAAATTCAGCGGATAAAGGTGAGTATGGGAGCCCAGACAAGCGGTTGGGCCCAACAACTGAGTGGTGGAGAGAAACGGTTGGGTCTCCGCTGCTCATCGCTGCAACCGGCTCGCCGGAACCGGGCCGAACTGGTAGAATACCACCACTGGCCCAGTTCCTTTAACCGTTCTTCATATGTTTTAGTCTCCAGTCCCTTCATCATCCTGATTGCTCTTCTCTGTATCCTTTAATTCAGAGTTTTGCAGTGTTAATTCAGCACCAGAAAAATAAACACAGATGGCTGGTGCTTCATTTAAAATCTTTATAAACATAAGAAGAAGATTTTTACAAACCAGTTGTAGATTTCTCCAACATGAAGCAAACTCAAACAGCAGCAAACATGTTACAAGTTCAGAGCTTCAGCAGCAACTTCAGTAGCTCAGAAACAGATATCAGTTTCATTTTAGTTCAGCAGGCAAGCAAGACACACAGCAGAGGAGAGAAGCAGTTTTATTTTCAATAGACAAACTCAGAGCTCAACATAGCTGGACTATGGAAGGAATATTGAGAGCTAATAACCAGAAGTTTGATGTTAATGTTGAAGGTTTTGCTGAATGGGTGCAATAAAAGCAGCTAAGAGGGAAGAGAAGCACATGTGAAATTAAATTGAATGTTTCCACATGGAACAGACCGTAAAACAAAGATGTTCTCTTTCTTGCTTAGTGTATTTATGGATGAAAATTCACGAATTGCCTGTTCTGACATTAGAGATGGAGGTGTCAATGTGCAGTAGTGAGGCTAGTAACACGGTCGTTAAGGGAATTTGGCTTCTCCATTGACTTTGCTTGCCAGAAGGTTGCAAAAGGGGATCATGTGAGCCCCGGGACACTGCAGCCGTCATAAATATGAGTTGTTGCAAGCATGTGAATTTTGAATTCCACCATGGGGATGTGGCAATGGTCATGAGTATGAAAATTGGTCATAAGCCACATTTTTCAGTGCCGCCGTAACTTCGAATGGTCATTAAACGAATGGTTGTAATTTGAGGACTTATCTCCAACTCAGTTTCCAAATCAAAGTGGACCTGGAGAAGTTCAATTTGTAATCTGCTACCTTCTCACCTGTGATTTAGGCCTACCATAGTTATTCAGAAGTTTGTGTAGCAATAAAACGATTCCTTCATAAGAGAAGGATAGAATCAAGATCGCCTGAGGCATTAGTACTGAGTCATGGTGATGAGTGGTCAGAGTGCAGTACTGCAGGCTACTTCTGCTGACTGCCGGCTGCCTGCAATTTGGCAGTTCAAATCTCACCAGGCTCAAGGTTGACTCGGCCCTCCAGCCTTCCAAGGTCAGTAAAATGAGGACTCATATTATTGGGGGCAATATGCTGGTTTTCTAAACTGCTTAGAGAAGGCTGTAAAAGCACTGTGAAGCAGTGTATAAGTGCTATTGCTATCAGGTTTTAACACAAATGCCACAAACCCAGTACAATTGCTTCCCTTCTGCACTGCCATTCAATTGCAATTTTGTGAACTTGAGTCAGAATGGACAAGGAATGATTGAGAGGAGAGGAAGGGAGAGGAAGGAACAAGGAGAAGGAAAGGAGAGGGAGAAGGAAAGGGGAGAGGGGGAAAAGAAATGGGAGAGGAGAGGGAGAAGGAAATGGGAGAGGAGAGGGAGAAGGAAAGGGGAGAGGAGAGGGAGAGGGGGAAAAGAAATGGGAGAGGAGAGGGAGGAGGAAAGGGGAGAGGAGAGGGAGAAGGAAAGGGGAGAGGGAAAAAGAAAGGAGGGAGGGGAGAAGAGAAATGGGGGGGGGAGGAAATTATGTGTTCCTATAACTGGAATAACCATGTGGCTCCTGGCTATAGATTATCAACAAATGAATTCTGCCATACTCCAAGCATGATTTCACTCTCAGCAACAAAGATGCACTTTCCTCTGTCTGAATAGGCCTTAAGAACCTCAGAAAGTGCCCAGCGTTGTGTTTGAAGAGACAACTGGAGTTATGACCATTTCCCATCCCTTGGCTGTTTTGGATGATTAGCTTTCAGAGAAGATGTTCCTTCTATTAAAGGCCAAGTCTCCAAGTCAAGCTTTCCTGGCTAGGAGAGAGAGAGAGAGAGAGAGAGAGAATAAAAAAAGAACAACTGCCTTTGGCTCTGCAGCCTGATGAAGGGTGTGGAAGAGTCGACTGGCTTCCATAAATCCCCTGGCCCCCTCTGTTCCCCAGGATCAAATCCAAAAGGTTTTCTCCAAAGCACAAATACACCCAGCTTCTCAAAACAAAAAATATACAACAAAACAAGAAAAAAGGGAAAGCAACAGAGAGATGCAATAAGGTAAGGCGGATGCCATATTTTAGCGGCTAATGCAATATCCTGGAGTACAACTTCAAATCAATTGCAACCTTTAGCAAACAACTTGCCCTTCTTTTAGGATCTTTATCTGCCAGAAAGTGATTACCTAGATTGGAGTAATGAGAATCGTTAAGAGCAATTTGTGAATGAAGCAGCATAGAGGCCTGAGAAATAAATACAGGTAGTCCTCAACCACAATTGAGCTCAAAATTTCTGCTCCTGAGTGAAATGTTTGTCAAGTGAGTTTTGCCCTTGGCCTTTTACAACCATTCTTGCCACCATTGTTAAGTGAATCACTGCAGTGGATAAGTCAGTAACATGATTGTTAAGTGAATCTGGCTTTCCCTGTCGATTTTGCTGGTCAAAAGGTCGCAAAAGGGGATCAAGTGACCTTTGGGCCCAGGAATGGTCATTAGTGTGAACCTAGTTGCCAAACATCTGGATTTTATTCACATGAGCATGGGATGTAACCAGAGGTGATCTTCAGATGGTTCTGACCGGTTCTAGAGAACCGGTAGCAGAAATTTCGAGTCATTCGGAGAACTGGCAAATCCCACCTCTGATTGGCCCTGCCCCCCATCTCTTCTCTGCCTCCCATTGAGTCCCAGCTGATCGGCTGGGTCTTCTTTGGTTGCCCTGCACAGGAGAACGGAGCTGGAAAGCAGGTTAGTGGGGTGGAGAGAGAATGGGGATTTTGTAGTAACCTTCCCCTGCCACACCCACCAAGCCCATCAAGCCACACCCAAAAACCAGTAGTAAAAAAAAAATTGAATCTCCCCACTGGATATGACAAAGGTTGTAAGTGTGGGGAAATGGTCATAAGGGGATCACGTGACCACGGGGACATTGCAACCATCACAAATGTGAGTCAGTTGTCAAGCATTCAACCATGGGGATGCCAAGCATTCAGGTATAAATCATGTGGCCATGGGGATGCTGCAACTCTCATAAGAGTGAAAAGTGGTCATCAGTCTTTTTTTTGTTTTTGTTTTTTTGGTTCCAGGGCTGTTGTAACTTTGTAACAGCTAAATGGACTGTTGCAAGCTGAGGACTACCTGTAGTTGGATAAAGAAAGAAAGAGCTTGATTCGTTTTGATTTCAAAATTGAGAATCACTTTAGCTGCAGTCGGCATGGGGAAGCATAAATTCCCTGCCGGCCTCTTAAGTAGAAGTGGGATTCTATCAGTTCACACCTAGAACCGGTTGTTAATATTCTATGCAGTTGGGAGAACTGGTTGTTAGAAGAAATTACTGGCCTAATCCTGTAAGGAAGGCAGGAAGGAAACATTCTGGTGTTGCTTACAGAAACTGCCTCTCTGTTAACCCTTATTACATTCTTGGCAGGACTAGACTTCCTGTTTCAGGAACTTCTCTGGAGTCCCCCCCCCCCTTTTGCTGGTACTTTGCTTGTGTGGAGTGACCAAAGTTACAATGGCACTGAAAAAAGTGACTTATGACCATTTTTCACACTTATGACTGCTGCAACATCCCCACAGTCACGAGAGGCCAGGCGAGGAGATGTGTGCCTCGATGTGAGTGATGTTGAGTTGGCCACACCCAGCCAATAACATGACCACCAAGCTATGTCCACCCAGTCACATGACCACCAATCCACACCCACCACCTAAGCACAGAACTGGTTGTTTAAAAAATTGAATCCCACCCCTGCTCTTAAGTAAATGAAATTGCAATTTAGCCATTTCTCATTCATGCTCTCCACCTTTCTTCAGGCAGGTCTGCAAATAACACGCACACAACCGCCGCTTGGTTGAGCCCCGGAAAACAGGCTGTGCAAACAGAAAATGAGTATGAGTAACCTCCAAAAAGATGGAGACATCCCCAATGATTGAGTGAGCGAGCTGGAGTCAGCTGTGTTTGCCTTCGAGGACAGATAATGTAACACATCTTGACAAAGAGGCTGAAGAGCCTCCTGCTTTTGTGCAGCCTTCATTATTCCATAGAATTGGAGAAAACCGAGCAATAGAGAAAAAAAAAGGGCAGGTGGCCACATTTAAAGTGGGTATCAGTTTTCACCTCTTTGCTTCAGAGAAAGCTAATGTATGTTTGTTCTATTGGGAAGCTCCCTGGAGTCCTGCCTAGGTAGGTCTCTCCCTCAGCCCCCTCAAAGCTGGGAAGGGAGCAAGCAACCAGCAACCTGAGTGGCTTTGAAGGGGCTGAGGGAGTAATGGAGCTTCCCTTTGATGGCTCCTCAAAGCGCACTTTCTGTTTTTATCTCGATCCGGAAAGCTCAGCTGAAGTGAAGTCTCCGCAGATTAGCCGTGGTTCTCCCCCTGAGGATTAACATTCCCACAGAAACTTTTGACTCTCTGACACTCCCTCCCTCTCTCTCTCTCTCTCTCTCTCTCTCTCTCATCAAATTGCCTATGAAAACTATCCTCAGATGCCTGTAATTGGAGAACAGCAGACAAAATCTTTCTGCAGCTGAACTTACATCTTTCTCACCAGAGAGGACCTTTCTAAATCCTTATCTGAAAGCACTTTCCTTCTTCCCTAATGTGGTCCAAAGTAGGATAATCCCCTTATCAGCTCAAAACTGAGAAATGCCTGACAGTGGAATTTTATTGTTCTGGTTATTGGCAGATTATTGTGGTTGGGGTATTTTTTTAATGTTTTGTTTTCAAGGGCTCCTAAAAATCGGATCAAATAAAATATTTATCATTTTAACCGATAGGTATAATACATCCGAGACGGGGTGGGATTCGACTGGTATAACAACCGGTTTGGTGAATGCGCGTGCACAGCGTTTTGAAAACAGCCATTTTCAGCTAAAACTTACCTTCTCCTGCAGCTCCAGTGAGGCACAGCAATCCACCCCGCCGCGCTGATCAGCTGAGCTTCGAAACAAGGAAATAAGGGATAGACCAGGGCAGGAGTGAATGGGTGGGGCCACCCTGGGGTGGGCGGGGTCTTAATTAAGCCTTATTTGGGGGATAGGGCTTATATTGGGTGCATGTGTAAAAATCAAGCTAGGGCTTACTTTTGGGGTAGGTTATATTTTTGGGGAAACAAGGTAGCAACTGAACAGCAACAATAATAATACATCTGTTAGGGGGAATGGACATTAAGCCCACTCCATCCATCTAATGGAGTGAGCTGTAGCTCACAAAACCTTATGTTGTGTAATAACTTGTGGTAATTGAAAAGGGTGACATAAGACTGTTTCCAATCATTGCCTAGCTTGATCAACTCAGCCTTCCTTCTCCTAAGGCACTGAAGAGAGATTGAGAGAAAGCAGCTCCATTAGCCTTGAGGAAAGACAGGTGTTAGGGATATACACCCTCGCAGAATCTGCATGGCAGTCAGGCAGGCAGGCAAAATATTTGAGATAAACGTTTTTGTAGCTTACACTCAGTAAAAACAGATACGCTGTGCTAGTTAAATAGTTTATTCCAGTAAGATTTTTAGCATAGTCAAAACAGTCCATATATCATTCACTAGTTCAGTCCGTCCGAGGATTGTTCAGTTGCAAAGTCCAGTGTTGAAAAAGAGGTCAGTAAACTTACAAATATCAGTCCAGTAATAAATCTTCTCACAGTAGAGATATGAAGAAATTCAAACCTCCTTTCTTCCTTCAGCAAAAGCAGCAGGGAATCTGCAATCCATCATTGTCAGCAAGTGATTCAGTAAGCCAGCAATACAGTAAGCTCTCTTGCTCCCTCTTATGGCGGTTTTACAGCTGCACCCAAAATTACATGCTTTGCAGTTAAAGTGACACACACTTACTTACAATCATAGTTTATATATATTATTTTACCCAAACTACGTTAGGTAACCTTGTTATTCCTAACAACAGGTCACAATAGCACCCTCTTCAAATCTCCGAAGAAACATTTGGGATGTTCCTGAAGCTCTTTTTTTCATCCACAATGTGCAGGATGGGGGTGGGGGAAACAATTGATTTAAATTAGTCCAAACCATAAACCTGATTTGCTGCTAGAATTGTTACTAAGGTAGGTGGTGAACTTACTTTCACAAGGAGTGTTAAGAAAAAGGTGGAGGTCACCACTTCAGATTTGGATGCCAGCCCTGAGCAGGAGGGTGGACTCCAGAGAGGAGGTCTTTTGGTTGAAGACTTTCTCATTAACCACAACTTCCAGAAAATGTTCTGGGTAGAATCACAACTGTGATTCTGTAATGGGGTTTTACATTTTTAAACTGCATAGAGATCATTGTATGGTCGGCTGTGTTTAGTTTTAATTTAATTTAATTTTTTTCTTTTAGTGGTGTTTGTCCAGTTTTTACTTGTGGAAGAGCACCTCATTTTGTTGCACCCGCTTGCGAGTGTAATGACAAATAAACTCTATAAACTATAAACTGTGATTTCATCACACTGAATTTTTTTTTCTCTCTTCAAACTGATACTGGGATTCTGCGTTTTTGGTCTGGTGTGGAGAACTTCCTAGAACTATAACAAGGCTAAGTAAAGATAAATGTTCCCCTCACGCACGCATGCTAGTCATTTCCGGCTATAGGGGGTGGTGTTCATCTCCGTTACAAAGCTGAAGAGACAGCGCTGTTCAAAGACATCTCCGTGGTCATGTGGCTGGCATGACTAAACACCGAAGGCACACGGAACTCTGTTACTTTCCCACCAAAGTGGTCCCTATTTTTCTACTTGCATTTTTATGTGCTTTCCAACTACTAGTTTGGTAGAAGCTGGGACAAGTAATGGGAGCTCACTCTGTTATGCGGTGCTTGGGATTCGAACCACGGAACTGCTGACCTTTCTGATCAACAAGCTCAGTGTCTTAGCTACCGGGCCACCGCATCCCTATAACAAGATTAGGTAAGATCATTCGAAAGGAATTTTTCGAAAGAAGAGAAATGGAGAGAGAAAAAGAAAAGATTTTAACTGAATTTGAAGAGGACCAAATGGAGATGGAAAAAAAAGAAGGCGCAATAGGTGGACAAATGGAGATCAAAGAACAACGTGAAATAAGATCCACGAGAGCTGTTAGGCCTAAATATAAGATTAGGTAAGATCAAAGTGATTTAAATTAATTCTGTAAGGGAATAGAGTCCCACGCAATTCAGATGATATAACTTCCTCTTCCTTCAAGAGTAGGTTCCACCATTAAGTCTGCAAATTAAGTCAGTAAAGAACATTAAAATCTTGAAGAAGTTCTTGAATTCTTCATCTTGATGCTGATCATCATCTTTTCCTCTAATGCTTTCCCAGCATTCAAACCATCTCCAGAGAGCTGTTTCTTTCCATAATGTCTCTGAAGTAGAAGGATTTGATCCTGGTCATTTGTGCCTCAAGTGAGAACTCTGGACTGATTTATTGGATGATCCATTGGTTTGTTTTATTTATACAGAGACATAATTTAACAAAGTGTAGTGTTACTCATCTTTGGCTCAAAGTGGATGACTGCTGCCAACACATTAACAATTCTGAATGCATGATGGGTGCCAAATACAGTTGTCTGTTAATGTATTTTGTAAGGACAGGTGATGAATTTATTCCATTATATAACCCCCCCCCCAAAAAAAGAAGTAGATGCAAATCCTTGGTTTCATGAATGCATGTTGCATTCTTTTGCTTAAAGTCTTGTTAAGCACCTTCACCTGCAGCGATTCACTTACTCAAGTGGCAAGAAAAAGTGATTGTAAAATGGGGGGGAAATTATTTAACAACTGACTCACTTAGCAACAGAAGTTTTGGGCTCAATTGTGGTGGTAAGTCAAGGACTAACGGTATTCCCCTAATAATGGGAACAGATTATGGAATGGTATGGAATGGCATCAGAGGTGATATTCAGCAGGTTCTGAATCCAGTTCTGGAGAACCAGTCGCGGAAATTTTCAGTCATTCGGAGAACCGGCCAATCCCACCTCTGACTGGCCCTGCCTCCATCTCTTCTCTGCCTCCCACTGAGTCCCAGCTGATGGGCTGGGTCTTCTTTGGTTGCCCTGCACAGGAGAACGGAGCTGCAAAGCAGGTTAGTGGGGTGGGGAGGGAATGGGATTTTGCAGTAATCTTCCCCTGCCATGGCCACCAATCCACGCCCACCAATCCATGCCATACCCACCCAGCGATGCCCACAGAACCTGTAATAAAATAATTGGAATCCTACCACTGAACAGCATGGCATGTCTTGATATACGGCCACAGATCATCTACATTATTAGACATTTGTGAGAATGTAATGATTCTAGGCTGATTCCTCTCTTGATTCTACCCTTCTGCTATAAACATTCCTTCAATTGTTTCTATTCAAAACTTGTCATCAATTGATATTTCAACTATGGGCTGTTTGCAAGAATCCAAGTAGATTATCTTCTCATCCTTTCGGTTTCTTTTTATATGAAAGATGAATAACTATTGTATAATACTTTCAACTGTTGTTCTCACAACAAAGAGGAAGACCCAACTTTGTTATGAAATAAAATGACACTTATTTTGCTTTTCAAACCTACGTCTACTTCCAAGACTCAAGCTAGAAGGCAAGGAGCAATATTACCCGATAGGGTGTCTCAAGCAGCATACATTTCCTGTATTAGCAAGTGAAGAAAATATCACTTACATTTTAAAAGTGATTTTCTTTCTTTCCTCACTCCACTTTAAAAAAAGATAGAGTACCTTGCAAGGTTTCCTTTGAGGGTTAGTAGTGGCTGATATTTAAGGGGGAAAAAACAAAAATGCTTGGTAGAGTTTCAGAATGATTTAGTGCTATTACACCCACCCAGTCACATGACCACCTAGCCACACCCACCCAGTCACATGACCACCTAGCCACACCCACCCAGTCACATGACCACCTAGCCATGCCCACAGAAGCTGTTGTTAAATTATTTGAATCCTACCACTGTATGAAGGTGTTCAAAAAGTCCTTTCTCTATACGAATATTCTCAAATTGCCCTTGCCAAAACTTTTTAACAGCTACACTAAAAACCATCAGAAAAACCAAGACGTTCTTAAAATCCTAAACCTACCAACAAAACCGTTGATTGAACTGTCCAAACTGTTATCCCTCTCTAATTTTCCAGCATCAAGGCTGCACTGGTATAAATTTTTTCCTTTGTGGTCTGGAATTCTTCTGTTTCTTAATCTGTTTTAGTCATCTCTGCGCTCATGTTACCTTTTCTTCTTCTTATGTGAAAGCTGCCTCTTTTTTTCCTTTGCATTTGTTAAAACTCGCATTGACTTGCCTCTATTTTCTTCCTGTCCTGTATCTGCCACCCCATCTCTTTCACTCTTCACCCTATACATACAATCTCTGCCTTCCACACATTTGTCCTTTTTAAATTCTAGTCTTCATTCTCGGAAAAGATTATCTTCTTTTGATATTGCTTTCCCTCTCAAACTGACTATTTAAACACTCACCTTTCATTCTATGGTCGGTTATGGTAGCTGATAACGTTTAACATTCAGTTTTCCACTCCTTTTCGATTCTCTTTGGTTTTATTGACATTGTAGATTTTGAGGAGAGGTCAATGAATTTAAGATCAAAGTTATGGGGGCAGGGGGAAATCTCTCCATCAGAAATCTTAAGATGATGCTTTTTTAAAAAACATGTTATTAAATCTTATTATTGTAATATAAAGTACAGTGAAAATATAAATTAGAAAAAAGGGGGAAAAGAAAGGGTACAAGGAAAAAGGAAAGGAGAAAGAAAGAAAGAAAGAAAGAAAGAAAGAAAGAAAGAAAGAAAGAAAGAAAGAAAGAAAGAAAGAAAGAAAGAAAGAAAAGAAAAGAAAAGAAAAGAAAAGAAAAGAAAAGAAAAGCATTGACTACCATTTTTTTCTTTTTAGTATTAAAGTACTAATGACATTGGTAGCCTCAAATCTGATTTATATTTACTGTAAGTCCTACAATCCACTTGAACAATTTACTCAGTTATTCAGTCTTCAAACTAAAGCCTAAGTTTTTATTTTTATTCTTCTATTTTGAACATTAAAAAAAACCCAGATTTCTCAAATGAAAACTACACTAGATAAAGTCTCCTCTTTGTTTAAAGCAGCTCCATTTTTTCATCTCAGCCAAATTCATTTTTCCTCATTCATTTCTTTCCCATTGTGAGAAATAATGTATCTTTCCATTTACACCTTTTTTTTTTTACATCGATGTCATTTATAATAACAAGAATCGCAATATTCTTTCAGGCACTTTATCCATAAATCTAAAGATAGGTTTTGAAATATTCTCCCCAATTCCAAAAGGACTATCTCAGTTGATTCTGAATGCCTAATATCTTATATTAATGCAATTCAGTGGTGAAAAAAGTAAGATCTTACACTTAGGCAAGGAAAACCAAATCCACAAGTGCAGTGCTGCCAACTCTCACGCAATCAGCGTGAGACTCACGCAATTCAACCAATTTTGACTGTCTCACTCTGATAAACGAAATCTCACGCTAAACCCCCAAAATGGAATGTACAAAAATAAATATATCTCTACATTCTCTGATATTCCGAATATCGATATGCCCAAGCCCAAAGTTTCGAGAAGTGAAGCCTCCGATCCTGGGCGGCTTCAGAGGGCGAACAGAGCATGCGCGAGAGGACGTTGCCCGCATTGATTTCTGTACTGGGGTGAGGAGAGAATTCCACGCTGCAGGAAGCGGTTGTTCGTTTCCGCTCTAGGATGTCACAACTCTCTGGGCTTATCCCTTGCGCTGCACTCTGCTCTGGCAGGCGGAGATGAGAGAGACGAACTCTCTATCCCCCATGAAGTACGACTACAGGGCATCCCTGGGCCTTTCTCGAGAGCTGAGCTCCTCCGTGTCCCATCATCCCCTCCCCGCACCTGTCTGGTCTCAAGGCCGCTGGGATTGGGGCGCAAAGGCGCGTCCCTCTCCGGCCTCCCTCTCGCAAGGGGAGCTGCCATGGCTGGCCGGGACCACCAGGGGGCGCCCTCCGCAGGCGGCCTGCGAGCCTGAAGAAAGGGACTGAGCATGCGCGTCTGCCTCTTGCGCGCCTCGGCTTCTCTCGCTCCCCAGCCTGATGGGAAGTCCCTGGAGAGGGAGGGGGAAGAGGGGGGGAAGGCTCCTTCCCGGGTACATTGTGTCCCTCCCCCCGCCCTTTGCACCTAGATATGCGCGCCCCCCCAGCCTCCCCTGGGTCCAAGAGGCTGCAAGAGGGTCTGGTAGGGAGGAGCCTCTCCAGGAAGGGGGTTCCGCCAGAGGGCAGGCTGGAGCGGGGCGGGGGGGCTCGCAAGGAGGGGGGGTTCCTGTCCCCTCCGAGCCCCAATCGCAGCCGGTGCAGGAGTTTCTCTCTTTTTAGGCTTCTTTCCCCACTTGATGCCAGGAACGTTTGGATGCTCTTTGGGAGCCCCCGGGAAGGAATCTCGCCTTGAGGGGTCTCCCCATAAATGCCAAGCAAAGGGGGGGGAGTGGCCACTGTCCTCTCCTTTCCTCCCCCAGACAATCCAGGACTTCCCTGCAGGGGAGCAGCTGATGGCAGCATTGCTGGGGGTCCCATGCACAGACTGGGAGGGGGGCGTTTGGGGAGTGAAGGACACCAGCCTCCCCCCCCCATTCTGTGTGTGTGTGTGTGTCCATCTGCCTGCCTGGCCCTTTCCGACCCTTCAGCTGGACTGTGAGGCTGGTGGGTCCAAGACTCAGCCTGGATCCCCCTCCCCTCCGCAGGTGGGAGGCCCAGAGGGTGGGAGAGGGCTGGGAAGGGCCGTTTCTGCCCAGCTCCAAGGCCGGGAACCCTGGCAAGGCCCCCTCCACCCCCGGGGCCATGTGAGGGAGGCTTCTGTGGCCCTGAAGAGGCAGCTTGGAGGGGCCGGATCCCAGGCACTTGGGACGCCCCTCTCAGCCAGGGACCCTGGAGGAGGAGGAGAGTTGGAGCAGCCCAAAGGGACGGAGCAGATGGGCAGAGGCCCAAGAATGTGGACCCTTTCCGGCCAAGATGGTCAGTGGACTGCATTATTAATATCTTACAAATCCGGTTCAAGTACATTGGTGCTGCTTGCATGTATGTATGTATGTATATGTCCAAATCATGACTAAAGTATGCATCAGATTGCACCATTTAAAATGTAAAATTGTCAAAGCTCCCTACTGTGGAAGGGGGGACACCCCCCTTCCACACCATCCCCCCCTCGCTCGCTTCGCTCCCTCGGGCTTGGTCGCTCCGCTCCCTCGCAGTGTCTCACTCCGAACTATCACTCAAGGTTGGCAGCCCTGCAAGTGGAGAATAGATGATACCTGACTCAGTAGTAGTAGTAACTGTGTAAGGGATTTGGGCGTCGTAGTGCAGGGGTCTCCAAAACCAAAGTCCCAGCCCCAGGGGTGGACTTCAGAAAATTTAACAACAGTTCTCTGCCTGGTTGCTGGGTCGCTGTGGCCATGGTGGGTGTGGCCTAGTTGGCCTCCTGCACCATGGCGGGGGGGGGGGGCATTTTTGCCCTTCCGGGCTCCAGAGGCTTTCATCGAGCCTCCAGGGAGTTGAAAATGGCCCCCCGGACTCTGTGGAGGATTTGTGGAGGTCGGAAACAGGCCCGTTTCCGGCCTTCTTGAACTTCAGGGAGGCCCATTTTTCCCTTCCCAGGCTCCGGAGGCTTTCCTTGAGTCTCTGGGAGGCCCATTTCCCCCCTCCCCAGGCTCCGGAGGCTCTCTGGAGGCCAAAAACAGGCCCATTTCCGGCCTTTCGGAGCCTCCGCAAGGCCCATTTTTTACCTTCCCCGATCATCCACACAGGCCCTGCACTTACCTGGGATCCAAAATAGACTGTGTGGAGACTCCTGTGAAGAACGGGGCCAGCTAGTCGCCAGAACTACCGGTTTGGTGAACCAGATGTAAAATTATCATCCGGTTTGCCCAAACTGGTAGCAGCCCATCCCTGCACAGCCCACTACTACCGAGCCATGGCCTGTTTGAAACTGGGCTACACAAGCAATGGGCAAGTGTGTGAAGCTCCACTTGCACAAGCAGAGGGCACTTGTGCTCAGTCACAAAGCTCCACTTTTATTCATCATCATATTTATTCATATTTGTCGGGAATGGTTTAGGATTCCCCTATTGGGGGGTTGGACTAGAAGACCTTCAAGGTCCAGGTTGACCAATGACATTTGGAAACAGAGATCGACAATGGATAATCACCATTTGTTCGGGAGGGCTATGATAAAGGGACTATATATCTAGTTTTGAATGCACTGACAGCGAGGATTGTATTTGCACAATATCGGAAAAATGAGAACACTCCTTCAGAAGAGGATATAATTCAGAAAATATTGGACTGTGCAGATAGATTAACATTAAAAATAAAGGACAAAGAAGATACAGAATATTACTCAACATGGGACAGATTTTATGAGTGGTTAGAGTCAAGAGGTAGAAATTAGATGAAGAAAGATGATTATTATGTATGAACTAAATATAAAGATGGTTTTTTTTAACTATAAATGTGCCAATATACCCAACAGAATTACAAACAAGCTAATACAAAGAGAAACTTAGTTAAAACTATTCTGTTTCACCATTACTATTGTTATTAGTAAATATGTTATTATTTCTTTTTGTTCTTTTTTTTCTGTAATGAATTATAGGCCCATTTTGTCACTTCCAGTATAACAGGAAGTGACAAAATGGGCCTATAATTTGTCCTAAAAAGCCTTGCAGAGGATTTTTCCAAGCCTCTGGGAGGCAGAAAAAGGCCTCAAACCAACCGGGGAAAAAATCACCAGTGAAGTGTTTGCCTGTGGTTCGCGTGCCAGCACAAATGGCTCATGTGCCATAGGTTCGCCATCACAGGTATAGAGCCTCTTACTTGAGCAAAGGGTTGGACTAAAAGACCTCCAGGCCATTCCAGTCGTATGATTCTATATTCTAAAACAGTATTTTTCAACCTTTTCTTCACCATGAACCTTCTTTAAATATGTTTTGTAGCCATGGACCCCAAGATTTAACTCAAGATTTAAGTCATAATATTTCTCTAAGCCATCGTGTCCTCCCAGCAGTCCCCAGGCCAGAGGCTGAGAACTACTGCTCTAAGATAACTTTGCCTAGCTGCCCTTCTTGCCAAAATCTTTTTAATGATCTCCGTGTCCCTTGGGAATAAAAACATCGCCATCCATTGCTGGCCACTAATAATAACTTCTCCACTCCCAACCACACTTTCCTGAGAGTATATAGATGGTTGAAGTTCTGCCAAATCCCCTCCCACCAGTCTGAGAATCTCCAAGGGATGGCAAGGCAAGGCAACGTGGAAGAGACAGACCACCTACAACTCAGGTTGGTGAAATCTTCTGCAGAACTTCAGGCCCAACATTCCTTCCAGGCATTCCTCCACTCCCCCACCGGAAGCTGTGGGTTCAGCTCAGATGGCAATGGGGGTGGCATTCTTCCTGTTCCCATCATTAGATGTCCTCTTTGGAGAATGTAAGCAGTCAGGGCATTTTTTAAAAAAATAGTGCCAAACTTGATAAACTCTAGATAATTTTGGCCACCAAACGTTGCATAAAATGAGCACGTTAAAGGAGATAAGGAGATGCCATTTTGAGCAAAATATCTGAGACAATGAAATTGTTTAAATTGGCAAAATAGAGTCCACACATCCCACATCCTTTATTTTTAAAGCCAATAGCCTCTGGGTCCTTCTGCATGTCACTTCTGACGGGATTCTATTTTTAAAAAAGGGTGTTCATTTCGTCTTAAAGCAGGACTACATTCCCTTTGTTGGATCAGTGAGATCAACGACCTTTTTGTGGGCTTTGGTGACTATTTCAAGGCGTCAAATTCTCTGCTAAGGAGGTCGTGAAAATTAAAAATAAATAAATAAGAGCATTACAAGATGGGAATTGCAGTTGTTCTCTGCGGCCAATCGTGGATTACATTAAAACAGCTTGTCAGTTTTACCTAATGTTTGGCGTGGCTTTGACAGATTCTGCTCTGATGGGAAACCTGTGTCCTAGACAGAAATACTTTGGCCGTGTTTTTTTTTCCTGCTGTGCTACTTTTCTCCTTTCAAGAGTCATTCGAGATGATAGCCAATCAACCTACATTTATTTGAGCATAACAGGACTCGACATCATGTTCCGTTTTTCTGCATCTGTTAGCCTCCCGTTTTTTGAATACTTATGTATCCGTGTCTCTTAGTTTAATTAATCTTGCCATTTCTGCTGTGAGGTAAGCCTAATTGTCTACACAGCTTCGGAACGGGAAGTCTCCCTTGTCCTTTTTCCTCAAAAGAAAGCAAACTAGCAAATCACGGTTGCCACAAGGTGATTGAAGGTGTAGAAGTCTCACAACTAGGAGCACAAAAGACTGTATGTCAACTTGTTATATAACGATTAATCCATGGAACGACTGGCCTTCAAAAGTTGTGGGTGCTCCAATGCTGGATGTTTTTAAAAGAAGAGATTGGACAACCATTTGTCTGAAATGGTATAGATCTTTCTGGCTGAGAAAAGGGTTGGACTAGAAGACCTCCAATGATCCCTTTCAGCTCTTCTCTTCTCTTCTATTATTTTAGTCTATCCCATCCCATATATTTCTATTCCATTCCTATTCCTATTCCTATTCCTATTCCTATTCCTATTCCGTATTCCGTATTCTATTCTATTCTATTCTATTCTATTCTATTCTATTCTATTCTATTCTATTCTAATTCTATTCTATTCTATTCTATTCTTCTATTCCATTCCATATTCCATTCTATTCTTCTATTCCATTCCATATTCCGTATTCTATTCTATTCTATTCTCTGCAGTGTTGGTTTATAAATTTTTCCTTTGAGATGAATTTCTCCATCTTTTTCCTCCTCCTGTCTTCCCTCCTGTCTCTTCAGATGGATGTTCTCTGTATTGATCCTCACCTGTACTTACATCAAAGTTTACCCATCTACTTCCTCTGCATTGGTGGTCTGTTCGACGCAGACTTTGATCCTGCCAACTCTTTTGTAGAATCTACTTTTTTGGGGGGTGCCCAGAACAACAACAGCCAGAATGTATTGTGCCCTTTGTATGGGATTGTGCTGCACAGAGAGGCAGGTGTGGTGTGAGCTAGATTGAAAGACACACACACACACACAGTCTCTGCCTCTTGCCTGTTCTATGTCTCCTTAGATTATGGCTTGCTTGGCTCACCCCCAGCAATTTCCCCCAACTTTGACTGAAGTCGACATGAAAAAGATTTAGAAAAGACTAGGATCTTCCTTTCTTTTTTTGACAACAAACTCATATCGTTTCATTGTCACTGAAGAAAATGAGCCATGTTTTTCCTTCTGCAGACTTTTTGTTCTTCTAATCTGCTTTCCTTTTGACTTAGGTGGGGAGGGGGGAATGAAGGCTTAAGCAAAGCACACACACACACACAACAAAAGCCCCCATGAAATGAAATCCAATCTGATTTCCCTCTTAGAGGGATTCAACTTTCCATCCCTGCTGGGTGGGATGGGGTGAATCATTAACTGTCAGGCTTCCTACGGTCCACTTGGATTAATGGCTTCTTTGCAGCCCATCCAGAGCCCTGCCGAGATAATTCAGTTGGGCCATCTTGAATGCTCCTGACTCCAGTTGACCGGAGCACTTATCTCAATTCAGCTGTAACATGGGTTTAATTATTGAAGGAAATGAAGAACCTGGCCCTTCGATAGGAAAATATGAACGTGCCTACTGTACTTCTTAAAAACAAACAAACCAAGAAATAACAACAATGCAATAAATTGGGTTAAAAAAAAGACCCACGTACTGTGGATTAAAACATCCCTAAAACCAAGAATCTAACTACTGATGGTCTTCTTTTCAAGACTATATATGACTTATGTACTTAATAATTCATGTAATCACAGCTGCAAGATTGGTCCATGCCACAACAGTGGAAATGTAAAGAAAAGTGGAATAGAAATAATTAAGTAAAATTGGATGTGTGCAGAAATGGACAAATTGACAAAAGAATTAAAAAATAAAGATGAAACGGATTGTTACAAAGTTTGGGATAAGTTTTATTGTTGGTTAGAAAGGAGGAAGGATCGGGATAATAAGAAATGATTATATGTATACATTGTACTATGTATACAGAATGTAAAGTATGTAGCATTTTTATATGTGACTTAGCAATGTATGACAATTATGTGGGTCAGGAGGATTGCACCATCTTCACTGATTTTAATGTTCTTTTCTTTTTTGTGTTTGTATAATAAAAATTTAAATTAAAAAAGGAGACTATATATGACCGATGAAACCCAAGATTTGCCGAAAGGAATAACAGAAAGTGGCTGTGAGAGTTGGACCATAAGGAAGGCCAAGTGCCGAAAAATTGATGTTTTCAAATTGTGGTGTTGGGGAAGACTTTTGAGAGACCCTTGAATTGCAAGGAGATCCAATCAGTCAATCCTCAAGGAAATCAAATCTGACAGGGAGTGGGGAATGGAAGGATTTATATCCTGTCAAAGGTGAGGAAGCTTCTTGGATGAGAAGCGAAACATCTTCAAAAAAAAAACAAGGCAGTCCACTTGCCTCCTTGAAAAAGCACTTTTGGGACAACCATGACCTGTTTGATGGATAATCTCTATAAACTACCAGGTTGATGTACTGTTATGTACATCATAAAGTTGAGATAACCAAAGACCAGCCCTTTCGGGTATTCCATATGAATTCATTGATTGAAGGAATAATTTCAAAAATTCAAGAACAGGAAAGCAGAAGACAAAAAGATTGTGTACATCTGAGGGTATTAGGAGAAACCAAAGGGGGCCTTGCAAAGAACCACCAGTGTGGCTCAGCAACCATTCCTACCCATAAGCATGGAAAGTCAGCCAGGGTTTGAAGGACTCTCAGAACATTATCTGGGGGGAAGGGGGAAGAGTCACAAGACTCTCAGAGAGGATGTGTCAGAAGTCAAGTGCCAGGACAAAGAAGAGGAATTTCCTAGATCTCTCCTCTCCTTTGCTCTCCTCTCCTTCCCTTTCATCTCTTCTTTCCTTCCTTCCCTTTTTTCTTTTCTTTCCCTTTCCTTCCTTCCTCCCTTCTGAACATTTATATGGCTGCCCAACTTATTCTCAGTAACTTTGGATGGCTTACAGCAATGAAATCCCAATACAAAAAACCATAAAAATCCAATTGTTGATTTGCGACAACAATCAAATGAGCCATTTGATGGGTTCCAACTTCCATCTCATTCTGGGGGCCTCAAGACACATCTTTAGGGCCTAAAGAAAGATTGTCAAAATGTGGGCCAATCTTATCTCCACCAGGATGATGTTCCACAGGGAGGGAACCACTACAGAGAAGGTCCTCCTTCTTGGTCCCACAAGATCAAGAATCTTCAAACTTGGCAAGTGTAATACTTGTGGACTTCAACTCCCAGAACTCCCAAGCTAACATGACTGGAGGAGGAATTCTGGGAGTTGAAGTACACAAGTCTTAAATCAGTCAAGTTTGAAGACCCCTTCACTAGATGGACCTCCTTAGGACAGAGGACCTTCCTCCCTGCTCTGGTGGGTCAGACAGTCCTTCAAATAATCTGGTTCCAAGCCTTTGAAGGTGTTAACCAGCACCTTGAATTGGATCCAGAAGCAAATCGGCAACCAATACATCTCTCGTGTGTCATTGGAAGAGACCTCCAATAATTACTCATGGTAGCAAACTTCTGTGGCTTTGATAAAGATTAACATAGATAATGTGGATCATTATCTTTAGGCCCTTTGTTCTTTAATATCTCTCTCTGTGTGTCTCTGTCTCTGTCTTTCTCTCTCTCTCCCTCTTCCTTTCCCAGCAATTGTCTGAAATCATTTTTGATGTTTGCCAATCCTCAAGACCTAGTTTGAGCCAAGTGGGATGTGTGCTTGTGTGCTTTGAATATAGGGACTGAAAGGGAGGGTGCTGGGTGCAGACTAAATTGCCTTCGGTAATTTTCCAACTCTCATGACAGTGGCATGCACCAACTCCAAGTGTCTGCCAATGCAACCAAGAGCCCAGGCTTCCTTCTGTTGGAAGAATTATCCTTCTGGGTTCAGTTCCAAATGGAGAAGAAAGACATTGGAAACGTGGTGACTGCTTGGAAAGATAGTTTAATGGTGGACAGGACCACATGCCTTGGGTGAAGAAAGAAGGAAGGAGATGCTGAGAATCCTTTGGTTTTATTCCTTCTGTTGGGATTTGATTTTGAGCTTGTATTCTGATTGGTTGTCAGACTCCCATGGAGCCATGCAGGGGCAACTCTGTAGGCTGTCCTGAGTCCCAGGCTTGGTTGAGCCTTGCTGGATGATGATGTAATGAAAGGGCTTTGGGCAATTCCTATTATAGCTTTGCCTGGAGTAGGTCTTTGTTATATTAAATAGACTGGCCCAGGCCAGAGTAATGGTCCATTAGCAAAGGTGGTGATGGGGCTGAGTTTCTGCCTCTCTGAGTTTCTACTTTTCTTTTTAGGGGAAATATTCTGCCTTTTTAGTATATCCCAAAATATTTCATTTTCCTAGGAGAGGGGTGGGTTTTAACTTCCTACACTTCTTTTTAATTTCCTACACTTTTAACTTCCTACACTTCCACCTCCTTGTTTGTCTCAAAATGTAGGTAACAAACTCTTCCAGATACAGAGACAGTGTCCTTTTTTTAAAAAAAGTAATTTTACGTACTACTGGCACATTATATGTACAGGCACAACACAATGAAGAAAACAATTAGGAACTGTAGGAAAGCTTATGTTTGGAAAGAGAAGAGAGGGAACTGCCCAGCCACAGAGGTCCAGTCCATTGTGAAAATGCAGCCATTGCAACATGAAACTCCAAGGGGGAGTTTTAACAAACTCATCTCACATTCCTCCAGTTCAACGTTTCACAATCTTGGCAACTTGGAGAGGTGGTGACTTCAATTCCCAAGCTAGAAAGCAAGACTGGCTGGGGAATTCTGGGAGTTGAAGCGTACATATTGTCAAGCTGCCGAAGTCGAGAAACACTACTCCAGACAGTCTGTTGAACTTTATCACAAACGTTCAATAGCAAATCCTCTGTCTGCCCTGCTTGACAAGCTTGTTTGGGAATCACGATTGGGAGGTCTATGGAGAGTCTCTGTCATTCAGCTCAAGGTTTTCCCAAAACCTTTGCCAGACCAATTCTCGAATACAGCTCGTCCACCTGGAACCCGCACTGTATATCAGGCATGAACACGATTGAGTGGGTTCAGAGGTATTTCTCGAGAAAAGTTCTCCACTCCTCCACTCACAATAGAATTCCCTACACCTCCAGGCTTGAAATTTTGGGCCTGGACAATCTAGAACTGTACCACCTGCGGTCCGATCTAAGCATATTTCACAAAATAGTCTGCTACAACATCTTGCCTCTCAACGATTTCTTCAGCTTCAATCACAATAATACACAGGCAAACAATCAATGCAAACTCAAGGTAAACAGCTCCAAGCTCGATTGTAGAAAATACGATTTCAGCAACAGAGGGATCAATGCCTGGAATACCCTACCTGACTCCGTTGTCACAGCCTCAAACCCTCACAGCTTCAATCTCAAACTGTCTACCGTGGACCTCACCCCATTCCCCAGAGATCCTTAAAGGAGGTGTGCATAAGCGCCCCAGTGTGCCTACCATCCCTGTCCTGCTGTCCCCATTTTTTCTGTATTTACTTTGTTCTTGTTTATGTTCATACTTATACTTATGAATAACGCTTATGACTGTATGACAGTAACCTTGTTGCTTGTATCCTTACGATTTATACTGACTGTTTCCTAGTATGATTTAATTGCTTATTGTACCCTATGACTATCATTAAGTGTTGTACCTGATGATTCTTGACGAATGTATCTTTCCTTCTATTACACTGAGAGCCTATGCACTGAAGACGAATTTCTTGTGTCGCCAATCACACTTGGCCAATAAAGAATTCTATTCTACTCTAGTATTATCTTGTACATGTTTGACAAACAAATGAATAAAAATAAATAAATAAAATAAAAATAAAGGTGCTTTTTCAAGAGGCAAGCGAACATTCTGGTTTTTCTTTTAAAGACGTTTCACTTCTCATTCAAGAAGTTTCTTCAGCTCTGACTGGATGGTGGGAAATGGAAGGAATTATACTCCTTGCAGACAGCTGGTCATTTGCATCCTTTTAGCTGGTCGTTAAATCAGGACTACATTCAGCTGTCTATCTGCATTTAAGAGACACAGGCCACTCTTTTGAAGACAACAAAGTCCATGTTTTGGACAGAGAGGATTGCTGGTTTGAAAGAGGGGTTAAAGAGGCCATCTGTGTCAAAAGTGAACAGCACTCTTTCATCAGAAGGGGAAGGATATGACATCCTCTACCTCCAGTCTCCAACATGGTCCTTTCAACAGTTCCAAAAATGCTCCACACCCATTTGCACTACTCAGGTGACCCTGAGGGCACAGATAAACCTTCAGGTGACCTTAGCAACCTGCTAAAAGGATGCAAATGACCAGCTGTCTGCAAGAAATATAAATCCTTCCATTCCCCAACATCCAGTCAGAGCTGAAGAAGCTTCTTGGATGAGAAGCAAAACTTCTTCAAAGAAAAAAATAAGTAAGTCCAGTTGCCCCTTGGAAAAAAAGCACCTTTGGGTCACAATCAGGAGCAAATTTTGTTCAAAGGAGAGCAGCAACACCTGGTCCCCAAAGCTGCAAACATGCCAGCTGTCAATCTGAAGACATGAGGCTCACAAACACTGCCCCTCCCAATGTTATTCATGTCGCTTGCCATCCCTACTTTATAGAAGTAGGCTTGCTCAGGCTCAGAGAATATAACTCTGTCATAGATCCAGTTGGCTGATCATTCACCGAGGGATTAAATAAGGGCAAAGGCAAGTGTTGAAAGTTACATGAGACTTTGATGCTTTGGGGTAGGGATTACAACAATGGGTCACAGCTGAAAGAACACTTCTGTCTCTGGGATTCGGGGGGGAAAAGATGTTGAGACTCTGGAAAGAGTGCAGAGAAGAGCAACCAAGAAGGCAATGTGCATGACCCCCATGCCCCCTGTGCTTGCGCACACGATCCCGCACACACACCCTTTATCTGCACTGCGGCTCCCAGCTGATTTTTTGCCCCATTTGAGGCCTTTTTCGCTCCCCCCCAGAGGCTTGACGGAAGCCTCTGCAGCCTTTGCAGGCCAAAAAATAGACCCGTTTCATCACTTTCGGAATTTCCAGAAATACAGGACGTGATGAAATGGGACTATTTTTTGCCCTGCAAAGGCTGCAGAGGCTTCCCTCAAACCTCTGGGAGGCTTAAAAAGGCCCCAAAATCAGCTGGGAGTCATGTGCGTGTGCAGTGAGGTAAGTTTGCCTGGGGCTTGCATGCCCGCACAAATGGCTCTGTGTGCCACCTGTGACACACATACCATAGGTTCGCCATCACGGGTATAAGATTTCCTACCTTAGCAGGGGTTTGGACAAGAAGATCTCCAAGGTCCCTTCCAGCTCTTTTATTCTGTGAGGACAGCTGAGATTCAAAATCTGGAGGTCTCCCAGCATAAAGTAGATCTCCCAGAAAGCAAGTATACCATTGTGGCAACAGGCCCTGATGATGGTTTCATAGCTGGGAGCCATTGGAGTACTGCCCTTTTCACCAACCAGTTATCGTAATCTTTGACTTATGACTGATTGTTTAGCAACTATTCAAAGTTACAACAGATCCTGCAAAAAGATACTTACAAGTTACAACCCAGTTCCAAAGTTCCAGCAGCCACATACAAACCCTCTGGGCACATGAATGGATGTTGGTCCTTGCATTCTACAATGGTTTGCAGTATCCCACAGTCACACGATTTCAATTTATGACATTTTTGCTGAAAGCTGGCATTTCTTTGAGTTTTCAGCAAAAACATCCCACAGCGAATAATGGGAATGATTGTGGTGTTCGCTTAGCCACTGCAAAAAAAAGAAAAAAATGTTGTAAAATCAGGTCAACTCGTGTGAGTGATCTGTTTGATGACTATCATGACTTATGACCATAATGGGTAGGCTCTATTAATAGTCATAAGTCAAGGACTACCAGTATTTGCATGTGGAAGAACGTTGAGGGCTCAGAATCTGTTTTTGTCAAGATTTCCTTTTGCCATAGAGTTTATTTTAGAGTCCAGAATACATAGAGTTCCTTTTGAGGCCTTCTTTCCCTCCCCAATGGGTGGATAAAAAAATGAAGATACAGATTTGGAGAAGAATGTCCTCTATCCTCCTGTCATACCCCTGGTGGAGACTGACTCTGAGGGAGAGGAGGAACAGCCAATAGGAAGAGGAAGTGTGGCTCTGGAGGTTGTGGAGGAGGCTGGGGAAGGGCAGAGGCTGGCTAGGCAGTCAGAGGAAGACCCAGGCCCTTCCCTTCTCCATCTTAGGACAAGCAAGGAGGAGAGGATAAGGGAGAGACATGGTCTATAGAGGAGGAGAGGGCTTTGATTCTCTTCAGGGGCTGCAGCTGTGACAACTGGATAAGAGGACAGACATGTATACGGGTGAGTGCTGGAAACAAAGCATGGAACTATCTCTAGTTTATTGTTCCTCTCTGAGTTTGGTGTCTTTCCCAGTGTGTGTTCTGATATCCCCGGACGTCTTCAAGCCCTTATCTTGCCTGGTTTGTGTTGTTTTTTTTACTCTTTATAATTTAAACGGCATTTCCTCCTTCTTGTTACTGCTTGTGTGGGAGTTTTTTGTCTCCAGTCAAGAATATTTGGAGCTTGGAAGCAAAGTGAAATAATAAAAGGGGAAATAAAACCTGTTTTTTGTGACTGTGTTTATTTTGTATTCCACCCTGTGTCATCACAGCTCCCGGACAGTGCCCTGGTGTTCAAGGAGACTCAACTGAATATGTTGTTCTGACCTAGGCTTCACAGAATCATGAAACCGTCTCCTTGTCCCAACAAAACCCCTTTTTATTAGGTTAATATGAATTCCTATCATTCACATCCAGCAGTCTTACAAGGGTGAATTATAACCACAAACCTTATCAGGCTTGGAGAGCTGCTACGCCGATAGCCTCCAAGTGCAACACTGTACAAGAAAATACTTGGCAAGGAGTCTCTGTGAGTCATGAACAAATCTTCACACTAATTAAATGAACTAATTGTCTCCTGCAAACGCCACTCCTCTTTCGCTCTTCTTTATTCCCTATGGGAGGGGCCATTCACTGTCCACCTGTGTCAGCCCTTGTTCTTTAACTGTTCCCTTCTCCTGGCAGCTCTGTGCATGCGCACATTGGGAACAGGCTCCAGCTGTTCTTCTTCCCCACTGATCTCCGACTCCAAAGGCAGTTGATAACTGTCAGATGACACTGGCCCCATCTCTGCCTCTGACGCAGAGCCCTCAACAGAGCCTTCCCCAGAATCCAGGACTGGCCCATGTTCCTCCCCAACCTCCTCATTGTCTGAGTCTGCCACCAGCTCTGCTGGCTGCTGGTGGGCCACAACATATGTGTCTCTATTTATTTAAAACAAAGGTGAAGGATTATGGTTCATTTTTGACTTGTGGACTTCAACTCCCATAATTCCTAAGCTAGCATATGAGCATGGCTGTGAGCAAGGAATTCTGGGAGTTGAAGTCCACTGGTCATAGAAAGGACCACAGTTCCCCACTCCTGGTTTAAAATGAGAAAAAGCTTTCCATTATGCCATTCAGAGATTTTGAGCAGTGAAATGCTTCGGGCGCCTTCTACAGCATGGCGGGGTGTATGTGATGAATTTCGATGCATAATTTCTAATTTCTGCTTCTTGTCTCGTACAATCTGACATTTGCATGGGTTAGACTAAACATCGCCTGTAGTAACTTTATGGCAGCGATGCGATGTTCTGTAGCTGTTTAATGTGTATCCCGGACATAAACACATGGTGATTTGTACCCCAAATTATTGGCATTCTATGTTTAATTTTGGTGCTTTCTCCACTAGTACATACTGCTCTGGTTTCCACCACTTTCTATGTTGACATTGCCAGAACTTCTCCCCAGTCTTCTTTTCCAAGTCTTCACTGGTCTTCTGGCTTCCCTCCAAGATAATGGATGACAAAGCCTAACAGATGTTCTACACTTAACAATGCCTTTGGATGGGATCAGAATAAGGGCGAAATATTTCCTAACACCAGTCCAGCAAAGAATGACTCAAGGCTGCCTTATTCTCAGCTGAGGCATGATGTAGGAACATCAAGGGGGACTTGGCAGAAAGATGTCTCCAGAACAGAATAACAGAGTTGGAAGGGATCTTGGGGATCTTCTAGTCCACTCCCTACTCAAACAGGACATCCAGCCATTCCAGACAAATGGCTGTCCAATCTCTTCCTAAAAAGCCTCCAGTGATGAAGCACCTACAACTTCTGGAGGTAAACTGTCCCACTGATTAATTGTTCTCACTGTCAGGAAATGTTTCCATAGTTCTAGGTTTCTTCTCTCCTTGATTAGTCTCCATTCAGTGGTGGGATTCAAAAAAAATTACGACCGGTTCTGTGAGCATGGCTTGGTGGGCGTGGTGTGGCTTGGTGGGTGTGGCTTGGTGTGCATGGCAGGGGAAGGATATACTGCAAAATCCCCATTTCCTCCCCACCCTACTAACCTGCTTCCCAGCTCCATTCTCCTGTGCAGGGCAACCAAAGAAGACCCAGCCAATCAGCTGGGACTCAATGGGGGGCAGAGAAGAAATGGGGGTGGGGCCAGTCAGAGGTGGGATTTTCCGGTTCTCCAAATGACTCAAAATTTCTGCTACCAGTTCTCCAGAACTGGTCAGAACCTGCTGAAGACCCACCTCTGGTCCAATCTCTTCTTGAAAGCCTTCAGGGGCTTTGGAGAATAGCTTGACCTTTTCCTTTTTGTGATTGCAGGACTGCTCAACGCCAGCATTGGCTCCAAGCAAGCATTTCTTTGTAGGGTACTCCCTGGTTCAGATTCAGTGAACCAACCACAGAAGATTATCAACCACAGAAGATTATCAACCACAAAAATGGATCTTCCCCCTCCTTCCTTGACCACGGTTTAGAAACCTCAATGAGGTAAGGAGTAGAAGAATGGTTTCCTTTCTTGAATGGATTCCACACTTCTCCAGAATCTGGATAGGCCAGAAAAGATGACTGGGCTTCCAAGTATGTAAACACATGACTTCCATGTCTTGGTGTGATCAAGCCCAAGCAATTTTGGAATGGTTGGTGCTGGTACAAATCCAACACTGGACTAACATGGAAAAAAGATTTTGGCATCTCCAATGGGTACAAGTAAGGATGTATCCCAGGCCTGTCTCTACATGTGGAGTCCTTTTTTTTTTTTTTGTAGACTAACTACTCCTGTCTCTGTGCTTCCTATGATCTGCAGCTGCAGAGAGAGAGGGGGGCCCTCTCATTATGGGATATGAGTAGCAGTTTACAACAAGGTGGTTGAAATAGAGGTTTGTTTGCTTTTAATCCATTGTTTGCTTTGTTTTGAAACACAGGGTCCCACTAGAAGCATTTCAAAACCAACCATGTAAAGGTAACAGGATTCCACGATCTTTAGGCTCCTCATTCCAGGGGTGTAATTCACTCCCCGAATGGGAGCAGAATTCACGCTTGTGCTTTAAGAAATGAAAAGCAAAGGCTAAAAGGCTGCAGAGGGGATTTGCTCTGCAAAATAATTAGCCCCTTATTAGGTTACAATGGATGACAGATGGAAGAATGGTGAAGCAAGCTACCTAGTAAACAAAATGGGAAAGGCCTTTTTGGAACTATTTTATGAGAACATGTACTATTCTGGATCCTTGTTACCTGACATTTTGTTTGAGTTCTGTAATCAGTTCATAAATTAGATTTCTTTTGAGTAGGACTACCTCAGATAAACCAATCAGCTTGATTTAGTAGAGGAAAAAAAAAGTATCTGAAGACTTCCTTTTATGTAAGATTCTTACATTTAAAAAAATGCAGAGAAGACAGGGGTGGGATGCCAATATTTTTACTTCTGGTTCTGTAGGCGTGGCTAGGTGGGTGTGGCCATGTGACTGGCTGGGCGTGGCTTCTTTTTTTTGGCAACACCACACACACACACACAAACATCCCATGCTTCATTTTTTTTTTGCCTCCTGGGTCTCAGGGAAGCCTCCTGGGCGAAGCAGTAAGACAGCGAGGGGGATCCTGACACAGCTGGTCATCAGAACAGTTGATCGTCAGGAGGAAAAGAACACAATACCTTCAGGCAGTGGTGGCTAATCTTTTTGGACTGCTGTGTCAAAGGTTATACATGCGCTTGCATGCTTGCGCTCACATGCCAGCACCCAGAAGGCAATGTGCCTGCCCCCATGCCCTCTATGCATGCGTGCGCGATCCCTCCCACCCCGCACCGTCCCCTTACCTGCACTGCGCCTCACAGCTGATTTTCAGCCGATTTGAGGCCTTTTTCAGCCTCCCAAAGCCTTGAGGAAGGCTTCTGCAGGCTTCAACAAGCTTTGTAGGTCGAAAACTAGCCCCGTTTCATCACTTCCTGTTTTTCCGGAAATACCGGAAGTGATGAAATGGGGCTAGTTTTCAGCCTAAAAAGCTTGCTGAAGCCTGTAGAAGCCTTCCTCAAGCCTTTGGGAGGCCGAAAAAGGCCTCAAACCAGCTAAAAAATCAGCTGTGAGGCGCGTGGATACGCAGTGAGGTAAGTTTGCCTACAGCTCATGTGCCAGCACAAATGGCTCTGCGTGCCACCTTGGCATGTGTGCCATAGGTTCGCCATAAGGAGTGACTGGAATGCAGTCAGCGATGTTGTGCATGTGCGATAAGGACTGACTGGCCAGAGAGGGGTGGGGCCAGCCAGGGGCACAATTTGCTGGTTTTCCAAACTGCGCAGAATCGTAACAACTGGTTCTATAGCACCAGTCCGAACCGGTAGAATCCTATTCCTGAGAGAAGAGCAACTAGGATGATTAAAGGCCTGGAGACTCAACTGAAATATGCAGCACATTCAAAACTCCAGTTATAAATTGTCATTGTTTGTGATTTTTTTCCCTCCCTCCTTTTTTTTCTTTATTAATTATTTTAACCGATTAGGATTAGCATGTAAAAATATCAGAAAACACTGAAGGAACTGGAAAAACAACCAATAGGTTGTGATCAACATTTTAAATTCAGATTTTTCACTTATGAATCATTGAATGTTGACATGAATTCTAAACACATTTTATTTTACTATTTAATTTTACTCTTTTTTATTTATTTTACTTTACTTTTATTTTATTATTTTATTTTAATTTATTTTTTATTTTGTTTTATTTTTTATTTTGGTTTTGTTTTGTTTGTTTTGTTTTGTTTTATATTATTTATTCATTTATTTATTGCTTTATTATTTATTTAGGGCACTTGTTAACCACCCATGAATTTCCTCACAGAGTCCTTATTACAGATAGTTCTCAACTTATGTACACAGTTGGGGCCCAAAATTTCCATTGCTAAGTGAGACAAGTGAATTTTGCTCCATTTGATGGCTTTTCTTGTCAAAGTTGTTAAGTGAATCACTGCAGTTGTTAAGTTAGTAACATGGTCATTACGTGAATCTGCCTTCCCTATGGACTTTGCTTGTCAGGAGGTGGCAAAATATTGACCCTGGGACTCTGCAACGGTCATAAATACGAGTCAGTTGCCAAACCCCTGAAGTTTGATCACATGACCATGGGGAATGCTGCAAAGGTCTTAAATAGTCATAAATGGTCATAGGCAGTCACTTTTTTCGGTGGCCTTGTAACTTCAAATGGTCAATCACTAAATGACGGATTCTAGGTCAAACCTTTAATCATTGTGTTTCTTTTTTTCCTTCTTTCTCTGAGGTGTCTATTTTGCAATTTCCCAAATGCCTCCTGAGAATGGTAGACTTGGTGCCTCAAAAATGCCATTGAATTCCACTTGCAAGTAAATCTACATATTTCCCTCACTTCATACTAAAGGCGTTCTGCATTCACTCAGCCTCCGAGATGACAGGAAATTGTGGGTGTTAAGGACCACAGCCTTCGCAAGGCATTTTATTGATGCAAGATGAATAGGAGACATAACCGATACAGAGTGTTGTTAGTTAGTTCCACTTTCAGCATTCCTTGTTGTTTCCATTTGTCGCTTCCGAATCTTCCAAAATTCAGCTTCCTGGTGTTTTGTGTTTTTTTTTTAGCCATCACTGGTTGTGGCATTTTTAGACACTTTTTTCCATTCTAGTGTGTTTAGCTTCAGTATTGATTTAATTTTAATGTAAGTGCACAAATGGAGTCCCTTTTTCTTAATTTACATTGTTGCGTTGCCATTTTGATTAAAAGGGCATTCTTGCAAGTATTATAGAATCGAATAGAATAGAATAGAGAATAGAATAGAGAATGGAATAGAATGGAATGGAATGGAATGGAATAGAATAGAATAGAATAGAATAGAATAGAATAGAATAGAATAGAATAGAATAGAATAGAATAGAATAGAATAGAGAATGGAATGGAATTAGAGGTGGTCTTCAGCAGGTTCTGACCAATTCTGGAGAACAGGTAGTGGAAATATTGAGGAGTTCGGAGAACCGGCAAATCCCACCCCTGACTGGAGATTCTACAGTATCCTTCCCCTGCCACACCCCACCAAGCCACGCCCACAGAACCAGTAGTAAAAAAACTGAATTCCACCACTGCGCTCCCTCCCTTCCTCTGGGTCTGTATACTCTGCTACGCCTTAACAACCAGATTCGTCCTCCTGATCCACAACGTGATCATCTCACCTGCAGAACACTGAAAAGGCATATTTGTAGAAGACTCTAGAACATTGTTAGAAGATCTTCTTACTCTTCTGTAAGATTGGATGGTCCTTCTGCTTGCTTGTCCAGAACTTGTATTCAGCTAAGTGTTAGGTATCTTTCTCAATTCTGCTTCTCCACAATCCTTCCCCACAAACCCCTCAGAGTTTGATTGACCTTCTGCCCAGTGGTGGGATTCAAAAAATTTTTTACTACCAATTCTGTGGGCATGGCTTGATGGGCATGGTGTGGCTTGGTGACAGGGGTGGCAGGGGAAGGATACTGCAAAATCCCCATTCCCTCCCCACCCCACTAACCTGCTTTCCAGCTCCGTTCTCCTGTGCGGGGCAACCAAAGGAGAGCCAGCCAATCAGCTGGGACTCGGGAGGCAGAGAATAGATGGGGGCGGAGCCAGTCAGAGGTTGTATTTGCCAATTTTCTGAACTAGTTAAAATTTCCGCTAGCGGTTCTCCAGAACTGGTCAGAACCTGCTGAATACCACCTCTGCTTCTGCCCATGACTGTAGTAGTGTATCCATTCTGCTTCACTGATTGTGATTTGTTTTAGAGCTAAGGAAAGGAATCTGTGACCTTATGACTGACATAGCTTGCAGTGCCTCTAGTTCAGAGGCATCAAACTCAAGGCTCATGGGCCATATTGAGCCCGCGGGGATGCTTAAATCTGGGCCGGCAATGCCAGCCTTGAAAAGCACAAAGGACCAGCCTGCTGTGGCTCTGGCAACCAAAATGGGGCACGGGGGCAGGGTGTGACCCCATGGCCCATTTTCAGCCTGGATGGCTACCTGCAGTACTCTGCTGGCCAAATGCACCCCCCTGCACCCTATTTTGGCCAGCAAAGTGCTGCAGGAGGAGACCATCCCATCTCCACCCCCTCCCCAGGCCGGCCTATGTGGGAAAATTACAGTGCTGATCCGGCCTTTGAAGAAATTCAATTTGACACTGCAGCTCCAGTTCAATCCAGTGTAGATGATAAAATCCCTGATCTGTAACAGGGGAAATGACCACCCAATGCAATTGTGCTCTCCAGCCATTGAGAGGTTGAATGAGGAAAATTTTTATCCACTCAAAGGCTTTCTCTTGCTTAAATGAAGTGTGATTACTTCTCCCCACTTCTTCGCATGATCCCGCTAAAGTCTGTCAATTTCCCAGCCCCTGGGAATCAAATGGCATATAAATGTAATAAATTAAATTACAGTGCAGTATTCCTGCACCACTTTTATCCCCATCTAGTCTCTTTAGATAGCTCTGTCCAGCCCTCAAAAATCCCTGTGCTTAGCCATTTAAATTCTTTTTCCCCCCTTTAACTTGATCTCAGCCACACATGGAAAACAATTGCCATTTCATAGAAGACAACCATGGGCATTCTAGCTGTTTACTCTTTCCCAGAAGTCTTAACTCTCCGGCTTCTTCCCTCTACCCAGATGTACCCAAGGAATTCTTCTCAGAAAGAATTCTCCTCCTATATAAAATTTTAAACTTGATAATAGAATAGAATAACAGAGTTGGGAGGGACCTTGGAGGTCTTCTAGTCCAACCCCCTGCTTAGGCAGGAAATCCTACACCACTTCAGACAAAGGGTTGTCCAATCTCTTCTTAAAAACTTCCAGTGTTGGAGCATTCACAACTTCTGGAGGCAAGCTGTTCCACTGGTTAATTGTTCTCATTGTCAGGAAATTTCTCCTTAGTTCCAGGTTGAATATCTCCTTGATTAGTTTCGACCTGTTGCTTCTTGTCCTGCCCTCAGGTGCTTTGGAGAATAGCTTGACTCCCTCTTTTTTGAGGCAGCTCCTCAAATATTGGAATATTGCTATCATGTCACCCCTAGATCTTCTTTTCATTAAACTGGACATACCCAATTCCAGCAACCATTTTTCATATGTTTTAGCCTCCAGACCCCTAATCCTCTTTGTTGCTCTTCTCTGCACTCTTTCTAGAATCTCAACATCTTTTTTACTTTGTGGAGAGCAAAACTGGATGCCGTATTCCAAGTGTGGCCTTACCAAGGCCTTGTAAAGTGGTATTAATTAACACTTCATGTGATCTTGATTCTATCCCTCTATTTATGCAGCCTAAAACTGTGTTGGCTTTTTTGTCAGCTGCTGCACACGGCTGGCTCATATTTAAATGGTTGTCCACTAGGATAATCAATGGAAATGTTCTGGTTTGAGCATCAAGCCATCTTTCTTTGCCTTTCTATCTCTGTCTCTTTCCCACCCACCACCCACCACCCACTGTCTCTCTCTGCCTCTCTCTCAAATTTATATGCTGCCCAAGTTGCTATCAAGTGACTCTGGCTGGACTGGGCAACTTTAGTGTGTGAAAAAAACCTCCCCTTCTTTGAAATCTACTTTAATGGACTGATTTCTGGGAAAGAAAATGATGGCTACGCTAAATGGTGGAGATACTAAGTAGATTAGTTCTTGATAATTCCTTTCTGAGTAAGGAGAGGCTATGAGGTCACCCACAAGTGCTCTGGGCAGTTGCTCCCCATGGGAAAAATTGAAAAATAGTGGTGTGCTTAGAGCTCTGGAAGAGAAGAGAATCTTGCTCAATGGACAACACCTTTGAAAGGACATCAAATTCCCATACTTCCTTTTCAGAAATTGCTTGTTAACTGCTTTTTCAAATCTTTGCATTGATGTATTTTACAGCATTGTGTGAGTTTTCTTCAATCCTTAATGAAAAGAATTTTAACTACAAGTTTAAGGATGTTTTTAAAAAAAATGAGAGAGAGGAAATAACCAGCTAAAGTGTGGCTAGAACTTTGACTTTGGAAAGTTACAAATGGATAAAGGATTTAGGTGGATTAACTTTCTGATCCTTTTGTTTTATAGTCAGCACAAGGCGTGGGAAGGTGGGGACCAATGTTCTTGGTATCTTCTTTCATTAAGTTTTCTTCAAAAGTTTGTAAACTTTTTTGAATTGGTTTCGGTTGGATGTGCATCCCAAGAATGAAGCTGTATTTGAATTCTAAAGCAATTCACAGAGCAGCAAAATCAACTGAAAGTTCAGGAAAGGAAAATCTTGAAAAAAAGGGCTCAGAATTTTTTTAAAAAAAGCCTTATTTTGAGGAAATCTAGCTTTTAAATATTTATGTTAATGATCCTTTTCAAGTGTGGTTTTTGGCACTCTAAAGTTTTCATTACAAATTGTTTAATATTTTTCTTGGCTTCCAAAAAAGGAGCTGGCAACATAACTGCAGTCCCATATGTGTTTACAAAAAAAAACTAAAAATGAAACTTAACATTGTAAGATTATTTGCCCTAATTCCAGAACACTAATAGGAGACCATATGGGGGCGGGGGGCGGTGAGCTTCATGGTAAAACACAACATACTGGAGATAATCAAAAGTGGTTTTATTTCCGAAAAGGCAACTGGGCTGATTTTTTTCTTTGAGGAAGAAAAAGACAAAGACGTTTCACTTCCTATCCCAGAAGCTTCATCAGTTGTATCGGATGCTGTGGGAGATGGAAGGACAGTTATTGACAGTTGGGATTCACTGGTGGGAGGGGGAATGATAGGTTCTGACAGGAACATGCTTTCTCCAAAGCACCTGAAGGCAGGACAAGAAATAATGGTTGGAAACTGATCCAAGAGAGATCAACCTGGAATTAAGGAGAAACTTCCTAATAGTTAACTGGTAGAACAGTCTGCCTTCAAAAATCGTGGGTGCTCCATCACTGGAGGCTTTTTAGAAGAGACTGGACAATCAATTATCTTGAGACTGTACAGGTTCTCCTGCTTCAGCAGGGGGCTGGACTAGAAGACCTCTAAGGTCCTTCCAGCTCCTACTCTACTCTACTCTACTCTACTCTACTCTACTCTACTCTACTCTACTCCATTCCATTAATTCTATTCTGTTCTGTTCTGTTCTGTTCTATTCTATTCCATTCCATTAATTCTATTCTGTTCTGCTCTGTTCTGTTCTATTCCATTCCATTCTCTATTCTATTCCATTCCATTCATTTGTATTGTATTGTATTGTATTGTATTGTATTGTATTGTATTGTATTGTATTGTATTGTATTGTATTGTATTGTATTGTATTGTATTGTATTGTATTGTATTGTATTGTACTGTACTGTACTGTACTGTATTGTATTCCATTCTCTATTCCATTCCATGCCACTCCACTCCATCCCATTCCATCCCATTCTGAGATGTTGGGGGGGGGGAATGGGAATATTATGGGGTTTTTTTTGCACTCAACGGATCTCAACACTCTCTGAGAGCCATTGCACCTATTTGGGGTTTTATCTGTGACCTCAGGGTCACCTGAATCAGAGGTGTGGACTCTTCTTGGAACAGCCCAAAAGGCTGCGTTGTAAATTGGGGATAGAGAATGTCAAATTCCCCCTGCCTTGTTGAGGGAGGGCTGTTCAATTATAACAAAGATGGACATTTTGATCCCTGTTTTAAACCAATGGACCTGTCTGTCTAAAATGTGGACTTTGCTGTCTTCAAAAGAGTGACCTTTGTCTTTTAAATGCAGATGGATGGCCGAATCTTGTCCTGGATGGGGGGTTGGACTAGATGACCTATAAGGACCCTTCCAACTCTGATTATGTTATCTGATGGGTTAGATCACCTATGTTGTGCCATGAGCTTGTGAAGTAAAACCACTTTTGATACAACTATGACCTGGATGACCGAAACATTTATACCAGAGAGAAGTTTTGTACAAGTAGTCCTCGGGTTACGACTCCAATTGAGCCTAAAATTTGTGTTGTTGAGTGAAACATTTGTTGCTTCAGTTTTGTTCCCTTTTTACAACTTTTCTTGCCACAGTTGTTCAGTGAATCATTGCATGGGTTAAGTTAGTAATGTGGTTGTTAAGTGGATTGGGATTCCCCATTGCTTGTCAGAAGGTCACAAAAGGGGATCATGTGGCCCACCTGGGACATTGCAACCGTCATACGTATGAGCCTGTTGCCAAGCATTTGAATTTCGGTGGTCACAGGACCGTCACAGTCATAAGTGTGAAAAACGGTTGTAAGTCCCTTTTTTCAGTGCCGTTGTAACTTTGAACAGTCACTAAATGAACTGCCGTCACTTGAGACTTTCAAGAAGAGATTGGATTCCCATCTGTCAGAAATGGTGTAGGGTCTCCCGCTTGGGCAGGAGGGATTGGACTAGATGGCCTACAAGGTCCTTTCCAACTCTGTATTATCTGTATCTGTTCAGTGCTCAAGGACTACCTGTACTTATTTGGCAGTTCATGGATTATTCAGGTGGTTGTTGAGCATTGTTTAAAGAGGCTGAAACTCAAAAATGAACTTCTGAGGTATCAGCAACTCATTTGAACCGATGTCTTTTAACGCAAGTAGTGCAAGACCAAAAGATGTGGCCCATAGAATCACCAAATGCCAGACATGACTGAATATCATCATCATCATATCATCATCTGTTAAACCTATCACTGAATGGTCACTAGACTAAACACCTAGAGTGAAAAAACACTGATATTTCCTCATAAAATGCAAGCCATTTTATATGGAAAGCTGTGGAGGAGCTGAAATCACAAACAGAAATGAGAAATGATGTTGCCACTCGTACACAACCATTCTTTACTATTCTTTATCATGAGAGAGAGAGAGTAGTTGGCTGGAGTTTAATAAATAAGGACCACTTATAATATATAAACAATAGAAACCTTTATATGCTACATGCATATCATATAATTTAGTCATAATAACTTATATGGCAGAAGGAAACGAACCTATGTTCGCCCGATTTTCCTGGACAAGGCGCACACACAAGAAGTGTCTATTCTGATCCATCGCCAGGCTACCAGTTTGTGGTTTTCTGAAGTCAATGCGCGCACAAAGGTTTGTGAGGTTTTGCACTGGGAATTCCAGTGCTTGTCGTCAATACCGCGACAACCGCTTTTGGCGGGCTTGGCTTGCTTACACCTCGTTTCGTAAAAATATTGCTTGACCGGAGAAGGACCCATTCGGATTTCACCCAGAACAGTCACCTGGTGTCCTCGGATGTCCACCGCAGAAGTTTTGTCCGTCACCCATCGGCTCTCGCTGTCGCACACAGAATATTCCCCGCGGTGGGTTTTGCCTTCCGTATACCTCTTCCGGCGAGACGTTCGGTTCAGCGCCACAGGCTCCTCCATCAGATACAAGGGAGGGGGTTCCAGCGGGGTGTTTTCACTCAGGAGCACCCGGGGAGAACTGAAGCGTCTTTGCTGCCTCAGAAATTCTGCATCCAACGAAACAACGGGCTGGAAATCCAATTTAGTATCTTGGCTTGTCGCCAACTCCGGTCCTGCCTCGGTTTTCCTCCCTGTGGTCGGCACGCCATCCTTCGTTCGGGCCTCCTGCTTGGGGATGGTGTTTTTCCAAATGCCAGCTTGAATCAACGTTTTGAGGAAAGAATTCATGGAATCTTCTGATAAACTCCTTTGGTCCATGCTGGTCGATTGGATGCCAGAGAGAAACGCCAGAAAGGTCACAGAAAACAAGATGGACATCACCTTGTTCACATGTAAGGCCTGAAAAAAAGAATACAGAGGCAACTTAATCACATGAGCTTACGCACCACCACCCCTAAATCCACCCAGTCTCTCTAAACTTTTGAAAATTGTTATTTCCCCAAAGGAGAAGCATAAGCAGGGGTGGGATTTCTACCAGTTCGGACCAGTTCTATAGAACAGGTTGTTATGATTCTACACAGTTCGGAGAACCAGCAAATCATGCCCCTGGCTGGCCCCACCCCTCCCTGCCCTGCCAAGTCCATTCTTGTCACACATGCGTGACTTCGCACCCATGCCCGACATTGCTGACTGCATTTTCCCCTGCCCAGTCACTCCTTACGGCGTTTTTTCCCTCCGATGATCAGCTGTTCTGACGATCAGCTGTGCCAGAATCCCCCTCGCTGTCTGACTGCGTCGCCGGAAAGCTTCCCTGAGGCCCAGGAAGCAAAAAAGGGTGTGCAGGTGTGTTGTGCTGCCACACCCACCTAGCCACACCCACCTAGCCATGCTCACAGACCCGATTGTTAAAAAAATGTAATCCCACCCCTGAGCATAAGGCACACAGGAAGCAGAGGTGATATTCAGCAGGTTCTGACCTGTTCTAGAGAACCGGTAGTGGACATTTTGGTAGTTCGGAGAGCCCGGCAACTACCACCTCTGACTGGCCCCGGCCCTATCTAGTCTCTGCCTCCCATTGAGTCCCAGCTGATCGGCTGGATCTTCTTTGGTTGCCCTGCACAGGAGAAAGGGGCTGGAAAGCAGGTTAGTGAGGTGGGGAAGGAATGGGGATTTTGCAGTATATCCTTCCCTTGCCATGCCCACAAAGCCACGCCCACAGAACCAGTAATAAAAAAAATTTTTGAATCCCACCACTGACAGGAAGGTTGTCATATAGTCATGTGAAGCTGTTTAACTTTTGTCACCGTTCAGCGAGCTCCTGTTGGAGCTCACCCAACCTGATCAGGTCACTTTATCCTGTGACTTTTGGCCATGTTTATCTGTGCATTTAATGAGCATCCCTTACACTGCATCCTGCGGGTCATTTAAACGTTTGGAATAGCATTTGGAGGCAAAAAGGGAGTTCTTGGGGACTCCAGTCAATACTAGCTTGCAGGATATTGATACCCTCTGACTGGGTTGTTTAAACTAGCTGCCAATTTACCAAATACCAGTTATCTGTCTTCTTCACAACAATGTCATGATTTCATTAGATGTAATCGTGTCAGTGTCAACTTTTAAAGTAAAGGTAAAAATGTATCTTGTCCAGTTGTATCTAACTCTAGGGGGCTGTGCCTATCTCCATTTCTTATCCAAGGGAACCAGTGTTGTCTAAATTGGCTGACTGGGGAATTCTGGGAGCTGAAGTCTACAAGTGTCTTTAAGTTGCCAAGTTTGCAGATCCCTGCTTTAGATCAGGGGTTGCCAACCATTTGGACCTCAGGGACCACCAAACTCATAATTTTAAATCCCGGGGTCCACTAATATGAATTTTGACTGAAGGAGGCTTGCTGACATTGGTGGGAGAGAGAGAGAGAGATCTGATCTAACCCCTCTCTCCCCCCACTCTCTCATACACACACATACACACAGAGGCAGAGGTGGGATTCAAATTTCTTAACATCTGATTTTATGGGTGTGGCCTATTTTGTGGGTGTGGCTTGGTGGTCATGTGACTGGCTGGGCATGGCTTGTATGTAAATATTATAAATATTTATGTAAATATTGATTTTTTTATATAAAAAAGCAACTTTTTCCCAAAATCAGGCAAAGCAGGCAGCAGATTGAGTTGCTCACAGAATCACAAATTCACTCAGAGATCTATCTTTCTGCCATCAGCTAGAGTCTGCAACTGAATAATAGAAACTTCAATCCTAAGGAGCTTGGTGGAAAGAAACTGGGAAGTAGTAGTGTGTGAATGGAGGTGAAACTCAAACCTTACAATCTGGAAGAGAATTTGGTGGAGGGAAATTGGGAAGCCATAATGTGTGAATGGATTGGAAAACTGCAACTGACACTAGATTACACAGGGCACACATGACCACGAATGGAAACCACAGTTCCAAAGATCTTCCTTAGCATTTTTTGTGCTATTTAGAAATGTTCAATGCATGACTTGGTCTCATTAGCCTGCAGCTTCTCCTACCCTAACCCAATCCCACCAATGAAGGCAGAAAACCAGAATGGGAAACCATATAACTTAATTACTCCATTTAAGGATGCAATTATATACACACTTATATGATTAGCAATAGATCAACCTAGGCAGAAAATAAACCACAACCCTCAATCTGGTAGAACAGCCAAAACGGACTAGTTGTAGGAATTTTACAAAGATATTTAAACTTTGGCATGATTCTCAAATGGTCCAAACATACTTAATGTGGACAGCACACTCTAGATGACTTAACTTGGATTAATTCAGAGAATGTGAAAGTATTTCAGAAAATATCATGTGTTATTCAAATCACTTGTAGCGATGCCACAAATGCTCTTGCTGTACAAATTTAAAACACATTACTTGGCTTGGATACACTAGCAAAAAAGAAATAACAATAATTTATAGATTGTGCAAGATTGGAGTTTGCCCAGCCTTGCCCTAAAGCAGGGGTCTCCAACCTTGGCTCCTGGAAGCCTGGCAGACTTCAACTCCCAGAGTTCCACAGCCAGCAAAGCTGGCTGTGGAATTCTGGGAGTTGAAGTCCACCAGGCTTCCAGGGGCCAAGGTTGGAGACCCCTGCCCTAAAGGTTTTGAACAAGAGACACAAAGGGTGCTTGGTGCTCTCTGAGCTTGGTTGTTTTCTTGCAGACGTTTCATTACCCAGCTCGGTAACATCACCAGTGCTACTGATGAGGCATGACACCAGCACTGATGATATGCGTTGAAATGCACGATGGCAGCAGGGGTGATATGTGCAGAAAAGAGCAACAAAGATGTTTAGGTGGCTGGAAGTTAAAACATTTGAAAAACAGTTGCAGAAATGGGGTATATCTCTAGTCTAATGAAAAGAAAAACTAGAAACGATATAATAACAGTATTCCAATATTTGAGGGGCTGCCCCAAAGAAGAGGGAGTCAAGCTATTTTCCAAAGCACCTGAAGGCAGGACAAGAAGCAATGGGTGGAAACTAATCAAGAATCTTGTCAGACTTGAATATTGAGCACTATCTAACTAAATGAAATTCAGTAGTGAAAAAAGTAAGGTTCTACTTTTAGGCAAGAAAATCAAAATGTACAGGTACAGTCTCAGAGATGGTATTCAGCGGATTCTGACCAGTTCTGGAGAACCGGTAGCAGAAATTTTGAGTAGTTCGGAGAACCAGCAAATCCCACCTCTGACTGGCCCCGCCCCCATCTCTTCTCTGCCTCCCATTGAGTCCCAACTGATTGGCTGGGTCTTCTTTGGTTGCCTTGCACAGGAGAACGGAGCTGGAAAGCAGGTTAGTGGGGTGGGGAGGGAAGGGGGATTTTGCAGTACCCTTCCCTGCCACGCCCATCAAGCTACATCCACCAAGCCACATTCACAGAACCAGTAGTAAAAAAAATTGAATCCCACCACTGGTACAGTATAGGTGGTACCTGGCTCAATAGTAGTAACTGTGAGGGAGATCTTGGAGGCCTAGTAGACAACCATTTAAATATGAGCCAGCTGTGTGCAGCAGCTGCCAAAAAAGCTAACGCAGTTCTAGGCTGCATAAACAGAGGGTTAGAATCAAAATCACATGAAGTGTTAATACCACTTTATAATGCCTTAGTAAAACCACACTTGGAATACTGCATCCAGTTTTGCTCACCATGATGTTAAAAAAGATGTTGAGACTCTAAAAAGAGTGCACAGAAGAGCAACAAAGAGGATTAGGGGACTGGAAGCTGAAACATATGAAAAACGGTTGCTGGAACTGGGTATATCTAGTTTGATAAAAGAAGGACCAGAGGTGGCAATGATAGCAGTGTTCCATCAGGGGCTGCCCCAAAGAAGAGGGAGTCAAGCTATTCTCCAAAGCACCTGAGGGCAGGACAAGAAGCAATGGGTAGAAACTAATCAAGGAGAGAAGCAACCTAGAACTAAGGAGAAATTTCTTGACAGTGAAAACAATTAACCAGTGGAACAGCTTGCCACCAGAAGTTGTGAATGCTCCAACACTGGAAGTTTTTCAGGAAAGATTGGACAACCATTGTCCAATCCAGAATGGTATAGGATCTCCTGCTTGATCAGGAGATTGGACTAGAATATCTCAAACGTCCTTTCCGTTGTTCTGTTATTTCTGTTATTATGAAATTACCTAGTTTGTGTCGCGAAACGTCTTCAAGGAAAGCACCAAGCTCTGAGGCCCCAAGGATCTCTCACTTCAACCTTGAGCAATAAATATTCTCCTTTATTGGTACAAAAGATGTGGAATGGTTTAGGCAAGAGTGCTAACCTCTCATTCTTGCAGATTCTTTGAATGAATGAGTCCACCCACGCAAAGTATACATCACACAATAAAATGTTAGCTAGATTTGGAAGAGAAAATCTTGCTTTCCATAATGCCAACCCAACACAAGAACAAGTCAAATTCTGTCACTGCGCAGATTGCCTTTTATGGTAAAAAAAACCCCAATAGATTCTATATTTTGTCTAGACGTGATTTTTTTTTAGCAAAGAAATGACACTTTATGAAAATAAACTTCATTTGTCATAAAATATTTTATTGTTCTATAATAATAGAAATGTGTAAGAGTGGGGAAAATCTGCCAGAAGTATTTAACAGTATGTCTCTAGATTTATAGTATATTAAGTAATTAAATTAGAGTGACTTGTTTGTAAGTAGCCACCCAACTTTCACAAAGTGGCTAAAAATAGGACTGCTCGATGACTGGAATTACTTGTGTAACCAAAACAATTCTAGTTGTTGTCCTCTGATGAACAATTTTGCTGTTAGGCTGTTTCAGAAGGCCTTGGCCATCCAGTTATCAAATCTAATGCCAAATCTACAAACCGGTAAATTTGAGTGTAGTTTTCGGTTATTTCATGCTGTCAATTCTCAACTATATTAGTTCAACTACAAGCCGGGGAAAATAAATGTTCCTTCCTTATGAAGGACTCCTAGCATCAAGACTGCATGGTTTGTCCCAAAGATGTAGGAATTTCTTTTTTTCTATTTTTCCCACAGGAAAAAGTTCAGCCCTGCATTCCCCCATCGGCTGTCTAACTAGCAGGAACATTCCTGCCACATCACCCAGTTTTCTGGATTGTGTTCCCCTTCCTACAATCCTTTGCCCTTTATAAGTAGCTAAGTGTGCGGTAAACTCCACGCCTAGCACCAGCGGTCACTTTTGACACTTTCTTTTAAGGGAGATAATTAGCATTTCACTACGGATTAAGATCCCTAAGACGAAAAAGCCTTCACGACCACAGCATTTTCCATGGATGAAATAGCTCTGCTGATGAGAACCAGAAGATTTTGAAGATCACAGATTCATGGAAAACTTAATGGTTCCGCCTTCTGCTCTAACCATTTGCTTGTTTGCAAAAGTCCTGGCCCATTCATCATCATGTTAGCCTGTTTTGAAGAGGTGAGAGATTTTTCTCTCTTCATTTTTTATCCCCAGAGTGATGCAACCAGGGGTGGGCTGCTGGGGGCTTGCAGGGGCTCAGGAGAGCCCCTAGCTAAGACTCTGAGGAGTTTGGAGAGCCCCTAATAACCTCAGAAAGACCAGCAGCAAAGGAAAGTTCTTAATAGGCTTAATTGAACTTCTGGGCATTCAGCCAAGAGCATTTTATACTTGGTAAAAATGTTGCAATCTAGATGAACAATCCACTCAGGACTTGCAAGGGAGACCCATTGGGGAAATCAGAGAACCTAGCCACTAGCCTTTGAGGGGATTAATTCCCAAATAATGTCTCATACTTCACCCCCCTTACCTGGTGTAACCTCCCCATCACAAGACTCTCACAGGTGACTTACATCTGACCCATCACACGATCCAATATAAGACACTCCCTTGATATACCCATACCTGAAGCTCTTATGAACAGAAGGACACTGACATCCCCTAAACTCCACTGAAGATGTTACCTAACCTGGTAATGAAACATTCAGAAACCAACCCACAAGCCCGGAGAACGAACCTTCACCCTCACTTCCTATCAGTTAGATTAATTAGTTAATTAATTGAATCTATTTAGCCAAGTTCCAGGAATGGTGCGGTAGCCTAGAGTGGAGCTCTCACCTCACAATCAAGAGGTTGTGAGTTCGATCCTAGGTAGAGGCAGACATTTCTCTCTCTCTGGGCACTATGGGAATATATCTGCTGGACAAAACTCCGCATCGGCGACAGGAAAGGTATCTGGCCATTAAAACACTCTGCTAGCTCCGTTCAGTTGCCCAGACTCTACTCCACGAGGGATTATGGGATTGTTAAAAGATGATGGTGATGATTTGGTCAAGTTCCAGGCACAGCATGAGAGAGAAGGTCATCATAATCATTGATACCAATGTCTGAACTGCGGTACGCTTTCCGAGAACTGTTAGTTGAGGACTGCATTATAGGTTACGACTGCAATTGGGCCTAACATTTCTGTTGCTAGAATTTGCTTAGCAATTCAGAGGCATAATATGGAGCTGAAAGGGATATATGCACTTCATCTGCAGGTAAGCAAGGAGGATTATGCTTGTAAAAAAAAATAAAGTTCATTTTACGAAGTTTGGTATTTCCCGTCCAAATATAAATTATAGAAGTAGATTAAGAAAATGTAAATACCCAGGTTTTGAAGGG
Source organism: Hydrophis major (assembly GCA_033807585.1). Classification (NCBI taxonomy): domain Eukaryota; kingdom Metazoa; phylum Chordata; class Lepidosauria; order Squamata; family Elapidae; genus Hydrophis; species Hydrophis major. The sequence continues at coordinate 149,312,645 of CM066331.1, forward strand.
GCTAATTAATTCATCCCACTTGCCCATGTCGGATTTAAATATGTCCCATAATTTGCTATCGTAACTATCTTGACTAAAGTGAGACACATCAAGAGGTTTCCTTGGGGGAGGCTTTAGATGCAGAGGGAAAACTTATGGCTGCTTAATTGTTCGTCAGATAGCTGACTATCCAACAGATAACAGACAACAGATAATCAGAGTTGGAAGGGACCTTGTAGGTCATCTAGTCCAACCCCCTTCCCAAGCAGGAGACCCAACACCATTTCCAACAAATGGCAGTCCAATCTCTTCTTGAAAGTCTCAAGTGATGGCGCTCCCACAACTTCCGAGGGCAACTTCTGTTCCATGGGTTGATTGTTCTCACTGTCAGAAAGTTTCTCCTTTTTTCCAAGTTAAATCTCTCCTTGTTCAGTTTCCATCCATTGTTCCTTGTCTGGCCTTGGGGTGCTTTAGAAAATAGCTTGACCCCTTCCTCTCTGTGGCAGCCCCTCAAATATTGGAAGATTGCTATCATGTCTCCCCTGGTCCTTCTCTTCCCTAGACTAGCCAGGCCCAGTTCCTGTAACCATTCTTTATATATTTTAGTCTCCAGTCCCCTAATCATCCTGGTTGCTCTTTGTAGTTTTTCTAGAGTCTCAACATTTTTTTATAATGTGGTGAACAAAACTGGATGCAGTACTCTAGCTGTGGTCTTACTAAGGCTTTATAGAGTGGTATTAGTCCCTCACTTGATCTTGATTGTTAATGCAATTTAGGATTGCATTGGTTTTTTTGGCGGCGGCTGCACACTGCTGGCTCCTATTTAGCTGGTTGTCCACTAAGATTCCAAGATCCCTCTCACTGTTACTGCTATTGAGCCTGGTTTCACCCAGTCTATAACAGACACAACTGGGGAGAAAAGTCTAGCACAATCATCAACAAATTAAGTTAAATTAACCTTTTTGATCAGGAAGCACATAAATCCAATGTCAGTGGAGTTTAGTTTAAAAAAAACATAGTTGGCACCAAATTGCCACATTATTTCTTTAAAAAAAAATAGAGAAATGCAGGTAACCCTCAACTTACACAACCAAACTGAGTCCAGAATTTATGTTACTAAGTGAACAATTTGTTAAGTGAGTTTTGACCCATTTTACGACCATTCCTGCTGCGTTTGTTAAGTGAAGTACTGCAGTTGTTAAATTAGTAACACAGTTGTTAAGTGAATCTGTTTCCCCATTGACTTTGCTTGTCAGAAGGTCGCAAAAGGGGGAATCACAGGACCTTGGGACACAGCAGTGGTCATAACTATGAATCAGTTGCCAAGCGTCTGAATTTTGACCACATGATCACGGGGATGCTGCAAAGGACTGTGAAAAATGGCCATGAGTCGCTTTTTTCAGTGCCGTCCTAACTTCAAACAGTCACTAAACAAATTGTTGTAAGTCAATGATTATCTGTAATAAGCGAGAAAATCAAATCATATAAAGATAGATATGCATGTTTTATTTTACTTCAAAAACGTTGCATTCCCATAAATTGTCCTCAAATTCTGGCAAAACATGTAACTGTAAAGGCGCCTTCATAAGAAGCTATAAGTACTACAAATTTACTCTGCATACATGCCTTTAATTCTAATCTGAGAAACAATTCAAAGTTTCACAAAGTTCTTCAGATATATGCATATATATATAAAATATCCCTTTCGTATTTCCAAGTCAAATTAACTTTCCCAATAATGCTGAGCCCAAGCAGCTCTTGGGACAATGAACCGCTTTCTGAATTTGGTGAGGTCAAGTTAGCCAAATCGAATTCAGTCCTTGGTAGCAAGGCTGGCATTATGATCCTCGAGAGAGAAAAAATAAGGTTAAAACAGATGTCACAGAAATTAAAGGAGGGACAATTGAAATACCTTTTGCCTACCAATTTAATTGTTTTCACCAGATACAGTGGGCGGGAGGGGAGTCCCTTTTTCTATTTCAAAAATCTACTATTTGGATCTGGAGGTGTTAAATACATTTTGTCAATCACCACTGAAGAATTTGAAAAATTTGGAAGAGAAGATTAATCTCGAAGAATGTTACCCATTTTTTTTTTTTTTTTTTTTGTTTCATAGTATTAGAAAACCTTGTTTGGGCCACCAGGATAAAAGTCTTAACTCGGCACAGAAATCCAAATTCAAGTAAGCTTGAAAGAGGTTTTTCCCAGTTGTAGGCTAACTTATCTGCATACCAGGTTCTGCTAAGAAGTTTTTTCTGTTAGGCAGTCAGAATCTACTTCTGTGTGACTTCGACTTCGTCAAGCCATTTTCTAAAGCACCTGTAAGCCAGATAAGGAATAATGGATGGAAACTGGTCAAGGAGAGATTCAACCTGGAAATAAGGAGAAACTTTCTGACAGTGAGAACAATCAACCCATGGAACAGAAGTTGCCCTCGGAAGTTGTGGGAGCCTCATCACTTGAGACTTTCAAGAAGAGATTGGACTGCCATTTGTCAGAAATGGTGTAGGATCTGCCGCTTGGGCGGGGGGTTGGACTAGATGACCTACAAGGTCCCTGCCAACTCTGATTATCTGTTTTCTGTTATCTGTCCCACAATTCAGTGTCCACACTGACATTTTTTTAAAAAAAAAACCTTCATTTTCTTCCAGGAATTTAAAGAGCCTCTTCATACAAATTATTATCTTGTTCCTTTTGGTCACTTTTTCCAAATCTCTTCCAGGTTGTCTGTTCCCTTAAACTGCAGTGCCCAGAACTGAGCTCAGCATGTCATTGGGTGCTTAAGCAACACCAAATAAAATAAACTGGAAATTTCTGCCTTTTTTTTTTTTTTTTTGTAGTCTAGTTTTGCAACAAACTGAGGATTTTTTCACAAGCATAATTACCAAGCTATTCCTCTAAATTTGTTTTCTGTTTCCAGAGGGAAGAGCAGCACATTTCTCCATTAAATGTGATTCTTGTTTTTGTCAGCCCATTTCTATAAACCATTAATCTAATTTTATTTCTATTATACAGGGTATTTAGCTCACCCATTCAATTTTGTGTCATCTGCAGTTGAATTAGCATTCCTTCCATTTCTTTCTTCGGTCATAATTTTTTTTAAAAAAATGGACAGACAACTCCATTAAAAACAACGTCCTTTGGCATGGACTTCTGCGGGAAAGAGAAATGGCTCTCCTTCTTAACTGCTATGAACTTCTGTTTATTAGTCCTTCAATCTAAGTTTTGTTCTTCATAGCATCCACCGAGCCCAATTTCTATTCACGTATGTGAACTTTAAGAAGGGTTTAACCTCCTGAATTTTTCCATTTCCATCCACGATGTGTACCAAAACAAAAATACCAACACACATAAGACATTTCCTTCACATAGAACTGCCCAAGTGAAAGAGCAAGGAGACGTGCTTTGTTTCAGAGTAAGGCAAAAAAAAAGGAAACGAGCAGCAAATGAAATGGAAAGATCATCTGGATTATCCCAGAACTATATGAAAAATTCCCTGACGGTGAGAACAATCAAGCAGTGCCTTCAGAAGTTGTGGGCACTCTATCTCTGGAGGCTTTCAAGAAGAGAATGGATACCCCTCTGTCTGAAATGATATAGGGTCTCCTGATCAAGTAGGGGGTAGACTGGATGACCTCCAATGTCCCTTCCAACTCTGTTATTCTATGAAGGTATTTCAGACCAGCAATGTTTGTCAGTCGCCAGAACCTCGATTACACTCTCTTGCAGGGTCCTTGATGGTCTTCTGAGCTTGGTTGTTTTCTCGAAGACATTTTATTGTCAAACTAAGTAACATCATCAATGCTAGAAGAAAGGGCTTGGCTCCATGTCTATATCAGGCATCCCCAAACTTGGCAACTTTAAGACTTGTGGACTTCAACTCCCAGAATTCTCCAGCCAGCTGGCTGGAGAATTCTGGGAGTTGAAGTCCACAAGTCTTAAAGTTGCCAGGTTTGGAGACCTCTAGCCTATATACTAGCAGTTTGCCCTATCAGTGTTGGTCTTAGTAGCTCTTTGATTGGGTTTGTTGTTTACTGTTAGCTTGTTTGTCTAATAGTTCCTTGATTGGGGTATTGTTTGCTTCTTGTTTGTTGGTCTAATGATATTCTTGATGTCATTCTCTGCCCTTCTGGTCAATGATCGCTCATGAGGAGGTATTGTGGTCTTTATGCTTTCTTTTTGGCTTGCTGATTGTCTCTTTTGAATGGTATGTAGATGTTGTTTATCTCTGTGTGCCCGTTGATGATTGATTTGTCTGAGTGCTGCTCTTCCAGGAATTCTCTAGCTTTTTAAAAAAATTGGCTTGGTCTAAAATGCTCAGTTTCCCAGTTAAAATTATGGTTAAGCCTGTGCAAGTGTCATGCAATTAAGGAGGTTTCATCATGTCTTCTGACTTGCTTGCTTCCTTTATTTATTAGATTGAAATCCAATATTTCCTCCAAGAGCTGAAGGCAGCACATGCAAGTTTTTCCTCCTATTTCAAGTCTACAACCATAGCCAATTGAGGGATGAACTGATCCAAAGACGCATGGTGAGTTTTCATGGAGTCTAGAACCCGGACTCAGCTCTGTCTCCTTCCCAAAGAATTCATCTGACTTGGATACAACTATTATCAGCGCTACACAAATCTGCTGTTTCCCTCCATTTCTCCCCATTTCTAAAATCACAATCTCCATTCTCAGAGGGTAAAGAATTACTCATCCTGGGAGTATCATTCCAGCACCACCCCATATAATATTTGTGCGTGGTTTTCATTCAAAAATTCAGGCTGAGCAACTGTTTTGAAGGCAGACATGTTTTTGCAGTGAAATTTCCATTCTCCCTAATTTAATCATCCTTCAGCAAAGGCTTTCCCTTTCTAGAATATATCAGACAGGTGAGTTGTGCGATTTTTCATTGAGGAGCAGAAAATCAAGGCTTCCTGCTTCCAAGATTAGACAAAATTGTGGGAGATTATTCTACCGATGACTATCAATTATTACTCCAGGGTAGTTTGTTTCTGAAAAAGAATGGGAGCAACACAACAGAGAGTTGAGGTTAATGCGGTGGTAATATCTGGATTTTGCAGCTGGGTTCAGCTCTTTCTGGAACAAAAACAAGGTGCCTTTTCATCCTAGTCCTAGTTCCACCAAGATCTCTTTCCAAAATTGATATCCTCAGAAGTCTTGCAAAATCAAAGTGTGACTAAGTTCTCTTTCTTAGTCACAACATAGTCCTGAGATCTGCCTTTCATAAGGAAGAAGAAAATGCCCTGGAGAAATGGCTGCTGTGTTGACATTTATATCATTCCTGGGAGTTTGGAATTGTTTGTTTAAGATGCAATAAATGTACTTTCTTCCATAGTTTATTCTGTGCAAACTGAGAAAGCAAACAGATTTTTTTCCCCTACAGTTTTACACAGTAGTGATAAAGGAGAATATGGAGTCCTTGGTGCTCTCTGAGCTTGTTTTCTTGCAGATGTTTCATTACCCAACTAGGTAACATCATCAGTGCTGGGACAGTGTTGCAAAAAAAGAACATCTTGTGCTACCCATAGACATGGGAATGGAATCATTTCCACCTCTCCATTCTCCCAAACTTGAAGGAATAGGTAGCCTTTTTTGGGATATCCCTGACCTACCCCTTGACTTGGAGAACAATCAGAGTTAATTATCCTTTGGATGTTGAAAAACAGTTTAATTGCTGGGTGAAACTATGGCTCTCTGGGGTTACATAACTCTGGCAACAGCCTCTTCTTGAAGTTCCATGGGTAGAAAAGGAGAGCTCTATTTGTCTTGACTAGTCAACATTTGGATGGGTGCCCCAATGAGCTGCCTTAAAAAAATATCCCATAGTCTGCAGTCACCTGACCGTTACTTTCTTGACATCCAAGCAGAAGGAAGTATTTCCTCTTAGCATCTTTGGGGAAGACAAGAAGGAAAGCAAAGGAAAGCAAGGCAGAAGGAGAGGGAAGGAAGGAAGGTGAGGGAAGGGAAAGTAAAGTAAAGGGAAGGCAAGGGAGCGAGAGAAGGAAGATGAGAGAGGGAGGGAGGGAGGAAAGGAAGTGAAGGGCAAGGCAAGGGAGAGGGAAGGAAGGAAGGAGCAGGAGGGAGGGAAGGAAGGGAGAGAGAAGGAAAGAAGGGAGGGAGAGAGAAAGGGAGAAGAGGGAGGGAGAAAGGGAAGGGAATGAGAGAAGGAAGGAAGGAAGACGAGGGAGGGAGGGATGGAAGGGCAAGGCAAGGGAGAGGGAGGGAGGGAGGGAGGGAGGGAGGGAAGGAAGGAAGGAAGGAAGGAAGGAAGGAAGGAAGGAAGGAAGGAAGGAAGGAAGGAAGGAAGGAAGGAAGGAAGGAAGGAAGAAAGATCCAATATGTTTCTTCCCAGAAGAAACTTTCCTGGCACCAAGAGAAATATGATCAAAATACAATTATATTTGTACACTGCCACCAAGTCTGATGCTTCCTATGGTGGAGAAGCAGCCACCTTAAGACCAACCTTTTTCAAAAGATCAAAGGGAGGAGGTCCAGGCAGAGCTTAAGCTCCATGACAAAGCCTCAGCCACGCATGAGAACAGGTAATCATGTTACAGTTCAACAAACCCAACCTGCCTTTGCAAGTTAGAACTCCACTGCTTACAATATAAAGCCTTGCCTTACAAAAAGAAATAGAAATGCTTTGCCCCCTCCAGCCACATGTATCACTCTCTTAGTTGTGCCAGAGCAAAAGAAACAAGGAGAAAGAAAGAAAGAAAGAAAGAAAGAAAGAAAGAAAGAAAGAAAGAAAGAAAGAAAGAAAGAAAGAAAGAAAGAAAGAAAGAAAGAAAGAAAGAAAGAAAAGGGGAGGGGAGGAAGAGAGGAGAAGAGAGGAGAGAAGCCAGCAACTTATTTGGAAATTAGCAGAATGTCTACAAGATGGAAACACAGTGTGCTCCAATTGTTCTCAGGGCTCAACCTCCCATCTTTATTCACATATTACAAATACACACATCTCCAAGGGACCTTGGAGGTCATTGAATCCAAAACCCCTGCTCAGGCAGGAGAGCCCACTTTAACTCATTCAGTTAGTCCTTGAGTTATAACCATTTAGTTAGCAACTGGTTGAATTGACACATTCTATGAGCAGTACCCCAAACCATGGCCTACCTCACCTTACACTTTAATACAGGTAAGTCCTTGACTTACAACCGTTCATTTAGTGACCATTCAAAGTTACAACGGCACTGAAAAAAGGGACTTACGACTGTTTTTCACACTTACGACCTTTGCAGCCTCCCCCAGGGTCATGTGCTCAAAATTTAACCTCTTGGCAACTGACTCATACTTATGATGTTTGCAGTGTCCCAGGGCCCCTTTGCGACCTTCTGATGAGCAAAGTCAATGGGGGAAGCCAGATTCACTTAACAACCGAGTGACTGACTTACCGACGGCAGTGATTCACTTCACGAATGTGGCAGGAAAGTCCAGAATGGGGGCAAAACTCACTTAACAACTGTCTCGCTTTCATGGCAGAAATGTTGGGCTCGATTGTGGTTGCAAGTCAAACTCAGAAGGTCACAAAAGGGGAATCAGCTGTGACCATCATAAATAGAATATAGATATATTGTCCCCAAACTTGTCACCAAAATGTTGGAAGTGCAATCACAGCCAGGGAACATATTTTCACATGTGGTAGACATGTCCCCAAGTACAAAAGTACTGGTTCAAAATTCAAGCATGGTTGGAGGAGTTAACAAAGCAAAAGATTAAGTTTAAGCCAGAGATCTTTCTGCTAGGTATGTTAGAACCGACATGGGATAAGAAACACCAACACCTAATACTACATATTATAACTGCTGCAAGAATTTTTCATGCTCAAAACTGGAAACTGACCATGACCCCCACAGATCTAGCAGTAATTAATAAGATACATCCATGCGCAGAAATATGTTAGACCAACAATGTTATTAAAAAACAGGGAAGAAGAATATTTTACGACATGGAACCTATGGTATAAATGGCTAAAAAAAAAGGAGTAAAGATGTTTGTGAAAATGACTAAGGAAATCTCAAAGAAGAATATGATGTATGACTTATGTGTATTTGTAAAGTAATGTGGATAAATAAGTATTGTACTTTAACAGTAGTATAGTAAGTAAAGAACTAGTAAATTAGCTACAAATATATCTATGGTAAGTGGATCTAATTGTAACTAAAGGACATATACAATGCTATGATATCGCTGTAAAATGTGAGAACTCATTTCTCTTTTTTAAATTTTTGAAACTTTGAATAAATAACTTTCTTTAAAAAAAGAACATAGATATATAATAAACAAATAAATAGAACATAGAACAGCGGGGGGTGCTATGTGAGGATGCTTTTTGTAGATTTTAGTTCTGCATTTAACACAATTCACAAGTCCAACCCCAGGCCCAAGCAGGAGACCCCACTTAAAGGCTGGGCCCCAACTTCTTCTGCTTGCTCCTGTTGGATGCTGAATCTGGACGTCTTCTAGACAGAGACGCTTCAGATAAATAGGATCTCCTCGACTTTTCCCAGGGAGTAGAGAAAAATCACCATTTTAAATGGAACAGATAATCTATTCTTTAAGAGCTCAAAATATAGAAGAGAATAGAGAGAACGTTCTCCCAAAAGTGATGAAAGAATTATGGATGGGTGCTCTAGAGCAATTGTCACCAACTGGTGGCTGGAGACCACTGGTGGTCTGCAGAGAAATGTCCCCCCCAAAGCACCCTCCCCCCCACAAAGCAATTAATCCAGACTGCACAGGAACACAAGGCTGTGCTGCCCACATGGTCCACCCACCCACTGGCCCTCACCCTTCGGCCAAGCGCAAACCTTGAGTAGAGCCACATGAGCTAGAACTGGAAGACCAATGGCAGGGGAGGAAAATATGCCCTGGGGTGGCTTGCTGACATTGGTGGGAAAGTCGATCCCACATTCCAGAGCTGCAGGAGTCACTGGACTGGCCCTTCGGTCATCCTGGAGCAGCTCCTCCAGTCCATGGCAGGCTGGTACACCTGGGATGCTGCTCTGGGATGACCAAAGGGCTAATCCTGTGACTGCTGCAGCTTTGGAATATGGGACCGACTTTCCCACCAATGCCAGCAAGCCACTGTCAGTCAAAATTCATATTAGTAGTCTGCAAGATTTAAAATCATGAGTTTGGTGGTCCCTGAGGTCCAAAAGGTTGGCGACCCCTGCTCTAGAGATCTAACAACTAGAGATAGATGTTGTGGTCGATGAAATACTTAAGATTAAATAAGCATGATGTAAGGAGATGCCTATTTAACTTATATGCAGAGCACATCATGAGAAAGGCAGGGTTAGATGAATCACAAGTTGGAATTAAGATTGACAGAAGAAATATCAACAACCTCAGATATGCAGATGAGGCCACTCTAATGGCAGAAAGTGAAGAGCAACTAAAGAGCCTCTTGATGCGGGTGAAGGAGGAGAGTACAAAAGTTGGCTTGAAACTCAACAGTAAGAAAACTAAGATCAGGGCATCCAGCCCTCTCCATTCCTGGCAAATAGATGGGGAAGAAATGGAGGTAGTGACAGATTTTATTTTCATGGGCTCCAAGATCACTGCAGAGGGGGACTGCAGCCAAGAAATTAAAAGATGCTTGCTCCTGGTGAGGAAAGCTATGGCAACTCTAGACAGCATACTCAAAAGCAGAGACATCATCACCCTACCAACAAAAGTGAGTAGAGTGGTTTTCCCATTTGCAATTTGTGGCTGTGAAAGTTGGACCACAAGGAAGGCTGAGTGCCAAAGAATGGAGGCCTTGGTGCTGGAGGAGACTCCTGCAAGTCCCTTGGATTGCAAGGAGATCCAACCAGTCAGTCCTAGAGGAGACCAACCCTGACTGCTCTTTAAAAGGCCAGATCCTGAAGAGGAAACCCAAAGACTTTGGCCACCTCATGAGAAGGAAGGACTCCCTGGAGAGGAGCCTAATGCTGGGAATGGTTGAGGGCAAAAAGAAGAAGAAGAAGAAGGAGACGGCAGAGAATGAGGTGGTTGGATGAAGTCCCTGAAGCAATTCGCGTGAGCTTAAATGGACTCTGGAGGATGGTAGAGGACAGGAAGGCCTGGAGGAACGATGTCTATGGGTCACGATGGGTTGGACATGACTTTGCAACTAACAACAACAACAACAACAAGGAGATACAAGATCCCAAGGGAGAAACATGAAAGATTTACCACAAAGTCAGTAAGAGTTGAAATTCTAAAAAGAACAAGAGATGATGGATAGAGATAGAATACTTCTTAATATGGTGGGTATTTTATTGAGTGTTAGAAAAAAGAGGTAGAAAGAGAAATTGGGAAAATAGTATTATGTATACTAATATAGAATGGAATATATAACTACAATGTATACATTTGTATACAATGTATACAAATGATAGAAGTTGAAAGGTTAGGATTATGTATATTTAAATAGTATTATTATCATTAGCATTGTGTATAAAATATATTGACCCAAACAATACACTATATTTTGCTACAATTATTTTCAAGCCTCTGGAATATGGAATTGTTTAGAAAGTGCCTTTTTATTTCATTAGAAACCGGTGGTTTGTGAGGATTGTTCATTTTCCTAACTCGCTTTGCCAGCGATGACTCTAAAATGGAAAAGGAATAGATGTGCTGGAACATATGGTCCTCCTCCAATTATTCTGTGGTTATGTCCTGGTTGCTCAACCCCTGAAAATGGAACCTCTTTGGATGTAAAAATTGGCCCTCCAGCATCCCACCATTATCCCCTCCTCGAAAAAAGACCCCTTTATTCTTGTCTAGCACCCATTGGATAGCTTGTCCCTGCCCTCTCTTTGCTGATGAACTCTGGACTTAACAGATTTTTATTCTTTCACCACTCGGACATATTTCTGGTTACCACCACTATTATTTCTGTCCTGGTCCTGACATTTTGGAGTATTTTTGTCCTAAGGGCAGAGACAGAAAGAGGCCACTTCAAAAAAAAGAAAAGAAAAAGGCAGAGCTGTTTGGCACTAATAGGATGACACATAGTTCCCCAAGTAAAGTGAAGGGTCAAAGCTGAAGTTGGAAGATTATTGAAACTTGGGCACAGAGTAACAATTTGCCTGGAAGAATTTTGAATCTGTGTGATGAATGGCTCCTAGGTTTCCTTCGAAAAACGTCCCGGAAGAGAAGAAATGTCAGAGGAAAGAAAAAGAGGGGAAATAAATAGGAATAGTTTTCTGGAACTGAGCACAGGTGAGCTGTTGGGGGTTCAGGAGAGCCCCAAGCTAAGATTCTATGCAGTTTGGAGAACCCCCAAAACCCACTCCTGGCTGGCCCCGCCCCTCCCTCCCTGCCCCTCCCAGGAGTCGCTACATGGCCAATTTTGGATGCAAGTAAGTGCAGGGCATGTGCAGAGGCTCAGGGAGGGCAAAAAATGGGTTTCCTGGAAGTTCAGGAAGGCTGAAATGAGCCCGTTTCCGGCTTCCAGAGAGCCTCCAGAGGCCGTTTCGCCCTCCCAGAATCTCGAGTAAAGTCACCCAGCTGGCTTTCATACCTAAGGTGGGACTCGAACTCACCATCTCCTGGTGATTGGCCCAAAGTCACCCATCCGGCTTTCATGCCTAAAGGCAGGACTAGAACTCACCATCTCCTGGTGATTGGCCCAAAGTCACCAGCCAGCTTTCATGCCTAACTCACCATCTCTTGGTGATTGGCCCAAAGTCACCCATCCGGCTTTCATGCCTAAAGGCAGGACTAGAACTCACCATCTCTTGATGATCGGCCCAAAGTCACCCAGCCGGCTTTCATATCTAAGATGGAACTAGAATTCCCAGTATCCTGGTTTGTAGCATGGTGTCTTCACCCACTAAACCAAACTGGCTCTCTGTTTGTGTGGCTTTATGCTTAAAACTGAGAAATGTCCTGTCATACTTCTAACTATATTTGATGTTCCGGTTGAACTGGATCTGACATTCCCTCAGCAAAAGCCAAACATTTCTATCATTCCTCCCCCTCCCAAAAAAGTTTTTTTAAAAAGCCACAAACAGCATGGTAGGGTAACATTAAAATAAAGTCTGCCAGTTTCTATTTTAAAAAGGGGCATAAAATCTGCTGGTATTTACCAAGCAACTTTCATCACAGTTAGATGAGATTACACCGAAAAATGATCCATAGAGATGGGGGAAAAAAAGAAAGAAAAAGTATCATTATTCATAGACATAATTCTTTTCTCAAATCCAGCCAACAGGTGTTCTTCTTGTAAAAATTATCTACAGAATCCGCGACTTTAGAAGTCTGGAATCCGGCGAGAAATTTGAAATGTCTGCTCCTTCAGTCCATCATCTGGGCTCTCTTTTGACTTGGGGAGAATTCAAGTGGGAAGAAAGCTTTTATTTAATGTGTAGCTGTGCCAGTTAAAAACCTCGACGGCAACTCCAATTCCTTGCTGCCAAAATCATTATTTTTACTGAGAAACTTGTTGTCGAATTTGCCTCTCCATTATTTTTTTGTCCTAGCCTTGCTTGTCTTTTGGAATAAAATCCCTGCAAAGATTAATGTTGTGGCCTTTGGCCCCTCCCACCCCATGGGAGGGGCCATTCACCATCCACCTGTGGCTTTACTCCCAAGTTGACCCTTGTTCCTTAACTGTTCCCTTCTCCTGGCAGCTCTGTGCATGCGCATGCTGGGAACAGGCTCCAGCTATTCTTCTGCCCCACTGATCACCAACTCCAAAGGCAGCTGATAACTGTCAGACAGCCCTGGCCCCATCTCTGCCTCTGACGCAGAGCCCTGGTCAGAGCCTTCCCCAGACTCCAGGACCGGCCCATGTTCCTCCCCAACCTCCTGGCTGGCCGCTGGTAGGCCGCAACATTTTCCTTGTAAGATGGAGAGGGTGTGTGTGTGTGTGTGTGTGTGTGTGTGTTTCCCTGCCTCCATTGTGAGTGTAAAACGAGTTTCTTTTTAATGCTTTGCTCTCTTACCTTGCAGGAGGTGGCTGGGAGTCTTTGGTCTCTTCTCTGACCCTTAAGAGTGTGCCTTTTTTGCATCTGATTGGGAGACTTTTGTCTCCTTCGCCTCCAGCTAACTGTGCAGCATTGAAGGGTCAGTGGGGAATTCCTGAAAGCAGGAGAGGAGGAAGAGGAGGAGGAGATGAAGAACAGAGCCTGGAGCAGCAGAGTCTGAATTCCTAAAAGGAAGGGAAATAAAGAAAGGCCACTGAGAATTTGAATGGACTCCTCCCTCACCCCAAAACTTTAAAGCGACTTCATTTCCCTTTCAACTCTCTGGCTTGGGTGTTGCCATAGAGAAAGGCTGAATGCAAATTTTCCATTGGGTCAACATGGCCGTCCATCAAAAAGAAAGAGGACACCCACAGCACCCACAGTGGCGCTATGCTCACGGCAAGCCCTGAAGAGCCTCACTTGAGAGGATACAGCTGCTATTTTTCCCTTTGCTTTCTTCTCCGGGAGCTTCGGCTCTACCCTGTTCTCCCTCGACCTTCACCCAAAAAATAAATCATTGGAACCACTTGGTAGGCTGAAATATACGAGTTTGTGTTCAAAAAATTGGTGGTGGTTTGGCCTTTTTCTGACTCCATCCAACTGCATAGAACCACCCTCTGGCAAGGACCACAAACAGAAGCCAGTCAGTCTGTCTGTCTTATCTATGTCTATCTATCCATCTACTGGTAGCATCTATCTATCTATCTATCTATCTATCTATCTATCTATCTATCTATCTATCTATCTATCTATCTATCTATCATCCATCCATCTTTTCCAAGAAGACTTTCTGGGTTGTTTTTTTTTTTTTTGAAGATGTTTCGCTCCTCATCCAAGAAGCTTTTTCAGTTCTCATCCAAGAAGCTTTTTCGGAGCTGAAGAAGCTTCTTGGATGAGAAGTGAAATGTCTTCACAGAAAATCCAGAAAGCCCAATTGCCTCTTGGGGAAAAAAAAAAATCACCTTTGGGTCAAAGACATCTACAACTTTCTTAAGTGTCCCTGTGGAATCAACCACCCTCAGTCACAATCGGAGGCAGAAGAGTGAATGGGACTTCTTTTAAGAGTAGGTCCTGAGGACACATAAGAGCCAACAAATTATGGAACAGACTTTCTTACAGCACCACAATTCCTTCACTTCAAACGCAGAGGTGGTATTCATCAGGTTCTGACCAGTTCTGGAGAACCAGTAGCAGACATTTTGAGTAGTTCGGAGAACCAGCAACTACCACCTCTGACTGGCCCCGCCAACCCCATCTCTTCTCTGCCTCTCATTGAGTCCCAGCTGATCGGCTGGGTCTTCTTTGGTTGCCCTGCACAGGAGAACGGAGCTGGAAAGCAGGTTAGTGGGTGGGGAGGGAATGGGGATTTTGCAGTATATTCTTCCCTTGCCACACCCACCAGCCATGCCCCAACCACCAAGCCACACCCACAGAATTGGTAGTAAAAAAATTTGAATCCCATCACTGTTCAAACGGTAACATCATCAAGTTAGAATAAAGGCAAGGTTTCCTTTGCTATTTTCCACTTGGAAAGGGATGCAAAACAGCGATCCCTATCTTGTAAAATATGATTTGCTATTAACCCTGGATTATGTAACTGCTTCCTTTTTTTCCCTCTTTTTAATACGGAATTCCATAGCATGCGTTCCAGATAGCAGGAATAAATCCAGATGTTTGTTTTCTCCCAACTTAGCGTGAGGAAGAGACGGGGCAGAATGCTGTCATTAAAATGTCTCAGACACACAGAGGAAAACACGGCACCACACCTGCTGAATCCAGAATATGGATAATGTCTTTTCACAATGTACCTGAGAACATAGAAAGAGCATCCTAAAAGGTGTACGGAGGTACAACTTTTTGTTTAGTGACCAATCAAAATTACAACAGCACTGAAAAAAGTGACTTATGACCTGTTTTTCTCACTTGCAACAATTCCAGCATCCTTGACAGAGGTGTTATTCAAAAGGTCCTAACCATTTCTGGAGAACTGGTAGTGGAAATTTTGAGTAATTTAGAGAACTGGCAAATCTCACCTCTGACTGGCCACGTTCCCATCTATTCCCTGCCTTTCATTGAATCCCAGCTGATTGGCTGGGCCTTCTTTGGTTGCCCCGCACAGGAGAACAGAGCTGGAAAGCAGGTTAGTGGGGTGGGGAGGGAATGGGGATTTTACAGTATCCTTCGCATGCTACACCCATCAAGCCACGCCCAAAGAACCGATAGTAAAAAAGTTTTGAATGCCACCACTGATCTCCGGGGTCACATAATCAAAATTTGGAGGTTTGGCAACTGATGGTTACATTGTCCCAGGCTCATAGGATCCCCTTTTGTGACTGTCTGAGAAGTGAAGTCAATGGGGAAACCAGATTAACTTTAACAACCGTGTTACTAATTGAACAACCGAAGTGATTCACTTAACAAATGTGGCAAGAAAGGTTGTAAAATGGAAGGAAATTCAGTTCACAACTGTCAAAATGCCGCAGAGGTGCTTTTTCAAGAGGCAGCTGGACTTTCTGGTTTATCTTTGAAGGTTTATCTTCTCATCCAAGAAGCTTCTTCAGCTCTCAAAAAGCTTCTTGGATGAGAAGTGAAGAAGCCTCTTGGAGGAGAAGCAAAACGTCTTCAAAAGAAAAAACCAGAAAGTCCAGTTGCTTCCTGAAAAAAAGCACCTTTGGGACAAGCATGATTTGGATGACGGAGAATCTCTACAGACTTTTAGCTAGACAATTTGGGATGGGCCCCCTTGGAATGGGGTGGGAGTAGGAATGGATTTCCAGAGGAGAAATTGCAGGCTACAGGAACCAGGAGCACTACTCAGGTGACCCTGAGGACACAGATAAACCTCCAAGTGGCCTCAATGACCCTCTAAAACAGGGGTCTCCAACCTTGGCTCCTGGAAGCCTGGCAGACTTCAACTCCCAGAATTCCACAGCCAGCTTTGCTGGCTGTGGAACTCTGGGAGTTGAAGTCCGCCAGGCTTCCAGGAGCCAAGGTTGGAGACCCCTGCTCTAAAAGGATGCAAATGACCAGCTGTCTGCAAGGACTATAAATCTTTCCATTCCCCTCCATCCTGAAGAAGCTTCTTGGATGAGAAGCAAAATGTCTTCAAAGAAAACCAGAAAGTCCACTTGTCTCCTGAATAAGGTGACCAACTTTTTTACAATGAGAAGGAGGACACAAATAAATTGAAGAAGAAAAACAAAGCCACTTGCGTGTGGCACACTCTCTCAAAACAATCCTCCTGTGTGGAGCGCCTGCATCTCATAATCACATCTCGCCGCACTGTACCGAGCCTTAACAAATCACCATGTCAAAGGCAAATACATCACATCACACACAGCAGATTGGATCAGCAGCGATCAAATATGGAGATTTACAGATTAGTCTTCAAATATCAAAAAGGAGGACATGTAGGAGGACACTTTTCAAGAGAGGACAGAACTTATAATAGAAGGAGGATGGTTGGTCACCTGAAAAAAAGCACCTTTGGGACAACCCTGACTTGGATGACTGAGAATCTCCATAGGCATTTAACTATCAAAATGGAAATTTAGGGCTCAGTTGTGCTCATAACTCGAGTCCTACCTGTGTAATCACCATTCCCAAATATCTTTGACTTAGCTATCCATAAAAGGGTGATATATTTATCCATAATTAGAATGTTATTTAAACAATATAATGCTATTTGTAAAGGACATAAACTTTGGTATTCACCAAAGTTTGGATTCACCAAAGTTTCTGGCAGGAACAAAATTTGCTTTCCACTCTCAGTCTCATCCCTCTGTGAATCTGTCCCAAATTCCTTTAGCTCCATCAATTCCTTCCTCTTCTAGGATGACCTGGGAATGATTACAACTTGCATCCTGCCATGACCCAACAGTTAGTCCCTAATTTCCTTACAGGAATTAAAACTGTTCATCCAACCATTCGAAGATCTAATTAATAACTGCTGTTGAGTCTTTACTGATTATAGCATCATGCAACTTCTTAATCTGGTCAATAAATAAACGTTCATATAAAAGAGCCTTGGGCACTTGCCTTAAGAGAACCAATTTGATCTAGTGGTTATGGCATAAGACTCTGAGTTTTAACCCTGGCTTAGGCACAGTATTAGTTGGAGACTTTGGCCCAGCCTTCTACTCTCAGCTTTAAGAAGGATGCACATAGAACAAAGGATTGTTTCAAAAATTAGGACGAGAGAAATATATTGAAAAATGTACACGGATAGAAAAAGACAGTTGCAAGAGTCAAAAAGAGAGAAGAAGAGATGCGGCATGAAAATTCAGAGTCATTCTAGTGGGAATATTTTAAAAAAGTAGTTTGGAAATGTGAAAAGAAAGCTAAATAAGGACCTCCCAGCAGAAGAAATGGTATTAAAAATAAAAGCAAGAAACTCATTTAGGAAGAAACAGATGGAAAGGAATGCCAGCGTGAATATTTGAGAGATTTATGCAATAGTGGGATATGTCAAGAGTGGGACTGAGATGACCTCTACAAGGCTTGGTATTCGAAGAAGTCCTTAACGATGTGAGAACGCTGCAAAACTGTAATTCTACAGATAGGAACGAAGTAGCTGAAGAAAGACTCAGAGTTGAGCATGATTGCTTCAGGATTGGCTACGCGAATTGTTCGGTTTGTGGGAAAGTGCCTGAGAACTGGAATGACACAGTGTTTGCCTTGGGAATTTTAAGCTGTCTGGACTTCAACTCCCAGAATTCCTCAGCCAGCTAGCCTAGGTTGGCTGAGGAATTTTGGGAGTTGTAGTTCCAGATTGTTGAAAGCAGCTAAGGTGGACAAATTAACTGGAATAACACCCTCTTGTTTTCCTACAAAGAATAAGAATGGAATCAATGACTACAAGGGGAGTAATTAATTAATTTGTTCAGTGTGTCCGGGCAGCTGCAGGGCACAATTTATTTATTTTTTTGATTGAAACAAAAATCCACCAAAGGGATAAGAAATGAAATTGAATAAAAGAGAAATAATGAGAAATTTGCTAAAAGATATTTATGTGTCCATATGGAAATGGGATAAATTAGAATTATGTTGTATAAAAATAATGTTTTATCCGACTTGTACAAATTTATAATGGAAAGAGGTTTTATGTACTCAATGATTAATGATGTTTTGTTTGTCTTTAAAATTAATAAAATTTGTCTCAAAAAAAAAAAAAAATCCACCAAAGGGGGAATACTTGGGAAAGGCGAGGTAATCTTAAGTCCGGAAAAGTAATTTGCAAATGACTTTAGTTCCTCAGGTCATCATTGAAAACTGTAGGATGGTGGAATAGTTAGTTGATCATACATTATTGTTGATGTAGAGAAAGTCTTCTATAAAAGGGTTAGGCTTGAATGATGGAATGTATTGCATGAATGCGGAATTCAGAATTGGTTGCTGAACGTGATATACGATGGGAGTAAAGCATCCTCAAGAAAAGATGAAATACTAAGTTCCATACTAAGCAGCTGATATTGCAGGTTTTGTGTGTATGTGTGTGAAAGAGAGGGGGAGGGAGGAGGAGAGAGGGAGGGAGAGAGAAAGAGGGCGGGGGAGAGAGAGAGGGAGAGGAAGGGGGAGAGAGGGAGGGGAGGGAGAGAGACGGGGAGGGGGAGAGAGAGAGAGAGAGGATGGGAGACAGAGAGGGAGAGGAAGGGGGAGAGATGCTTGTAGTGATAGTCAAGGTGAATTGATTGAAAATTTAAAGGTTGTTGAATGAACCTGGCTTCCCCCATTGACCAGGCTGGTTAGAAGGTCACAAAAGCGTGACCCCAGGGACACTGCAGTATCATAAATATGAGTCAATTCCTTGTATGTCCAATCACACTTGGCCAATAAAGAATTCTTTCTTTCTTTCTTTCTTTCTTTCTTTCTTTCTTTCTTTCTTTCTTTCTTTCTTTCTTTCTTTCTTTCTTTCTTTCTTTCTTTCTTTCTTTCTTTCTTTCTTTCCATCCATCCATCTAATTGTCAAGCATCTGAATTTTGATCACATGACCATGGGGATGCCACAATGGTCATAAGTGTGGGAAACGGCCGTAAGCCACATTTTTTCAGTGCCGTGGCAACTGTTTGAACGGTCACTAAATGAACTCTGTTAAGTTCAGGACAACCTGCAATGGCATAGCCAGGGGCAATGTGATAGTGGTGGGACTTTGAAATCCCCCAGCCTTTCCTTTGAATCTGCAGATATGTCCAGGGGTGAGCTTCAAAAATTTTAGCAACGGGTTCTCTGCCCGGTTGTTGGGTGGGTGTGGCCATGATGGCCATGGGCTAGTTGGCCTCCTGCACCACCATGGGAGTGGGGCATTTTTGCCCTTCCCGGGCTCCGGAGGCTCTCTGGGAGCCGGAAACAGGCCCATTTCCGGCCTTCCCGAACTTCCAGGAGGCCTGTTTTTTGCCTCTTCAAGCCTCCACGCATGCCCTGCACTTATCTGGCCACGGACGGACTCCTTGGAAGGGAAGGGCAGGGTGGGCGGAGCCAACTAAGAGTGGAATTTGGGGGTTCTCTGAACTGCACAGAATCTTCGCTAGGAGCTCTCCCAAACCCCTGCAAACCCTCAGCAGCCCATCCCTGGATGTGCCCCCTTGATTTAAGGCAGAGGTCTCCAACCTTTTGCACCTCAGGGACCATCAAACTCACAATTTAAAATCCCACGAACCAGAGACCCTGGGAAAATCCCCCAGAAAGTCTGCAAAAAAATTCCCCACCCCGTTTTCCTACCGATCAATCATTCTTTATTTGGGATCGCAGGATACCGTCTCCAGCTCCGTTCTTAGAGGGAGGGAGGGAGAGAAAGAGAAAGAGAGAGAGACTTTTGGCTTTATGCAAGGAAAGCAGCAGAAGCAGCAGAAGTCTTTCTTTCTCTCCCCCAAACTCCGCCAGAAATGAGTCTTTGTGAGACTTGTCATGCCAGCACAGCCTCTTGGAGCAGGAGGCCTTGCAGGGTCCCAAAGACTCATTTCTGGCAGAGTTTGGGGGAGAGAAAGAAAGACTTTTGCTGCTTTCCTTGCATGTAGCCAAAAGCAGAAGAAATGGAAAGAAGCAGACCAGTGGCCAGGCCAGGTGTGGGGAGCAAGTGGGGCAAGTTACCCCCCCTGCCCTTTCCCCCCTCCCCTCACTACCTTGTATTGTCCACAATGCAAGCAACGCAAGCCTTGTGTTCCCGTGGGCCATGTGGGTGGCACAGCCTTGTGTTCCCGCGCAGCCTGGATTAATTGCTTTGGGGGTGACATTTCTCTGTGGACCACCAAAATTTTCTCGTGGACCACCAGTGGTCCCCGGCCCACTGGTTGGCAACCACTGATTTAAGGGCAAAATTGCATCTCCTGACTTGTGTGTGGACCCTTTGCAAGGGGTGATACAGGACTTGTCTTGAGCTGCAGTGAAATGCAACTTTTTACACAACTGGGAGAACACAAAAGGGTATTGTCCTTCAGGCAGAAAACATATTGGGCTGAATTCTAAGGGCTCGTTAAAATAAACCATATGCTGTCCTAGTTTTTTTAAAATTAGTTTCTGATTCTCATTTGTGTAAGACAGATATCTCACAGATTTTCCAAAAGTAATTTTTCTTGGGGGAGGTTGCACAATAAGACATCACGGGGAAAGGCTATATGTGCCTTAGCAGCATAGTCGCAAGGGTTAAAAAACGGTCATAAGCCATTTTTTTCAATGCCTTTGTAACTTTGGTCACTAAATGAATGGTTGCAAGCCAAGGATTACCTGTACTTTATTCCTGTTTCACTTTTGCTGTTTTTAAGTTGACTTTTTATTTTTAATCTGTGTTCCATTATAATCTTCAACAGCGTCTGGGCAAACTTCTATTTTAATGGGAATAACTTATCAATTTCTTATTTTAGCTGCCCTCTTTAGCATCTTCTCAGGGCCTCCGGGCTGTCCAAATTTAGCTCTCAGATAGGGAAGTTGCATGACTGAATGCTCTCGTCACATCCAACGGCCACATTTCTCTTCACAGAAACTGCTGTGCCAAGAAAGCTACACTAGAAGTGGACTCTCTGGCCTTCTATAAATAAATTAAAAAAAACAAACAAACCAAAACCAAGGTTGTGGTAAAGAGTCAATAGACTATATATCCTACTTTCACATGGTTTAAATTCCAAAAGTGACATGCCTCAACGGGAACATAACTTTTGCATGAGTGTTTCTCAAAACAAGTACGATCACCATTAATTCCCAGGTAGTAGCTCTTTCACGTGGATCGTTTATGAAGTAGAAGAGTCCAAAATGTTATCCCTTGCATACAAATCTAGCACACGGAAGGAATTGGAAATGGGACTGCGGTTTCTCGTTGAGGCAACTAGTCGACATTAATGCTCAGGCCCAATAAAACATGTAGGAACCAAATTACTGTCCTGCCACATTGCCATCTTGGTACATCTTCTCAAAGAGCTCCAAAAGTCCTTCTGACATCCTAGAACTGCAAAATGCAGCTGGAATAGAGCAGAAACTTTTCATTACACACACACACACACACACACACACACAAAAGTGGAATAACTGAAAAGCTAAGAGGACATCCTCATGACTTGGGCTATTTCCATCCTAAAGCTTGCCAATATTCCCACATATGTAGACTGTTATTTTATTTTATTGCCGTAATGGGAGAAGATGCTTAAAACTAATTATGTTGAAATCCTCTTTGGTTTGACTACCATTTGGGAAATGGTAGGGGTGAATTAAAAAGGAAGGAACACAAAGGAAACTATTATAAAATCTCTGGCCTGTAGTAAGACTCGGTTACTTTGCCTCGAAAAGGCTACTGAATTCATGCTACTGAAATTTCCTCATATGGTGAGAAAAGAGTGCAGAGAAGAGGAACAGAAAGATTAGGGGGTTGGAGGCTCAAACATACCAAGAATGTTTGCAGGAATTGGGCATGTCTAGCAGTGGTGAGATTCAAAAAAAATTACTATCAGTTTTGTAGGCGTGGCTTGGTGGGCGTGGCAGGGGAAGAATGTTGTAAAATCCCCATTCCCTCCCCATCCCACTAACCTGCTTTCCAGCTCCGTTCTCCTCTGCAGGGAAACCAGCCAACCAGCTTGGACTCAGGAGGCAGAGAATAGATGGGAGCAGGGCCAGTCAGAGGTGGTATTGGCCGGTTCTCTGAACTACTCAAAATTTCCACTCCCGGTTCTCCAGAACGGGTCAGAACCGGCTGAATACCACCTCTGATGCCTAGTCTAGTGAAAGGAAGCTGTTGGGAGTGACATGATAGCAGTCTTCCAATATTTGAAGGGCTCCTACAAAGACGAGTGGGTTCAAACTATTTTCCAAAGCACCAGAAGGCAAGAAAAGAAGGAATGAATGGAAATTAACCAAAGAGAGAAGCAACCTAGAACTAAGCAGAAGCTTATCACCCAAGAAGCTTCTTCAGCTCTGACTGAAGGGATGGAAAGCTGAAGAAACTTCCCTGGATGAGAAGCGAAACATCTTCAAAGAAAAACCAGAAAGTCCAGTTGCCTCTTGAAAAAGCACCTTTGGGACAACCATGACCTGAATGACTAAGTATCTCCATAGATATCAACCACTGGAGGTTTTTAAGAACAGACGGGACAGTCATTTGTCAGAAATGGTATAAATGCTCAAGCAGGGGTTGGACTAGAAGACCTCTGAGGTCCCTTCCAACTCTGTTCTTCTATGTTCGGTGTTGTAGATTGATTTTGAATGACAGATTATCTGAGTACGTGGACAAGATTACTGGTGGTACGAGATCAGCTGAGGAGATCTCTCTGAGCAAAGGCAGAGGGGGGACTGCCTCTTCAGAGCAAGGAATTGTGCCCTCCAATCTCAAAATGGATATTGTGAAACCAATACTGGATCCCTGATGAAAGAAGTCTTGTGTCATGCCCCTGTCGGAGTCTGAATCCGAGGAGGAAGACGAACAGCTGACAGGGAGTGGGAGTGTAGCTGTGGCTGTGGAGGAAACTGGGGAAGGGCAAAGTCCGGCTGGGCAAAGCAGGGGAGAGGTAGAACAAGGGAGAGGGGGTTCACAGGAAGACCCAGGCCCATCCCCTCTTCATCCTAGGGCACGCAGGGAGAAATGGAAGAGAGAGCAACATGGGTTGCATGGCTTACGGGGGCGGAAAGGGCCCTGATTCTCTTTCATTAGGCACACCTGGGAATGAGAGTTTAAAAGAGATGCAAGCTGAGTGTGGTGTCTGTTGGGAACAAACGTGAGTTTATCTTGGGTTGACTTTGGTTATCTGCGTTCCTGGCATCCTCTCAACCATGTTGAGTTATTGCCGTGCCTTCACGTCTGGAATTCCTTCTCCTGCCCTGTCAGACTAATTGCCTCATCTTGCCTTGATTGGACTTATAGTTACAGTTTTTGTTGACCGTATTTTGGACTTGATTCTCTGCAGCCAATGATTGTTCCTGGGAGAGTTTTTCTCCAGCCCAGAAGGTAACCAGGACACTGGGGGCAAAGTTGGAGCTAATAAAGGGACTCCTACTGATTATCTGACTGTGTTGCCTTTGTGCCCCGCCCCTTTGGGTCCTCACATCTTGATTGATCCCAAGTACAAGTAATCCTGGCTCTGTTAAGTTAGTAACAAGATTGTTAAGTGAACCGTGCTTCCCCATTAATATTGCTTGACAAAAGGTTGCAAGAGGTTATCCCATGGCCCCAGGGCAGTGCAACCATCATAAATTTGAGCCAGTTACCAAGTGCCCAAATTCTGATCACGTATCCATGTGGATGCTGCAACCGTCATAACTATGAAAAACAGTCATAAATCATTTTTTTCAGTGCCGTTTTTAACTTTGTTCACTAAACGAATGGTTATCTGCTGAGGGACCCCTGTACGTTCATGTAAAATTTCCTTATTTAAATTTAAACAAACTACAAGTAGTCCTTGACTTACAACCCTTCATTCAGTGACCGTTCAAAGTTACAATGGCACTGAAAAAAGGGACTTACAACCGGTTTTCACACTTACGACCATGGCAGTCCTATGAGCACCGAAATTCAAATGCTTGGCAACGGGTTCATACTTATGATGATTGCCATGTCCCAGGGGGGCCACGTGATCCCCTTTTGCGACCTTTGAACCAACAATGGGGAACCCAGATTCATTTAACAACCATGTTGCTTACTTCATAAATGCAGTGATTCACTGAACGACGGGGGCAAGAAAAGTGGTAAACGGGGCAAACCCCACTTAAGAAATGTTTCACTTAGCGACATAAATGTTGGGCTCAATTGCGGTCGTAACTCGAGGACTACCTGTACTTCCCTCAAGCCCAGCAAAACATCCATCTGTCGCAAATAAATTCAAACCCTGACAAATATTTAACATGCAGAGAGGTTCCTCCAACTTCCAAAACAACAACAAAACAAAACAAACAAGGCAACTTACAAAAATCGGAAGATACAGAGAAATCTTCAGATGCAGAAACAAAATCAGAGGAGCGAACAAATACAGTGTGGAATATTCTTCCTCTCCTGGTCTCTGGAAATACCCAGGTTAAATTGTTAAATTTAATTTCAATTCTTCAGCCTTTAAATATTTTGCTGATGCTTTTTTATGGAGGGCTACGGGTATCATCATTCATAATCCAGTTGGATCTTGACAGACTAGAACACTGGGGCAGTGAGTATTGCAGTCTGACTCTGTCCACAACGTGGAGTTCGATCCTCACCAGCTCAAGGTTGATTCAGCCTTACAGGCTACTTCTGCTGACTGCTGGCAATTTGGCAGTTCAATTCTCACGAGGTTCAAGGTTGACTCAGCCTTCCATCCTGATATTCACATCCAGAAAAATTAAAACCTTCCAAGGTTTAATTGCACAAACAGACCTTATCAGTCTTTAGATATTGGCCAGGCCAAGAGCTTCCAGTCCCAACTGTAAAATGATATACTGGGCAAGGAAATTCTGTTAGGCACAAACTCAGATAAGGAAATCTTCACACTAATAAGCGAACCATTTGTCTCCTGAAAACACCCTTCCCCTTTTGCTCCTCCCCTATGAGAGGAGCCATTCAATGTCCACTTGTGCCTTTTCTTCCAAGTTGACCGCTGTTCCTTAGTTGGTCCCTTCTCCTGACAGCTCTGTGCATACACGCATCTGGAACAGGCTTCAGCTGTTTTTCCCCACTTATCTCTGACTCCGAAAGCATCTGATAAATGTTGAATGTCCCTAGCTCCATCTCTGCCTCTGACGCAGAACCCTCATCAGAGCCTTCCCCAGACTCCAGGACTAGCCCAAGTTCCTCCCAACCTCCTCATTGTCCGAGTCTGGCGGGCCACAACAGGAACAAGGAAACAGAGATATCAGGTTAGAAAGATTAGAAAGAGGATATGTAGGTAAAAGTTTATACTTCAAAAGCTACACGCAGAGTGGAGTGCTGAGTAATAGAAAGTCAACACAACAGAAATCTAAGATTATCTCCAGGTACAAATTGTGCTGAAATGTGTCTTTTGTTGGCAATAGATTCCAACAAGCTACAACTAAAACCTTAGCAAATGGAGATCCAGAGCCAGGAAGGAGGTTCAAGGCCCCAAAAAGTCTTGTAATCCAGTGAAGTGATCTTCAAACAGAAAGTTGATGGAGACGGGCCTCTGTAGAAGAAGTAATCATAGTAAATATGTAACTTATTACCCATCCAAAAAGCAAAGCCCAGATAAGCAAAGCTTACCCTTGAGATTAACATCAGACTAACAATTAAGAATTCCCAATCAAGGAACTAGCCAACATAGATAACAATTAAACAGCAAACAATAGCCTAGCTAAGAAACCACCAAAAACATTCTCCCCAACCACTGGTAAATAAAGTGAGAGCAAATCCCACTCTCTACTAGCACTGATGATATTACCTAATTGGATAATAAAATGTTTAAAAAAACAAACAAACAATAACCCACCAAGCTCAGAGAGCATCAAGGACCCTACAGGCAAAACACAGGTAGTCTTTGACTTACAACAGCAATAGCGAACTTTTTTGTTGTGGTGTGCCCCCCCTGCGCATGCGTGCACAATATTACTACCCTGCCCCCTTACCTGCACTGTGCATGCGAGTGCCTCCTAGCTGATTTTTTGCCTGTTTGAGGACTTTTTCGGCCTCCCAGACTCGAGAGACGCCTCTGCAGTATTTGGAGGCCGAAAACAGGCTCATTTCGTCATTTCCGGTTTCAGCATTTCCGGTAGGCTCGTTTTTCGGTCTCCCAAGGCTGCAGAGGCTTCCCCCGAGCCTCTGGGAGGCTGAAAAAGGCCTCAAAAGGAGCAAAAATCAGCTGTAGTAAGTTTGGCTAGGGCTTGCGTGCCATAGGTTCGCCACCATGGACTTACAACATTAGTGACCGTTTGAAGTTACAATAGCACTGAAAGAAAGTGAACTAGGACCATTTTTTACATTTTTAACTGTTTCAACATCCCCATTCTCATATAATCAAAATTCAGAGGCTTGGCAACTGACTCATAGTTATGACCGTTTCAGGGGTCATGTAATCCCCTTTTGCAGCCTTCTGGCAAGTAAAATCAACAGGGGAAGCCAGATTCACTTAACCATCTTACTAACTGAACAACTTCAATGGTTCACTTAAGAACTGTGGCGAGAAAGGCCATAAAATAGGGCAAAAATCACTTAACCAATGTCTCACTTAAGCCACAGAAATTTTGGTCGTGAATTTGGTCGTAAACCAAGGTCTACCTGTAAACTGCACACTTCATTTGTGGATAAGAGTCAAAAGCTTTGCGATGACTACATCCACGCATAGGCGTTGATCAACGAGATCTCCCACAGATTTGGAGGCATGTTTTGGATCTTGTCTGAGCTTAGAAGACCAGCAAATCCAGGTCATCAAATGTTCAAGGAGATCCAGTTGGATTCAATCCTGTCATACCCTTGTTGGTGTCTGATTCTGAGGGGGAGATTGAGGAGCTGACAGGGAGTGGGAGTATGGCTCCAGTGGCTGTGGAAGAAATGGGGGGAACGGCACAGTCTGGCTTGGCATTCAGAGAAAGACCCAGGGCCATCCCCTCTTCATCCTAGGAAGGAGGATGAAGCAGGAAGGAATGGAGAAGGGAGCAACGTGGCTTACAGGAGAGAAAAAGACCCTGATCCCTTTCATGAGTTGCAGCTGGGAGAACAAGATATAAGTGGGGCATTTTAAATAGTTCTTTGCTGGAAGCAAAACGTGCTTTATCTTGGTCAAGGCTTAATTGGGTTTGGGATCTTTCCAACTATGGTTGCTGTGTTATCTTGTGGAAGTCTGCAATTTATCATCCTGGCCAGTCGTGTTAATGACTCCAGTGTGGTTTGTGTTGGATTTTTTTTTATTTCTAATTATCTTTACTTTTGGTTTGGACTGCATTTACTCTCTTCATAGACTGTTTTTGGAAGAGTTTGATATCAAGCCAAAGATAATTGGACATTGGAGCCCAAGTTGGAGGCATTAAAGGGAATTTATTCTACTTTTGTGACTGTGTTATTTTTGTGTCATGTCCCAGGTCATCACAAATATTCTGAAAAGAGGTGAAAATAAATTTAAAGGGCAGCCAGAAACTAAGAGGCTTTGTGCAAAGGGAAAATTTAGCCCAGATCCCAGTAGATTTAGCGAGGGTGCTGGAGGTAAGATCAGTCCTTTGAGTGGGGGGGGGGGGAAATGGAGTCTTCCCAATTGAGGAGACGAAAGGGAACACCAGCAGCACCAGATGAAATTAAAGAGCGGATAAATGAGGATAGAAAGTGGAAAACAAGAAGGGAATTTCATTTTAAAAAAATAAACCAGACTGAAGGGAACACAGGAGAAATGTATAGGACCTCCATTCTTGTGTGGCTATTTTAAAAAAAGAAAAATCAAAGAAAGTGGCTGAGGAAAAATTAACACGCTTCCTTCAAAATGAATCCTGGTTTTACCAACATCCCAGAAGTTTGTTTCAAACAGAAAAGTGGAGCTGGTCTGTTAAAACAGTTTTACAGTTTGGCTCAAAAATCCCGTTGTCTCGCTAGGGTGCATCCAGACTCCAGAAACAGACTAAAAGAGACAGCCAGAATTATCCTCTCATGTCCGAAATCTAGCATGGTTAATTAATTTACAAATTGCTGGAAGAGCAAAAAATAAAAATGATCTTAAGAATAAAGCAAATTCAAAACACTTATACAGAACCAAGACCACCTACCAAGTTAGATGCACACACGCTCATAAATACTCATTACTATAAAATTATTATGACCCAGAGACAGAACAAGTTAAAAGGTTATGATAAAGTGGTTGCAAAATTTTGAAGAGACAATTACAGTGCCAGAACAGGAAGCATGCTGGGAGAGAAAATCAATAAAATTTATCCCGCAAAATAACTCAAGAGAAACACAAAGTGTTTTATAGACACCATATAATCCCATCAATTGTTTTTTTTTTAATTAATGCATTGTATAATACATACGGATAATGTTGTGAGGCAGAAGGAGCATTTTATCCTATGTGGTAGCCATGTAATATTAACTTAAGAGTCCAGGAAAGAAATACAATGTTATTCAAAACATTTTAAAAGCAAAGTTTGAATTGAAACCTTGTTTTTAAAATTAGGAATTGTCTGAGAACATGTAAATAAATCATATCATAATCTTTGATGATGTACTCTGACAGCTACAAGGCTCAGTCTGGCACAATATCAGAAGAGAAATTCTTTGCTAACAAAATTAGACTGGGAAATTAAGCTTGCATGCAGCAATGGCAAAATTAACACCATTCAGAAGAGAAGCTTGACCAAATTTAAGCAAGAATATATATATATATATATATATATATATATATATATATATATATATATATATGTATGTATGTATGTATGTATGTATGTATGTATGTATATGTATATGTATATGTATATGTATATGTATATGTATATGTATATGTATAGAGAGAGAGAGAGAGAGAGAGAGAGAGAGAGAGAGAGAGAGAGAGAGGAGAAGGGCTGGCAGAGCCGTGGATAAATAAAAAGAGGCATTACGCTAGAATCCTTACATAGCCACAAAGTAAGTCCAACCACCTTAATTGCCATTAAACTTACCTAACAGTACCGTAACTAGGTGCTTGGTTATTAATTGAAAAGATTCTGTGCACAGACTCTAAGCAATTAAATCAGCTAAATTGAACTTGTTCGTGCCTGCTAATATCCCTCATATATGATACATCATACAGCAAGGTAGACACTTAGAGGCTTATTTGTAAAGAGGAAGCAATTTACATAAGGACTATAACTGGAAATAATTCCAACATTTATAAACACTGATGTAATTATCAGCCAGGATACAATAAGGGGGAACTTAAAATTAAATAATTATTGTATATATTGATAGTTTTCCTCTTCTTTCTGTTTTTCTTTTCTCTTTTTTTTTCTTTTTAGACGATTACTGTCATTTATACTTGAAATAATGATAATGATAGATGGCAAGGGTATTAAAATGATACGGTTGGGTTTTTTTGTTTTAACCCAGAGTTGCCTCTAGAAAAGATGGGTGGCACACAAATCCAATAAATAAATAAATCTTAGTTCTACATAATCAGCTGCTAATCAGTTAACAAAATAACGAACGTGAAATTCCATGTTGATTGTAAGCTTCCTGTTTATTGACTGATATTTTATTATTCCATCCACTGTGTTTCTTTTTTCTACTTTTCTCCTTCCTTTAGTTATTAATCTGTGGTTTAAAAAAATTGGTAGATGATAGATGGATGGGTGGATGGATAGATAGATAGATAGATAGATAGATAGATAGATAGATAGATACAGAGGTGGTATTCAGCCAGTTCTGACAGGTTCTAGAGAAACAGTAGTGGAAATTTTGAGTAGTTTGGAGAACCAGCAAATCCCACCTCTGACTGGCCCTGCCCCCATCTATTCTCTGCCTCCCATTGAGTCCCAGCTGATTGGCTGGGCCTTCTTTGGTTGCCCTGCACAGGAGAACAGAGCTGTAAAGCAGGTTAGTAGGGTGGGGAAGGAATGGGGATTTTGCAGTAACCTTCCCCCTGGAGTGGGATGGGAATGGAGATATTACAGTATCCTTACCTGGCCATGCCCACCAAGCCACGCCCATCAAGCCATACCCACAGAACCGATAATAAAAAAATTTGAATACCACCACTGGATAGAACAGACAGACAGACAGACAAATAGGATGGACTTGGATGGGATGGATGGATGGATAGATAGATCGATGACTTGACTTTTTTTTCATCCTGTTGAAGCATCCCCATGGTCACATGATCAAAATCCAGACACTTGGCAACTGGCATGGATTTATGACTGTTGCTGTGTCCCAGGGTTTATGTGATCCCCTTTTGCAAACTTCTTATAAGCAAAGTCAATGGATTTTTTTTTAAAATAACCATCTCACTAACTGAACAGTTGTTTGCAGAGTTTACAGATTTACAAAATTGGAAGGGACCTTGTAGGTCATCTAGTCCAACCCCTCCCCCCCCGCCCAAGTAGGAGACCCTACACCATTTCAACAAATGACAGTCCAATCTCTTCTTGAAAAGCTCCAGTGATGAAGCTCCCACAATTTCTGAAGGCAACTTCTGTTCCACTGCTTGATTGTTCTCACTGTCAGAAAGTTTCTCCTTATTTCCAGGTCAAATCTCTCCTTGTTCAGTTTCCATCCATTATTCTTTGTCTGGCCTTCCGGTGATTTGGGAAATAGTTTGCCTCACTCCTCTCTGGGGCAGCCCCTCAAACATTGGAAGATTGCTATCCTGTCTCTCCGGTCCTTCTCTTCACTAGACTAGCCAGGCCCAGTTCCTACAACCATTCATCGTATGTTTTAGCCTCCAGTCCTCTAATCATCCTGATTACTCTTCTCTGTACCCTTTCTAGAATCAACTGCACTGATTCACTTAGCAGCTATGGCAAGGAGGGTTGCAAAATGGGGCAAACCTCACTTAACAACTGTCTGGCTTAGCAACAAGAATGTTGGGCTCAGTTAACTACACAAGAACTTGCCAACAAGAAGAATTTGTGCTGCAGAAGACACCTTTCCAAGCTAGTTTTCTTTCTCTTAAAACGTGCCTCTCGGGTTGACTTCTTTGAAATTTCAGTGCCATCCCAAGAAAGTGGTTTAAAGTTTGCGGCCAAACATTTTTTACAGCAAAAACAGTGAACTCTCTCAAGATGAGAAAAACATTGGGCACAGAATGAGAAGGGAGGGAAGGAGAGCCCATTAATTTGGAACATATGAGGACCAAGGGAAAGAAATTTCTGAAGCAGACAGCAAGGGAAGGGACCCGTAAACAGCAAAGCAGAAAAAAAGTGAAAAAAACAAGTGTAAAATCTGATACATCAATTATAGTGTACATTTCTCTGAGTCAGTTTATCCAATTGTTGCTTTCAAGAGAGGCAGTCCACGCCTTGGTATCCAAAACAAAAATAAAGGGATATTACAAAGAATTTGTGTTGACTGCTTGTTTTGTTGTAAGCACAACATCTCCATCATCCAAAGTTTTCCCCTGGGAAAGAAAGCAAAACAAGATACTTGGCCACAAGCAGGGTGCTGAAATTGGCTGAGAGGATCCAAACTTAGCACTTCCCTCCTACTGTGCGATGGATGTTAAATAACGGTGAAGTCATCGAGGGTGGAAGCCTCCATTCAGGCCACAAATCCAAGGAACAGGCATGGGCTTGTCAGCTCTGAAGTATGTAAGCAAGGACAGAGTTTTGAGAAGAAAAGGAACTGAATTCCACTTTACGAGTAGATAAGAGATGTACATTCCTTAATGTACTTCCTATGTTTGTGCCAAGATGTTAATGTGCAGGGAGGCTGGTCTGTATATTAATTAGATGAGGTTATACCTCTAGTTAAAGAAGCAAAAGAGATAAGATGAGTAAGACCTGAGTCGTCGTCTTCTTCTTCTTCTTCTTCTTCTTCTTCTTCTTCTTCTTCTTCTTCTTCTTCTTCTTCTTCTTCTTCTTCTTCTTCTTCTTCTTCTTCTTCTTCTTCTTCTTTTTCTCCTCCTCCTCCTCCTCCTCCTCCTCCTCCTCCTGCCTCTTCCTCCTCCTCCTCCTCCTCTTCCTCCTCCTCCTCCTCCTCTACTCAAGGTGTCCATTTCAACATGTTGATGGCCTACATCTCGCAGATGGCCTTGAGATCCATTTCCAATGTCTATCAGAACACACACTGGTCAAAAGTGGATGCTAGGGATCTCCCAAAAACCAACGCAATTCTCTTATTTATTTATTTTATTTTAGTCTAGTTTTATGTTTTTACTACTTTACAGCAATTTCCTAGTCTCTTATCCAATTATGAAAAATATTACAATTGTTTTATATCATTCAATCCATTTCCCTTACATCATCTCCTTCTATCCAGCCTATTGCATTATTAACATGAGATTGGGGAAGAATCAGATAATATGGCCTGCGATGACATTGTGACTTCTTCACAATAAAATCACCCAAAGGCTCTCCATTAAATATAAATTCCAGGGAAGAAAAAAAGTAAAACTTTTTTAATGCATTGTAACTTCTGCGTCTATCACTAATGCTACCTTTATGTAAGTATTCCTCAAAATGTCTCTAGTAAGGTGAAGTCATCTCTGGGTCTGGAAAATGTATCTTTTCCTCTTGTATTTGTCCTATTATAAATCAAGCACCATAGTACTCTGTTTCAAATAAACGGGTACACACTGGATATTCTTACTGAAAACTATCTCACATATGCTTGCAAAAATATTTTTCCAATGTTTTACAGAGAGAAGTCCTCTGTTAATAACTGTAGATTTGCTTGATCTTTCCTTTTTTTAAATTTTCAAGTAAGATGATTCATTTTAAAGAATTAATTTATCCTTAAAGGTGGAAAAGACATTCGGTTGTAAATACTGCAGTTTTGCTGTAATAAATATGATGGTTATGTACAGATGTTAAATTAAGCCAGTTAATGGCTGAACCGGTATAAAAGGACTCAAGAAGGAAGGAAGGAAGGAAGGAAGGAAGGAAGGAAGGAAGGAAGGAAGGAAGGAAGGAAGGAAGGAAGGAAGGAAGGAAGGAAGGAAGGAGAAAGAAAGAAAGAAAGAAAGAAAGAAAGAAAGAAAGAAAGAAAGAAAGAAAGAAAGAAAGAAAGAAAGAAAGAAAGAAAGAAAGAAAGAAAGAAAGAAAGGGAAATAGAGAGAAGGAAAGAAAGGGAGAGAAAAAGAGAAGAAAGGAGAGAGAGAGAGAAAGAATGAAAGATGGAAAGAAAGGGAAATAGAAGGAAGGAATTGGCAATTGCTCTCAAAGCTTACAAAAGAATGAAAATTGTAATGCTGACACATGTTGCCAAGCTGTTTTCAGAATGACCATCCCAAGATTTGAAATCTGCACTACCGATATTGCATTACATTTCATCCTAATCCATACATAAAACATTGTATTCAATGCTTGGATTGAGGTTCATCTCAAGACCTTGCAGGCTTATGATAAAGGCCCTTCTTTCTTTGAATCTCATACCTCCTCTTGCACCATGAAGCATCTCTCTCAGGCACTCTTTTTCTCTCTCCTTAGGCAGAACCAGGCTGGGTGTACGTGCAATCTCTACACAGTGTTTAATTGGAAAAAGAGATTCGCCACTTTCTGGTCTTAAAATTCTGGCACTTCAAACACTGTTTCCAAGGGTTCATGAAGGGCCTTTTTTCTGTGCAATTAAGAACCTTAAAACACATGGAGAAGGAGGGGACTCGTGGAGCCGTATGGAAGTTTAGTGCGGGGGTTGCTCCTTTTGATTGAAGCAAGGTGAGGCATTTTCTGGGGACTGGACCAGGCAGGAGATGGGGGCCAATCAACCTTTTGGTCCATGGAAAACCATTGGCTACAATAGACACATGGATGGTTGGAAAAACAGATTCCAGCCATGGCATGCATGATCAGAGACTGGCCACTTTCTATGCCCTTCTCCTGCCTTTTGGGCTTCTAAGGGGTACAGAGGAGGATGCCAATTTGGGGGACAGCACCAGGCTATGTGGGGATAACATGTTCAGCCCAATATTGAGGGTAGCGTTTTGGAAACTTGGGGTGGTGCAGTAGACTAGAGATGGAACTCTCGGCTCACAATCAGGAGGTTCAATCACAGGTAGAGGCAGATATTTCTCTCTCTCTGGGCACATTGAGAATATATCTGCTGAAACAAAACTCCGCATTGTTGACAGGAAGGGCATCCAGCCACTAAAACACTCAGCTCCAGACTCCATTCCACAAGGGATTATGAGGTCATTAAAAGTAGATGATGATTTTGGAGAGTTGGGGCAATTAAAATAAGGATTTTGAGCCTATTTATCGGGGGGGGGGGAGGTGCCAGTTAGGATAAAAAGTGCAAAGCAGCAAGATAATGGCAGCCCCTCTGTTTTTAGAACTTCAGCACAGTTTCAAAAAAACACTCTGATTGCCCCAAGATAAAAAAAAAATTGGGGAATGTACCACTCCTGACCTAAAGCTGTTCTTGTTGTTCAGTAAACCATGATGGCACAGTGGTTAGAACGCAGTACTGCAGGCTACTTCTGCTGACTGCTGGCAGTTCGATCCTGACCGGCTCAAGATTGACTCAGCTTTCCATCCTTCCAAGGTCGGTAAAATGAGGACTCAGATGGTTGAGGGCAATAAGCTGACTGTAAAATCGCTTAGAGAGAGCACTTTGAAGCGGCATAAATCCTATTGCTATTGCTTATTAAGTCATGTCTGATTCTTCACAATCCCATGGAACATAGCATGCCAGGCCCGTTTGTCCTCCACTGTCTTCCGGAGTTTGTCCAAATTCATGTTCATTGCATCGATGACACTATCTAACCTTCTAATCCTCTTCCATTCCCT
This sequence comes from Hydrophis major, assembly GCA_033807585.1. Lineage (NCBI taxonomy): Eukaryota > Metazoa > Chordata > Lepidosauria > Squamata > Elapidae > Hydrophis > Hydrophis major. The sequence goes on from CM066331.1 coordinate 149,347,381, forward strand.
TCTTCTTTTGCCTTTCATCTTTCCCAACATCAGAGTCTTGTCCAAGGAGTCCTTCCTTCTCATTAGGTGGCCAAAGTATTTGAGCTTCAGCTTCAGAATCTGTCCTTTCGAAAGGACCGTCAGGGGTGATTCCCTTGTGGATGGACTGATTGGATCTCCTGGCTGTCCAAGGTCTTCCTCTTAAGAGTCTTCTCCAATGTCACAGTTCAAAAGCATCAATTATTCGGTGCTCAGCCTTCCTTACGGTCCAACTCTTGCAGCCATACATGGCTCCTGGGGACTCAAATCTATAAGGCATCAATCCAAATAGTGTTGAAGTCTCTTGAAAGATCAACAGGACTAACAATATTGTATACTATATCAGTATTGTATATTATAACAATATTGTATATAATACTGTTTTAACCAGCTTTCCACTATTCTTAGAGGTGGCCTCAATTTACAGATCAGAGAAGAATGTGTCTATGATAAAAAAAAAAAAAGACAGAGAAAGCAGGTCCAGGGGTGGGATTCTACCTGGTCAGACCGATTCTATCTGGTCGCCCTGCCCCACCCACTCACTCCTTACCTGGCATGCACACCATTCAACTTGCCTGCGTTGTGCTTTCTCCCAATTTTTGGTAAGTTGCTATTTTTCCTTTTTTTTCCCCCTGACCATCAGCTGTTCTGACTATCAGCTGTGCCGGGAGATTTAGATTAGCTAGAAAGCAGGAAATAGTTGAATTTCTTGCTTCCTAGCTAATCTAAAAGCAGAGCTGAACTTTCCTTAAGACTGAAGCTTCTATTTTTCAGTGCAGACTTAGGTAGCAGACTGCAGAAAGGTAGATCTCTGAGTGAATCTGTGATTCTTCAAGCAACTCACTCTGCCTGCCTGCTTTGCTTGATTTTGGGTAAAAGTTGCTCTTTTCTTTATAAAAAAATTCAATATTTACATAAATGTTTATAATATTTACACACAAGCCACACCCACCCAGTCATGTTGGCAAGCAACGCCCAGTCAACAAGCCATGCCCACCCATTAACATGACCACCAAGTCATACCCACAAATTGGGCCACGGCCACAGAACTGGTTGTTAAGAAATTTGAATCCCACCCCTGGGCAGGTCCACCTTCTGATCCTACCTTCGACCGAATAGATTACCAGATCCAGCAAGTTTATGAACCAGAGGAATCTTTCTCTCTGCTAAACTAAAATGCTAGAAATCCATGAAACATGATACCAAGGCTGAAGTGAGCTAGGGCATAGGTAGTCCTTAACTTGTGACCCCAGTTGAGCTGCAAATTTCTGTGGCTAAGTGAGGCATTTGTTAAGTGAATTTCATCCCCTTTCACAACCTGTCTTGCCACAGCTGTTAAATGAATCAGTTAAATGAATCCCCCTTTGCTTGTCAGAAGGTCACAAAATGGGATTACATGACTCTGGGACTCGGCAACCATCATAAATATGAACTGGTTGCCAATCACCTGAATTTTGATCATGTGACCATGGGAATGCCACAATGATTTGTAACAATGAAAAAATGATCATAAGTCACTTTATTTATTTATTTAGGAAATTTATATTGCCACCTATTCGCCCATGGTGACTCAAAGCGGCTTACAGGAATATAAAAACCTCATATATATATGTATATATATATATAAATAAAACTAATAAAAGAGAATAATCAAACAAAAAATTAATAAAATAATATAATAACTCTGGTCATAAGCAGTTTGGGATGCTGACGGTTTGCACCGGTTCTGGTAGACTGGTAGTTAAGATTAGGTGTGGTTCGGCAAACCAGCAGATCGCAGCACTGGCTGGCTTCACCCCTGCTTGTTTTTTTGCCCTGTTTTTAAACCATTTTGGGGGGCATTTTCAGGCTGTTTTCAACCATTTTTCAGGTCAAAAGCAGCTCAAAAAATGTCCAGAAAATGCCCCCAAAACAATTTGAAAAATGCCCCCCAAACAGCCTGTTTCTATGGGCTGTTTTCAATCAGTTTTTCTGGTAGTTTTCAGGCCATTTGGGGGCCATTTTCAAGCCATTTTCCAGGCTAAAACCAGCCTGAAAACCAGCCCCAAAACAGCCCAAAAACAGTCCGAAAAATGGGTGGGAGCAGGACCAGCCAGTGGTGGAATTAGCCCCAACCAGCTGAATCTTACTTCTTCCTTTGAGGCGAATGGCCGCCTGGGTGTGATGAGTGACATCACCACCCAGTCACATGACCAACCGGCCATGCCTACCCAGCCAGAGAACCAGTTGTTAAAAAAATTTACAGCACACCACTGGTCCTAAGTCACTTTTTCCAGTGCCTGTGTAATGTTGAACGGTCACAAAATGAACTCCAAAATGAACTACTATTTGAATTGCATTGTCATATCCTGCAAGTTAGGGCCGTAGCATCTCTGTCTTACTGGCCATGAGGCCTCCTTACTGGTTAATTCATTAAGCTGCATGGATTCCACTTCTAAGCCTTGCCTAGAAGTTCATCTGGCAGAACAAACACTATCAAAGAGATTCAGAAAGAGTATATGAACATACAGCTTGAAAAAACACTTAAGGCAAAATCAAACTCAGGGCCTTTTTCCACTTCAACCAAATTTTTAAAGACAATACAATCTCATTACAAAGGGCCCATAAGTCACAAAGAAGCAGAAAATTGAAACCATAAGAAAAGAGAAGGGGGCCCGCACCCCTGTAAGAAGCTAGGCGCATGAACTCAAGGTTTCCCGCACTAAAACAAGAATAATTTCCCTCCAGGTGAAAAGTTAGACTATTAGAGGATGGATCCTAAGCTGCCTTTCTCCTAATTCGCACAGCTAATTTTGTATCCACCAAGAAAATCTCGCTTTCTGACCTTCAGTTGACGGTAGAAAATACAGAAAGAGCAGCTGAAGCCTTATGCTTCAGTGAAGAGCTGTTTTTTTAGATTTTTTAAAAAAGTTTGCAGCTGCTTTTCAGATGTTTCCCATGAACTTGTGAAGCCAGCCAGATGTAGAGCAGCAGATGAGCGTGTTCCCTGTTTTCAGAACATTTGAGACTTCAGGCTGAGTTCAAACTAGGCCTTAATGAAATGCAAAAGACTAGTCTATGTGGGCCACACAAGTCTAGCTTTTCAAATGATTCAACAATTTGATTCTAACCAAGATGCTAAACTCCCAAAACAGATCAAACTAACCATGAGCCAAGCCTGAAAGATTTGATAGACATTTGGTTATGAATAAACACACTTTTTCTGCACTGACTTAGCCCAAACTTGATTTTTCATACCTTAAACATAAAATAACCACTTATAAATATATAATTAGCTTTTACATTCCTAGGAGGAAAACATCCTTTTTTAGGAAAAAGAGTACAGTGTGACAAACCAACTAAGATATCAAGTTAGTAACATGGTTGTTAAGTAAATCAGGCCATTTTAACCATTGACTGCTGGTTAAAATGTCACAAAATGGGATCTATCATACGACTCCAGGCCACTGCAACTGTCATAAATACATGCCAGTTGCCAAGCAGTTGAATTTGGATCATGTGACCACGACGATGCTAATGTGAAAAACAGAAATAAGTCCCTTTTTTTCAGTGCCGTTGTAACTTTGGACAATCACTAAATAAATGGTTACAAGGGGAGGACTACTAAACTCTGGTAAATATTTTTTTTTAACATGCAGCTGAAGTTGAAAGGAGGAACAGCAACAAGAATTGTATTTGCACAACATTGGAAAAGTGAGGAAACCCCTATGGAAAAAGCCATTATTAAAAAAAATTAGACTGTGCAGAAATGGACAGACTAACACTGAAGATAAAAGAAAAAGAAGACACAGAATATTTTAGAATTTGGGACTTGTTTTACCAATGGCTGGATAAAAGTATTGAAGCTGAATAGTAATAATAAAGAAAGAAATGTAGAATATATTATAGCATTAAGTAGAAAATTATTCTATAGGCATTTGTTCTCTTGTAGATGTAGATGCATTTCTGTTAAGCATTTAACACTCTATAGGCATTTGTTATTACTATGTAAATAAATTCACCCAGACAGTACACTGTTCATTAAGCATATATTGTGTGCAATGAGAAAACAAATAAAAAATACATATTAAAAAAGAAGTTAAAGGAGAAAGAGGAGGAAGCAGAGCAGAGAAGGATGAACACAGAGAGCTGATGAGGGAATTCAGGAGTGAGAACGACAAGATTGTAGCTGTCGGCAAAAGAATTACCTCAGTTTACAACAAGATTTGTCTGAGAGGAAGGCAAGTATCCCAGGCACCTGGAATCCATTAGATTGATGAAAACAGAGTTCTCCGGTGAATCGGGGATCTGATTTGTCTCACAAGATGTTACACAAACTGCATCTGCACTTAAAGGATGGATTGAAATGAAGCCCCAAGAACAAGCCACTGAGTGAAGAACAGCACTGATAAGCATTGGGGTTTGCCTCACTTCTTGTTATCGTTAACAACAACAACACAATTACGTGGATACAAGCCCAACGGCGTCACGTTCAACGTTAGACACGGCCTTCAGCTGAGATACGTTGCAAACAACTGATGAAAGAACCAAACAAAGATACCCAAGGAAGGTTAAAAATGTAGGGTTTTTTTTTAAATCAGGCTAAAAGTACTGAGCACACATGGACACACAGGCTACACACTTTTGTCAAGTGGAGGCAGATATATTAAGAAAAGGTGGGAAACTGCAAATCTGTTTGGCCCAAAAATATATATATATGACAGAATGATTTCACTCGAACTCATATCCTGATTTGAAAATGAAAAAGAAAGAAATTTACACCATATGTAACAACATGGTGCTCTCAACATTCAAAATTGCATTTCTGCTTCCTTTGAGCAAGATATTTTTGCTTACCATAATAGCAATAGTACTGAGACTTATATACTGCTTTACAGTGCTTTACAGCCCTCTCTAAGCGGTTTACAGAGTCAGCCTCTTGCCCCCAACAATCTGGGTCCTCATTTTATCCACCTTGGAAGGACACAAGGCTGATGAATCTCACCTGGAGCCTTTGTGAGATTTGAATTACCAAATTGCAGGTAGCTGGCAGTCAGCAGAAGTAGCCTGCAGTAGTGCACTCTAACCACTGCACCACTAAGGCTCAATACTTTTATATATATCTCTCCACCAGCTCCCCCATTTTTAGGCCAAAGAAAGGAAAACCAAGACAAATGTAACTGGAGTGCATCAAATATTTTGCTGCAAACCTTCAAGCAGGAACCATCTTATTTTAAGAATTGCGGATCTATTTCCAGCTTGAAACAGAACTGTTCTTTGAACCCCTCTGTTTTCCACTGAGAATACAGGAAATCCTCAACTTAGGACCACAATTGAAGCCCGAAATTTAGGTTGCTATGTGAGACATTTGTTAAGCAAGGTTTGCCCCCATTTTACGACCATGTTTGCCACAGCTCTTAAATGAATCACTGGAATTGTTAACTTAGTAACATGGTTAGTGAATCCGGCTTCCCCGTTGTTCTTATCAGAAGGTCACAAAATGGGATCACATGATTTCCCCAGGACTCTGCAACTGTCATAAGTACGAGTCAGTTGCCAAGTGCCTTAATTTCGAACATGTGACCACAACGATGCTACAATGGTCGCCAATGTGGAAAACGGAAATGAGTCCCTTTTTTTCACTGCCATTGTAATTTCAGACAATCACTAAATGAGTGGTTTATAAGTCGAGGACTAATAGACTCTGGTAAATATTTTTTTAACATGCAGCTGAAGTTGAAAGGAGGAACAGCAGCAAGAATTGTATTTGCATAACATTGGAAAAGTGAGGAAACTTCTATGGAAAAAGACATTATTAAAAAAAATTAGACTGTGCAGAAATGGACAGACTAACACTGAAGATAAAAGAAAAAGAAGGCAGAGAATATTTTTGAACTTGGGATTTGTTTTACCAATGGCTGGATAAAAGTAGTGAAGGGAATCATAATAATAAATAAAAAAATGTAGTAGAATATATTATAGCGTAACATAGAAAGTTACTCTATAGGCATTTGTTCTCTTGTAGATGTAGAAGTACTTCTGTTAAGCACTTACCACTCTATAGGCATTTGTTATTACTATGTAAACGAATTCACCCAGACAGTACGCTATTAATTAAGCACATATTGTATTTAATAAGAAAACAAAATATATATATGAAAAAAGAAATCAAAGGAGGAAGAGGAGGAAGAAGAGGAAGAAGAGGAAGCGGAGGAGAAAGAGGAACACAGGGAGCTGATAAAGGAACTCAAAGTGAGAACAAGACTTTACAGTTCTTTAACTGTTGGCAAAAGAATTACCTCAGTTTACAACAAGATTTGTCTGAGAGGAAGGCAAGCATCCCAGGCACCTGGAAACTGTTAGATTGATGAAAACAGAGTTCTCCGGTGAATCGGGGATCCAATTTGTCCCACAAGATGTTACACAAACTGCATCTGCACTCAAAGGACAGATTGAAATAAAGCTCCAACAATAAGCCACCAAGTGAAGAATAGCTCTTATAAGCATCGGGATTTGCCTCACTTCTTGTTATCGTTAACAACAACAACACAATTACGTGGATGCAAGCCCAACGGCATAATGTTCAACGTTAGACATGGCCTTCAGCTGAGATACGTTGCAAACAGTGCTGATGAAAAGAACCAAACAAAGATACCCAAGGAAGGTTAAAAATGTAGGGTTTTTTTTTAATCAGGCTAAAAATACTGAGCACACACGGACACACAGGCTACACACTTTTGTCAAGTGGAGGCAGATATATTAAGAAAAGGTGGGAAACTACAAATCTGTTTGGCCCAAAAATATATATATATGACAGAATGATTTCACTCAAACTCATATCCTGATCTGAAAATGAAAAAGAAAGAAATGTACGCAGTATATAACAACATGGTGCTCTCAACATTCAAAATTGCATTTCTGCTTCCTTTGAGCAAGATATTTTGCTTACCGTAATAGCAATAGAAACAGCCCTTGGACTTATTTACTGCTTTACACTGCTTTACAGCCCCTCTCTAAGCAGTTTACAGGGTCAGCCTGTTGCCCCCAACAATCTGGGTCCTCATTTTACCCAGCTCGGAAGGATAGAAGGCTGAGTCAACCTGGAGCCTGGTGGGATTTGTATTTCTGTATTTCCAAAATGTTTAGAACAGTCTATTGAACATTTAAAGCAAGGGTCTTTTAGGCAAAATTAGACTTTTATGAAGTTTTAGGAAGTTGCACACTTGAAGTAGTTTGAAACCAAACATTCAGCACATCCCTAAATTTAAAAAAAAAAAAGGGATGACATCAAATCAAGGGAATTCTACCAATTATTCTGAGGGAATGAAACCTCCATGAATCAAGTTTCTGGCAACTGCCTCTTATTTTGCACTAATCTAAAGTAACTATTATGGACAAAACTGCCACAAGGGAAAACAATAATGCTCTTTTGTGGAAAGCTTTCCAAAACAAATGATAACAAAGCCAAATAAACAATATGAAACTGCATAAGAGAAAACAAGAACGAAAATGGCATTCAGGAAAAAATATATATATATAATTGCAATGGTCTTCATGTGTTGCTATCCTTTATTTCAATGGGCCGCACCAAGAATAGCTTCCCAGTGGGGTGGATTAAGAGGGAATGATTGGAAGATCAGTACTTAATGAACATTTCAAGAAATGTCAACTGGAGTGATTTCTTTTTTTTTTTTTAGTGTCAAATCAATCAGAGGGACTAAGACAATGGAAGAAATGATATTGTGTTTTCCCGAAAATAAGACCTGGTCTTATATTAATTTTTGCTCCAAAAGATGTATCAGGGCTTATTTTCCACTTAGGTATTATTTTGGGAGAAATGTGGTACTAAATATGTCCATCTGACTGACAATCTTAACTGGGGCTTATTTTTGGAATAGGGCTTATATTATAAGCAACCTGAAAAATCATACTAGGGCTTATTTTGTGGTTGGGTCTTATTTTAGGGGAAACAGAGTAGGATAGAATAGGAGGGGAGGGGGAGGGGTAAGGACAGGACAGAATAGAACTGAACAAATCTGATGGTGCTTATACTAGAAGTGGAGTAAAAAATAAAATAGGCTGCCATTCATTGTTTTTCCTGCAGAATAGATGATCTTTGAGATCCCTTCCAACTCCACTTATTCGATGAGTATCATTTGGGTGCATTTGGTAAAGCATTTTTACATCCTGTTGAAGGACCACAAAAGTTCTTTAACTGGGGGCCACTGAGGAAAGAGTGAGTAACAAATCGTGTCCCTGTCTAGAAGGGCAAACAGGAGAAGCGGTTTGGTCTAGTGGTTAAGGCACCATGTTAGAAACCAAAAGACCGTGTGTTTTAATCCTTGCTTAGGCCTGAAAACCAACTGGGTGACTTCAGGCCAGACACTCTCTGTCAGCCCAATCTACTTCACAGAGTTGTCATAGGAAAAATAGGAGGAGGAAAGAGTATTGAGTATGTTCACTGCCTTAAGTTATTTATAAAAATAGTAAATAAAATCTATATATATAAAAGTGAAATACCATCATCCCAAAATCTCGAGAACCATAAAGCCTACAAACTTGAAATTTGGCACCTATGTTCCTCTTGGCTTCTAGGTGCTCGCTAAGAAAGGATTTTTCAAAATGACATCGGATCATTAGTATTTCCTATATTATTATTATTAACACGCTCTGATGCTAAGGAGTTCTACTCCCCCTCCCCACCTGAAAAAAAATCTGTTCCAAATGCAAAACACAAGCAGAGGAAAGGAGTTTCAGTTTCACAGAACCAAGCAGCTTTAGTACAGAACAGTTGAGCTAAGCCACGCCCAGGCTCCTTGCTGTCTCCTTGCTCACACAGCAAATATTCTTTCAGTTTCCAAACAGCCCTCAACTTTCTCACACACTGACAAGACGCTGGCCAGATGAATACTGATGGATGCTGGTAGGCAGAGGCAGAATCCACCCCCCTATTTTCCTTCCCAAAAACTAAGCCCGACCACATAGTTTTGTAGCGAAGCATGGGTATCAAGCTAGTAAAATAATAATGTGAAAATATGAAAACATGTTCCAGTGAGTGAGTATTGGCAGGAAGGAGTGGTCCTTCAGATAACCAGCCCTCAAATCTTTTTGAGAGTTGGTAACTCTCGGCTCTTCCTGGAAACTGATAGTTTATGGATAGCAAAGCGATGGCACAAGGACGCTGTTTGGTTGCATCCCCATTTAACCAGCGAGATGCTTGTCCGAAATTCAAGCTGGTTGCACCCTTCCCACCCCCCAAATCAGCAGAGGGGGCCTCTCTGCATCTCCGCCGGTGCCCAACTCTTCACAGTGGGTGGCCTAGATCTTGTTTAATTCCAAAAAGTCATATTGTATGTCGACCTCCTAGAAACCTGATCATCCCAAGAGGCAACCTTAGGGAAATGAAAAAGGCTGGCTGGATCCTTCCCTCATTTTCTTCCCATATATTCCCGCCTGCCTCTCTTGAGTAACGGAAAAGAAGCTATCAGTGGATGCTGAAAGGGACCAACGCAGCCATCTGGCCAAGGAATGTTTTGTGGCTGCATGTGGCATTTTGCAAAAAGCTCACAATATCCTTTCGAAATACCAAATGTACTTGTCAGTTCATTTCCTTTTCCAGAAACACGGCAAGTGGCTGTTGGAATCGTGATGGTTCTGGTTTGCATGAAGTTTGGAAGTTCCATTTTAATTACAAGTCAAGGGAATTTGTTTAAAAAAATATGATGATTCACATGCTCAACAGCTGCAGTGTGGAGGGATCCCTGGGTTCTAAGCAGAGGTGGTCTTCAGCAGGGTCTGACCAGTTTTGGAGAACCGGTAGCGGAAATTTTGAATAGTTCGGAGAACCAGCAAATACCACCTCCGACTGGAGATTTTACAGTATCCTTCCCCGACACACCCATCAAGCCATGCCCACAGAACCGGTAGTAAAAAAAATGAATCCTACCACTGGTTCTAGGTCAGGGGTCTTCAAACTTGGCTGCTTTAAGACTTGTGGACTTCAACTCCCAGAATTCCCCAGCCAGCATGGGTTCAACTTCTAACTTTCCTCAGCCAGACAGCATAGCTGACTGAAGAATTCTGGGAGTTGATGTCTACAAGTCTTAAAGTTGCCAAGCTTAGAGAACCCTGATCTAGAACTCAGGGATACTTCCACACACCGTGAGAGAGACACCCTAACAGGGGCCTCTTATTATTATACAGGCTCTTAAAGGGATAACAGCCAAAACCTTGCTGACTCATTCCCATCATTACATCATTGCAGCCCCTGGTCAGCTCTTAAAGCACTACCTTGACAGGGAGTTTAGTTTGCTGGCTGAAGAATTCTGGAAGTTGAAGTCTACAAGTCTTAAAGTTGCTGAGTCTCGACAGCCCCAATCTAGAACCAAGATATACTTCCATGCCACATCTGTGGATTTCCAGAATTCCCCAGCCAGCCAACTTCTAACTCCCCTCAGCCAGCCAACTCCCCCAGCATACTGGAGGAGTGTTTGCTGGGTGAGGAATTCTGGGAGTTGAAGTCAACAACTCTTAAATTTGCTAAATTTAGAGACTCCTGACCTAGAACTCAGGTAAACTTCCATACTGCATCTGTGGACTTCAACTCCCAGAATTCCCCAACCAGCATGATTTCAATTTCCAACTCCCCTCAGCCAGTCAATTCCCCCCAGCATAGCTGAGGGGAGTTGGCTAGCTGAGGAATCCTGGGAGTTGAAATCTACTCAGTGCCAAGTTTGGAGACCTCAGCAGATTAGAAACAAAAGAGCCAACGAAGTGCAATGTTTAAGATTTGATTCCCACGTAGCTGTGGAAACTCAATGAGTAACCCAACCAATCTTTCCCACAAATGCCATTTGAGGGAACCGTAGCTTCAGAGAGGGATATCTATGTCATGACCTTTTGTAGGAGAAAAGGGCATTAGCTCATACAAACAAACAAGCAAACAAACAAACAGCAGCTGGGAGAAGGTCACTTATGGCATCTCTCCAGTTGTAATTATAGACACGAAGCTTTGCTCCCTACGAAACAGAAACGCTCCACATAAAATAAGCATATGTTTATCTGTCATGCCCTTGTTGGAGTCTGATTCTGAGGGGGAGATTGAGCAGCTGACAGGGTGTGGGAATGTGGCTTCGGTGGCTGTGGAGGAAACTGGGGAAGGGCACAGGCCGGTTGGGCATTCAGAGGAAGACCCAGGCCCATCACCTTTTCATCCTAGGGCATGCAGGGAGGAAAGGAGAAGGGAGCAATGTGGCTTACAGGAGAGAAAAGGGCCCTGATGCCTTTCATTAGTTGCAGCTGGGAGAACAGGATATAAGAAAGGCATTTGCACACAGCACCTTGCTGGAAGCAAAGCGTGCATTATTTTTGTTGAGGCTTATCTGGGTTTTGGTGTCCTCCCAACTGCGTGTGTTTTGTTATCCTTTGAAAGTCTGCAATTTATCATCCTGGCCTGTTGTGTTAATTACTTCAGCGTGGTTTGTGTTGTTGTTGTTTTATTTCTAATTATCTTTACTTTGGGTTCGGACTGCATTTCTTCCCTTTGCAGACTGTTTTTGGAAGAGTTTGATCTCCAGCCGAGGATAACAGGACATTGGAGGCCAAATTGGAGGTATTAAAGGGAATTTATCTACTTTTGTGACTTGGTTATTTTTGTGCCACGCCCCAGGTCATCACATTATATCTCTAATATCTACTCAATCATAGCCACCGAAAATGGATTGTATTATCCTGTTTGGTGGACTTGTAGGAAAGCCCAGGAATTCTGGCACAAAATTCAAATTTGGCTAGAAGAAATTGGTGAGATTAAACTTGAATATAAACCGGAATTTTATTTTATTTTTTTGCTGGGAATCAATACAGACAGATACAATAAGGAACTAATGTATCTAATAATACATTTTGGATCACGGCAGCAAGATTAGTTTATGCTCAAAAGTGGAAAGTTAAGGAAATTCCCGATGAAACCGAGACAATTAAAAAGATATGGACATGCGCCAAAATGGATAAACTAACATTGGAAATAAAAAAATAAGGACGAGACTGAATACTATAAAGTATGGGATAGATTTTACCAATGGTGGGGGAAAAAAGGAAGGACTTAAAATTAAAATAAGATAAGGATATTAAGGTAGCAGATGAGAAATATGGGAAATTGCTGCAATGTATCAATGTATATAACAATGGTGGTGAATCTTTTTCGGCTCCCGTATAGATAATTGTGTATGTGCTCGTGGGCGGCGCTTGCGTGCCAGTACCCAGAAGGCAATGCATGCTGGGGGGCCCCACATACCCACTGCCCCTGCACGCGCAATCCCCTCGCTGTGCACCGCACATCTTTGCGCATAAGCCTGCGATCCCCAGCATGCACCGTTGTGCCACCAGCAAGAGTTTCCTAGGCTAAAACAATAGCCCCCAACATGTGCAGAGTACAATACCCAAACTTGACATTGCTATGTTTACCTGATAGGGACACACTCAGTTTTTGCTCCAGAGAAATGTATTACTTCCATACCCATTTATCTTCAAAAACAGGACAGTTTGTTTCCAGACTTTAGGGAAGGAGATAAGGCTGTTATCAGGATCTGAATGTACTTGTGAATACTCAGAAATGACTATCTCACTGGTGACCTTCAGAAACCAAATACTGGATTACAAGAAGGGTGTTATGTTCTACTAAGGGCATTCTTCACATGATGTGGTTTTCCCTGTTTGAAGATTTCTGGCACTTTGGGGCAACTCATAGCAATTTATCTTAGTTTTTCTTTCTTTCCTTCCTTCCTTCCTTTCTTTCATTTCTTCTATTTCTTTCTTTCCCTCTTTCTTTCCTTCCTTTCTTTCTCTTTCTCCTGTCCTTCCTTTCTCTTTCTTTCTTCCTTTCTCTCTTCCTTCCTTTTTTTCTTTCTTACTTTCTTTTTCTTCCTTCTCATTCTCTTTTTTGCCCTTTTTACTTCTTTCTTTCCTTCATTTCTTTCTCCCTTCCTTCTCTCTTCCTTCCTTCCTTCCCTTCTTTTTCTTCTCTTTCTTTATTTTGTTCCTTCCTTTCTTTCTTTCATTTACCCTAGGTATCCACGTCATCATCTCCTCCTCCTCTATTCTCAATACTCATGCAGATCCAATATATTATTCTTGAACTTTGCCAGCTCCTCTTCTACGACTTTGTTCACTGCCCCTTTAGCCAAGTTTTCCTTAAGAAGAGGAGGAAAAAGGGAGGGGGAACTGAAAGAAGTTCCCCCTCCCCCTCCAGGAAGCTGGAACTGAAGGAAGTAAGGATAACAGGTCTGAGTGCTGGGATCCCCCTCGCTGTCTTACTGCTTCACCTACGAGGCTTTCCTGAGGCCCAAGAGACAAACAGGGGTGTGGGGGCAGCTGCATCCCCCCTCGCTCCATTTTTTGCCTTCCCGGAGCCCAGGGAAGCTTCCTGGGAACAAAAATGCCCCCCCCCCGGAGGCTTCCCTGAGGCCCAGAAGGCCCAAAAACGGAACACGGGGAGGTACTAAAAAGAAGAAGCCACGCCCACCCAGTCACATGGCCATGCCCACCTAGCCACGCCCATAGAACCGGTTGTTAACGAATTTGAATCCCACCCCTGCAGGGACTCATGTATTTCTGGAAAATTCACTTTTAAGTAGACAGCTCTGCCTGTTGAACCTTTTCATTTGAGCTGGAGTTTGAGGTCAAGAGGGTCTGTTTTAAGAACTCTGCCCCAGCATTTGACCCACCGATTTGGCTTTTGCCCCCTGGTTTGAACCTTGGGACATTAGCATAAATGGAAGTGTTGATACATGAAAACTGAGCCTTGGACCAGAAACATTCTTATTGGGAATTATTAATGAGAAATACAGTAAAGGAACAATATATTTAATGATACCTATAATAACAGCTGCGAGATTGGTGTATGCCCAAAACTGGAAGAAACAGACAGTGAAATAATAAGGAAAATATTCGTCTATGCAAAGATGGATAGACTAACTGTTAGGAATATAAGTCACCTAACAGGTATTTGGGTTAGAAATATATAAGCCAGGATAGACATTTTACTACTGTCTCTTTAAGAGATTGCAAAAACTGCAATTGAGTGTGGTTTTTCTCAAACTGCCATAAGATGGAGCCAGAAACCTGGTTTGTCTTAGTCTGAGTCTCAGATGAGAGTGTGAGTGTATCTCTGTTTCCTTCTTTTGGAAAGTATTGCCGTTCTTCCATTTTTCCTAATTGACTGCTATTTCTGATGTAAGTTTGTTACTGAACTGTTTTTGACACTGGAATTTGTTATTGGATTATCCCTGGATTGAAAAACTGACTGATTTACCTATGAATGACTTTGGACTGCTTATTTTGGACTTTGCTTAAACCTTTCTGGAAGTAAAAACCTACATTTACTGTACAGTGTATCTGTACTGTGTGTATATTATTCCAACACTTCTCTCAAATACGTCTCCCTGTCTGTGCTCATTCTCCTAACGGGGAATTACCTCAACACTAACTTTAGAAATCAAAGGGTGAGAGAGAGTATTATAAAGTCTGGAGTAAAATGTATAAATAGAATAGAATAGAATAGAATAGAATAGAATAGAATAGAATAGAATAGCTTTATTGGCCAAGTGCGATGAGACACACAAGGAATTTGTCTTGGTGTAAATACTCTCAATTTACATAAAAGAAAAGATACATTCATTAAGAATCAAGAATCATAAATGGCTAGGGTCAAGGAAAAAGAAAGAAAGTTTTGACGCTCTACAAGAATGAAAGTTAAAGTTTTGTTAAACCAAAGAGAATAGAATATAATGGACAAATACAAGATGATATGAATGCATGAGTATAAAAGCCAGTTGTAAGTATGTATATAATTGTATATAAATGTAACTAGAAATAATATGCAGCAAGCACTATACTAATATAACATAAGGGAAAAAGGAAATTAACTGTTATGTGTATCTCTATACTATAGCTTGTATGGCCAAAATGATGGCCAAGAAAGTCACACTGTGTTCAATTGTTTTTAATATTTATTCAATAAAATGTATTATTTAAAAAAAAGCTGAGCCCTGAAGGGACAGGTAAATGAGCAGCCAAGAGTCAGAATACACAGGCCAAGTTGGCATAGGTTCAGACTGAGGCTAATCAACATCTGGGCTACGTAGAGGCAAATGCCAGACGGAGCTACGAATGATCAAAATTCTTGCCCAATACCCCCTACGCCAGGGGTATCAAACTCAAATTCATTGGAAGGACACATCAGGGCTGTGGGTGACCTCAGGGGGGGCAGGTGGTCATGGCCAACTGGGTGGGTGTGGCCAGCTTGATGCCACTCCCCCAAACTGCTGGCATGTTCCCTCTTCGCATTGGGTAGACTGGGCTGAAGCCCCATTGGCCTAATCTTTCCTCTTCACACTAGTTTAGACCAGGATGGCCTCATGAGCCATATCTGACCACATTGCAGACACATCTAGCCCCTGGGCCTTCAGTTTGACACCCTTGCTCTATGTGGTTTTGGATCTGCTGACAGGATCGGGAGCACTTGGATGGCATTCCTCATTCGCCCATTTTGGGCTTCTGCTACTAAATAGATATCACGGCGTTTGACCGAATTCTTGGTTCACGGGTGTGGGTGGTTTCAAGAGGACCGGGCTTTTTGTTGCCACCAATATTCCTGAATTCCAGCTGTTGCACCATACCTGGAATGAACCTGTTCTATGAGGAAGACTTGGAAGATGAAGGGTTTTGATAACCTAACCCAAGGTGCACACCTTTCCAAGGTGCATTCAATTATGCCAATCAATTGCATAAGCCACTGGAAAAGTTTTGCTATTCAGCAACACCGAGGTAGCTCTTGGGTTCTACATTCTATAAATCTACATGGAGGGGAGCAAGCAGTGAGGTGCCACAAGGTTCCGTCTTAGGCCAAGTACTCTTCAATATCTTCATTAACGACTTAGATGAGGGAATAGAAGGGGAACTTACCAAATTTGCAGGTGATACTAAGCTGGCAACACCCAAGAAGGTAGGCTGAAGATCCAGATGGATCTTGACAGACTAGAACACTGGGCCCTATCTAACAAAATGAAATTCAATGTAGAGAAAAGTAAAGTCCTACACTTAGGCAAGAAAAACCAAAAGTACACATATAGACTGGGTAGTAACTGTGAGAGGGATCTTGGAATCCTAGTGGACAACCAGCTAAATGGGAGCCAGCAGTGTGTGGTTGGCAGCCAAAAAAGTCAATGCAATCCTAAGCTGCAGAGGGATACAATCAAGATGAGGTATTAATACCACTCTATAAAGCCTTAGTAAGACCACACTTAGAGTACTGCATCCAGTTTTGACCACCACACTATAAAAAAGATGTTGAGACTCTAGAAAGAGTGCAGAGAAGAGCAACCAGGATGATTAGGGGACTGCAGACTAAAATATACGATGAATGGTTGCAGGAACTTTACACAAGTTCTGGTGGTCACGGATCAAGGAAGGGAATTCTATCACAGAATTCGAATATTGAAATGGACAAAATAAATCTACAGATCACTTCATGCCTCTACTTACACAATTGGCCCTTGATTATTTCTCTGGATTTTACTACTGAGTTCCCATGTGCTCATGACCAGAACATAACACTTGGAATACTGCATTCAATTCTGGTTACTGCAATATATATATTGTATCTAGGCCTTGATACATAATAATTGACAGACAGACAGACAGACAGACAGACAGATAGATAGTTATAGATATATATTTGCTGAGGTTTTCGTGGGTATTTGTATGTGGATCTTTGGTTATTCAGATTTTCTCCCGCGTAAAATTGGAAGTATCTTGGCGACGTTTCGACGAAATCTCATTCGTCATCTTCAGGCTTGTGTCTTCGGCTTTGTGCTTCTTGAAGCACAAAGCTGAAGACACAAGCCTGAAGATGACGAATGAGATTTCATCGAAATGTCGCCAAGATATTTCCGATTTTACGTGGGAGAAAACCCGAACAGCCAAAGACACACACACACACACACACACACATATATATATATATAAAGAGAGATGCACAGAAGAGCAACAAAGATGATTAAGTGGCAACAGGAGACTAAAACATTGTTCTGACCCACGCCCTTTTCCACCAAATCAAACATAATCCAAAAGGAACAAAAAACTTGTAATGCTTTTACAAAATAATTAGCTGTGATAAACACAAATCTTGCCAAACTGTGCCAAACTTGCCAAAAGATAACAGCCAAGAAATAATTTGCAAGATAAGAATCTTCAAATATAAACTCAGGATACTGGAATGTCCATGAGGCTGGGGTTTCAAAACGTCTTTGCCTTCTGCAAAGTACATTCGTTTCACAGCTGGCTTTTATCTTCTTGAAGGAGGGGGCATTACCTTGCAGCCTTACTTCCGAGTCGCCCATGCTGCTGCAACTGCTCTTTCCTGCAAGCAACCCTTTGTGCATGCGCACTTGGCACAGGCTCCTCGGGAACCTCCTCATCGCTGCTGCCAGACCCCACAATCTCCGAAGGCAGCAATCTACTCCCTAATGGTCCTGGCCCCTCATCTGAGTCCTCGCTCTCCTCAGATATCCGTACCTGCTGCCGGCTAACCACAACAAACATATGAAGAATGAAGTTGCAAGCACTGGGTATGTTTAATTTAATGAAAAGAAGGTATGGGGTGATATCATAGCAAATTCCAATATTTGAGGGACTCCTACAAAGATGGGGGGGGGTCAATTTTCCAAAGCATCAAAAGGCAAGACAAGAAACAATGGATGGAAACTAACCAAGGAGAGAAGCAACCTGGAACTAAGGAGAAATTTCCTATCAGTGAGAACAATTAATTCGTGGAACGGCTTGCCTCCAGAAGTTGTAAATGCTCCAACGTTGGAGGCTTTAAAAAGAGAGGCTGGACGTACATTTATCTGAAATGGTATTGTCTCTCCTGCTCGAGCATGGGGTTGGTCCAGAAGATTTCTGAGGTTCCCTTAGTTTATGTTCGACATTCGAAGCGCATTTGCTTCTCTGTTTGGCCTCAGTTTACAACATGGCCCAATACTTTCTGAAGCACACAGTTTCCAATTGCATAACGGGCTGCGAGAATGCACTAATCCCTCGCGGAAAAATGTTTCCATTCAGCGCGCAGTTTTGGTGCAGTCTATTCAAGATACCATCTTGAGAACATTTGTCTCCACTTTCCCAATCAGATACACAAACAGAGCGCGTTCACGATTTTCCGGAATAATACCTCTGCTGCCATGCTAATTATCCCAGGATAATTGGGTCAGCCTCTCGCTCCCAGCTGTGCAACACAGCCATCGACCCCATTCGATGCACACTCCATACAAGCTCACACGCTTTCTCCCTGGGGCAGAATCACCCCAAGTTTAGAACCTTGCAGTCAATCAGGTTCTTCAGGAATTGGAAGCTATTCTCAAAGTACAATCAGAACAGGCTAAACAGGATTATGAAACATTCGTGGATTGGAAGAGGGCTCTGACCCCATTAAAGGTATCTGACAGTTTGATTTTTTTTCAACCAAACACCTGCCAGTTGAAGGCCAGAGCAGAAAACTCAACTCGTTTCATTAGTGCCTTCCCGGATCACCGCTCAAATCAACATTGTGACCTGCAGCCAGCAACTGTCCACCCGTACAATGTCCTATTATTCTTGTTCCTGAGAACCTGACAGCCAACTTTCTCCTCTACCCGACTACTACTCTGATGGTCGAAACTCAAGGGGGAGACATAGCCTGTTTCCCCGAAAATACAACCTACCCTGAAAGTAAGTCCTAGTTGAATTTTTACACATTTGCCAGATATAAGCCCTGCCCCCAAAGTAAGCCCTAATTAAAATATTGCCCACTCCAGACTGAACAGGTAAAAGTTAAGCTAGGGTAGGGATGCAGGCGCTACCACTTGCCTTTGGGCAGTTGTAGCCAGGCCTCTCACACCCTGACACCTGCCTTGCCAGCCCATTTCTTCTGCAGCCAGCAAGGCTGGCAGGACTTTCCTGAAGGCCTCTGCAGCTGATAACAAAGCTCCGCTCTGTTATCAGGTGCAGAGGCCTTCAGGAAAGCCTTGCCAGCTGCAGAAGAAGTTGTTCCTGAAGACCTCTGACAGCAAAAAGGAGACCGGGGCCAATGCACGCAAGTTAGGTTAGTCAATGGATGACTTCCCCCGAAAATAAGACCTGGTGCCTTTTTTTGGTAGCAAAAAATATAAGACAGGGTCTTATTTTGTGGGAAACAGGTTACTTGCAACAGTTTGTTTACTTGCAACAGTTTGTTTAGTGACTGTTCAAACTTACAATGGCACTGAAAACTTAGGACCATTTTTTTCCACAGTTAGGACCTTCAGAGGCTTGGCAAATGGTTCTTATGCAAACGGCAGAGAACCGGTTGCTGGGATTTTTGAATCCCATCCCTGCTGATAGGGTCCATAATTCCTTTCCTGACCAGGTGGGATAGGCTGATATGCTGAGGATGAGATGCCATGCAGGGCTTTAAAGGTAATAACTGACACCTTGAATTGGACCCAGAAGCAAACCAGCATCAAAGTGTAGCTCACACAACGAAGCTGCTACATGTGCCATCCTTGGAGGAGGTGCCAAAAATTGCTCATGCGGCCGTGTTCTGCACCAACAGAAGCTTCTGGATACTCTTCAAGGGTAGACCCATGTCAAGCAGACATACATATAGTCCATACAGGAGATAACCAGGGCATCGATGATTGAGAGAAGAGATATATCTGAAGTTAAATGATAGATATAACAATTGTTCAATGTCTGGATTGTTTTACAGGGTTCCATCTTGGCCCCCATGCTGTCTGGCAGCTACAGAAAACTGTTCGATGAAGTCAGGCAGATCTCTGGAATAGGCTGGTGCAGTGGTGGGATTAAAAAATTTTTACTACTGGTTCTGTGGGCGTGGCTTGGTGGGCGTGGTTTGATGGGCATGGCAGGGGAAGGATATTGTAAAATCTCCATTCCTTCCCCACCCCACTAACCTGCTTTCCAGCTCTGTTCTCCTGTGCAGGGCAACCAAAGAAGACCCAGACGATCAGCTGGGACTCAATGGGAGGCAGAGAAGAGATGGGGGCAGGGCCAGTCAGAGGTGGGATTTGCTGGTTCTCTGAATTACTCAAAATTTCCGCTAATACCGGTTCTCCAGAACTGGTCAGAACCTGCTGAAGACCACCACTGGTTTGGACTCCAAGCTCCCCAGATAAAGACAAAGAATAAGATCTTGTGTCTTCTTCCAAGCTTTGAACCATTGGCTGACTTTAATGATGCTACTGTTGAAGGCATTGATTTTTTTTACTGTGACTGTGACTGTGAACCACCAGAAGGATTGTTTAAGTGGAAAGGCAGGGTTAACATTTACTAATAAAGAAAAAATAATAAATATTTCCTTGGTCGGCTCTAAGCTCTGGCTAAAGAAAAGAAGAATTAGGGGTGACATGATAGCAGTATTCCAGTATTTGAGGGGCTGCCACAAAGAAGAGTGGGGGTCAATTTATTCTCCAAAGCACCAGAACACAAGACAAGCAACAATGGATGCAAATTCATCAAGGAGAGAAGCAACCTGGAATTTAGAAGAAATTTCCTAACAGCGAAAACAGTTAAGCAGTGGTACAGAAATCATGGGTGCTCTATCAGTGGAGGTTTTTAAGAAGAAAGTAGACAGCCACTCATCTAAAATGGTATCGGTTCTGCGGCTTGAGCAGGGGGCTGGACTAGAAGACTTCCAAGGTCCCTTCCAGCTCTATTATATTATTGAACCAACCTCTGAGCTAACTGGATAATTATCCAGCCAACCAGACAGCAAAGTTCTTACCAATGCATCTTTAAACTCTTCAAATAATAAGAGCTGAACAACAAGAACCCTCTTTGGGTCCTCCCTTCCATCAGTCAAACACAGGCAGTCCTCGACTTACAACAGTTCATTCACTGACCGTTCCAAAGTTACAACGGCATTGAAAAAAGTGACGTAGGACTGTTTTTCACATGATCATGCGATAAAAATTCAGGCGCTTGGCTGCCGGTTTGTATTTATGACCGGTGGGGCCGTGTCCCAAGCTCAGGCGATCCCCTTTTGCAACCTTCTGATAAGTACAGCCCAATGGGGAAAGGCAGATTTGTTTAACTGGGTGACTAACTGATCCGTTGCAGTGATTCACTTAACAATGGTGGCAGGAAAGGTCGTACAATGGGGCAAAACTCACTCAACAAATGTCTCACTTAACGGCAGAAATGTGGGGCTCAATTTGCTATATTTTGGCCACATATTATTTTGGAATATGGTGGGATGCAGAGGTGGTATTCAGCCAGTTCTGACCAGTTCTGGAGAACCAGTAGCAGAAACTTTGAGTAGTTCGGACAACCAGCAACTACCACCTCTGACTGGCCCCAGCCCTATCTAGTCTCTGTCTCCCATTGAGTCCCAGTTGCTCGGCTGGGTCTTCTGCACAGGAGAATGGAGCTGGAAAGCAGGTTAGTAGGGTGGGGAGGAAATGGGATTTTGCAGTATCCTTCCCCTGCCACGCCCACCAAACCACGCCCACCAAACCACGCCCACAGAACTGGGAGTAAAAAAAAATTAAATCCCACCACTTGTGGGATGGTATTGATAGGATTTACAGCGGGGGTCCCCAACCTCCAGTTTATGGACCAGCAAAAACCAGTCCACCCAAACAAACAAAGCCCCATCTGTGGGATATTGGCAGCATGTGAAACCATGCCGCCATTGGTCCACGGAAAAACCTCTTTTCACGGAACCGATCCCTGGTGCCCAAAAGGCTGAGGGCCACTGATTTACAGGATGTAAATGGAACAGTGGTGGGATTCAAAAAAATTTACTACTGGTTCTGTGGGCGTGGCTTGGTGGGCGTGATGTGGCTTGGTGGGCGTGGCAGGGGAAGGATACTACAAAATCTCCATTCTCACCCCTCTCCAGGGGAAGGATACTGTAAAATCCCCATTCCCTCCCCACCCCACTAACCTGCTTTCCAGCTCTGTTCTCCTGTGCAGGGCAACCGAAGAAAATCCAGCCGATCAGCTAGGACTCAATGGGAGGCAGAGAATAGATGGGGGCGGGGCCAGTCAGAGGCAGGATTTGCCGGTTCTCTGAACTACTCCAAATTTCCACTATTGGTTCTCCAGAACCAATCAGAACCTGCTGAAGACCACCTCTGAAATGGAAGTATCCGGTGTGCCCGTGGACTCAACTGTGGTGAGAATAGACCCCCCCACACACAAAGAAAAGGTGTTTATTTCTTTGCAGAGAAAGGAACAGATGTCAAATTAAGTCAAATACTCTGTCCTGCTCTCTATGTTATCTGCTTTCTAGTCAATGTCATTTCTAGAAGGCTGGTAAATTGTAGTGTGGATGGGATGGGATAAAAGAGCCCCATTGGCTGACCTTTACTCTAAAGAGGGATTTGATCCAATGGAGCTGACGCAGAGTGATGCAGACATGGGAGATGAGCCGGCTGAGCCTGAGGGCGGGGTTAAAGGCATCATCAGTTTGAAATTGTTGAGTTCCCACAAAAACCCCAAGTCCAGCTCTCCTCCGCCTTTGAAGACTATTGTCTTGTATTTGGCCCCAATTTAGTGCCCACCATTAATAGATCAGATTCTTGTTGTAGGCTCAGCCAATCTCACTGTACACATATGTTATACTCTGACAATAATTGCATAGGTAGCATGGAATAAATCTTTAGTGCTTTGAACTCTACTTCTGTTTCCAGTTATTTGCACCAGATTTCCACAGCACTGACTGTCCTTAAAAGGAAGCAATAATCCAAAAGCCAAGAGAGAGAGAGAGAGAGAGTGGGAGAGAGAGAGAGAGAGAGAGAGAGAGAAACAGGAGGGCCCTTACTCTTCAACATAGACCCTGGAAGCTCAATGTCGCATACTAATCCTCAGCCACAACTCAACTACAAAAACAATAACCAGGCAACATGAGCTTTCATTTTCCAATCGGAAGGCTTCATCAGCATTTATTAGCAACACCCCTGTAATATTCTCAGGGCTCAGATCTACAGCTCACACACACCTCAAAACCCAACAGAGCAAACCGCCCCAAAATGCACACAAGAGCTATAATTTCCCCAAAATATTTGTCTATAGAAAAGCAGTCAGTGTGTCTTACAGGAGGCATCTGAAAGTGGCCTTCGACAACTCTTATGCTGAGCCGGCCAGTGCTGCTCCCCACCAAACTTGGCCAAGATCAACTGAAGTAGAACCGGTATAGGAGACGACCAGGCTGAGCCTGAGAGAGGGATCAAGTGTGTCATCAGTCTTGAGTCCCTTCACACCCCGGCTTGAATTCTATTGCCTCTCAGCGACTTCCAACTTTCTTTGACCCATAGTAGCTCAGACTCTTGTAGACAGCATTAGCAGAGGTCTTCCAAACTTGACAACTTTAAGACTTGTGGACTTCAACTCCCAGAAATCTCCAGCCAACATAGTTGCCAACTTTGGGGATCTTTGGCATTATCAGGCAATAAACCTATATTTTCCCCTGTGTAACTCCCACAAGCGCTGAACTTGCCCGCATGATGACTTTATCAGAGGGAGAAAAAGAAACACTTTCAGAGATGAGAGCCAATCTCCCATCTCAGTCATTTCACACACACAGCAATCACCCAATGCACAATTTGGAAAGATTTTGTAGAACAAATAAAAGTCAGCCACCTACTTTTTACTTGTGCACATGTAAATTTGTTACTAAAATGCTGCAGTGAAACCCTTTTAAAAAAATATAAAGTAAAGCTATATTCATCTGAACTGCCCTAGACTCCTGACTTCCTCCGGTTGATAGCTGATCCCTCTTATTTTCATGGCTATGGTTAAGAATTAAAACCAAGGTAGCCACAAAGTCAAGATTCAAAATGATGCCATCTGACAAGCTCTGGCTCCAACCAGAACCAGCCAGAACCACCGTTTTCCTGTCTGGAAGCTGAGGTGGTCTTCAAGTTCTGACCAGTTCTGGAGAACTGGTAGTGAAAACTTTGAGTAGTTTGGAAAACCGGCAAATCCCACCTCTGACTGGCCCCGCCCCCATCTGTTCTCCGCTTCTCATTGAGTCCCAGTTGCTCGGCTGGGTCTTCTTTGGTTGCCCTGCACAGAGCTGGAAAGCAGATTAGTTGGGTAAGGAGGGAATGGGGATTTTACAGTATCCTTTCCCTGCCATGCCCACAAAGCTTAGCCACACCCACAGAATCAGTAGTAAAAAAAATTTGTTTTAAGCCCACTACTGTCTAGAAGGGTTTGCACCTGAAACCTTTTGCACTTCCCTCCCTTCCTTCTGTCCCACCAGAGCCCCAAGGTGAGAGTCCATCATCCCAAAAGAGAATCTTCCCCACCACCACCAAACCCCTCCGTTAAACATGGGGGCTGTTGTCTTAATCCTTGAGCCCAAAATGTCAGTGTGATTCCAAAGTCAAGCTGAGAAGGCAGAGAAATCGCTTGACCCGGGCGCGTTTGTATGAAAATACCAGCTACAAGTCCTTTACTCCTCCTACTAAGGAGTCTCTGTGGTGCAGTGGTTAGAGTACTGAAAGCTACTTCTGCAGTCAGCTGCCTACAAATCCCACCAGGCTCAAGGTTGACTCAGCCTTCCATCCTTCCTAGGTGGGTAAAAGGAGGACCCAAATTGTTAGGGGCAATAGGCTGACTCTGTAAGCCCCTTCGAGAGAGGGCTGTAAAGCACTATAAAGCGGTATATGAGTCTAAGGGCTCTTGCTCCCAGGGACTGCAGCCTAGTCTGCAAATTCCTAGGCTAGATTCCTCTCTAAGAAACGCGAGCCAACCTTGTTTAAACTTGACATTTTTGAAAGCATTTCCATTGCACCCTTCAGGAACAAAAGAGATTCTCCCCTCCCCCTTCCGAGTTAATGGACTGGGAGGAAGGCACCACCTGTTTTGCACGTGGAGCGCCTTTTCTCCGTCGGCTCGGCTTTGAAACTGCGCCTTCTATCTAGATTTTTGAGCCAGGGCTTCTTCGAATCCCGAAGTTATCGCCGGCGGGGAATGTTCCGTGGAGTTTTTGAGCTTGGGGGGGGGGCGCAAATAAATAAGGCCTGCCCCCCACCCCTCCCCAGCACCTGGGGGGGGAGGAATCCGCACAATCGCTTCCAGCAATGTGACACTTTCTCTGTTTCTCTGCTGCTCCGAGACAGAGAGAAAAAAAACCCGGGTAGGTGGGAAGGTCTCCCTTCCCATCCACCCCCTCCTGCTTATCTCCCCCATCCCTGCAAGGATTGCGCAGGTGAGGTCCTCACACACACATACACACACAACTCCACCGCGCCGACCTCAGCCCGGAGCGCTTTTCTTCGAAGGATTCAAGCTTTAAAGGCGGAAGGAAAAAAAAACTTACCCCGAGCCTCCGACGCCTTTCTCATTTCCACCTCCGACGCTCGGCCATAACCTTTCAAGCACGGCGGTGCTCCCAAGCAGCCTTCGATGGGGACCGTTTTCCATTCACAGTCACCTTTCGGCTCCCCTACCCACCCACCTTCCCGCCTTGCGCCCTTAGGGCTTGCAGGTCCAGGACAGACAACTTCTCCCGAGTCGGATCGTGTTGGCGACTGTGGTTTCAGGTGGAAAGGGAGGAGGAAGGGATTGGAGGAGGTGGAAGGGCCGCCTTCCCTGGCCCAAAGCTCCACCTAGAAAGGGAAGATGGAAGGGGAAGAAAGAGGAGGAGGAGGAGGAGAAGAGGAGGAGGAGGAGGGCGGCGCCGCTTAAACTCCCGCGCGCAAAGTAGATTTGCTCTTGCGCGCTTCCTTGGCCCTTCCAAAAGGCGCAACTCCGCGACAGCCTCCGAGATCCGAGAAAAAAAACTCCCTTCAACTATCAAAAGCGGGACCTCTTTTTTTTTTTTTTTTAAACTCTTCCAGGGGGTGGGTTTTTTTTTTGACTGTAGATTCTCTCCTCCATTTTTTTCCCCTTCGAGACCGGGAGCCCCGCGCAAGCGACTCCAGGCTAAACTTTGCAACGCGCCCGGCCGGCCCGGGCTTCCCAGGAGAGCTTAGGGTGGCCACGGCCTCCCACACACCCCTTTTGCAGTCATTTCCCTGGACCAGCCTTGCGGGGCCCCCCCTCCCCGCCCTGCGCTCATTTCCACGTATCACAGACCCCGCAAGCCCCCAGCCCCTGCAAACCCCGGCCAAGCGCCCGTCCTTGGGCCGCGCGGGATCCAAGTCAGCAACCCCCAAGGCACCTGGGGATGCGAGTCCAGCCCAATGGCTCTGGAGAGAGAGAGAGAGAGAAAGGGAGAAGCGCGGTGGGCTCACCATCCTTCCCCTCCCGAGCTGGCTTTGCAAAGCTCCCGGGGAGGGAAGCCCGCTCCTCGCCTTGGATGAAACCCTCCCGGTCCTCTTCCCGCCTTGGCAAACTTCGCTCGACTGTCTCCGGCCGCGCCGGGAGGGAAGGGAGCGAGCGATCCAAATGGAGATGGGTTTCCCGCCTGTGTCTCTCGGGGGGGGGGAGGCGACCCCAGCTGGGCAGGGGACGGAGGGAGGAAGAGGAGGCGGCGGCGGAGCTTCAACGGAGTTACCTGGAGTCCCGAGAAGCCTGGAGCGCGCTGTCCCCCTCTCCCCGCGCCCGACTGTGTCTCTCCGGGAGCCAGGCGAAGCCCCCTTCTCTTGCCGGGGGCCGAACGGGCCGGGGAGCTCCTGCAGCTCACCGACTCGCGGCTCCCTTGGAAACCGAGCGGGACGAAGCGCGCCCCCGCCCCTCCACCCCCGGCGCCAGGTTGAGGAGGGGGCCGGAGGGGCCGGGCGCCTCCCTCCCCTCCCCTCGATCCCTCCCCTCCCCCGCTCGGGATCGCCTCGCTGACCGACCGGTTTGGGGGTTGGGGTGCCTTACCGCGGGAGAAGCGAGCCTGGCATCCGTGGGGAGCCTCGCCGGGGGTGGGAGGGGGGCATGAAAGAGGAGGAAGGGGCGGAGGGAAGCCCCGCGCCCGGCGAGAGAAGAGCCTCTGCGCCTCGGGCAGGAGCTGCGCGGCGAGAAGGCACCAGCGCGGGCCAAAGCGCGCAGCGTTAACCCTTTACTGGCTGCGCCGGGTGGCCCTAGGTGTTGGGGGGCGGGGGGGGCTGGCCAACCGCGGGACTGGGGACCGGACAAAGGCTGCTTCCCCCCACCCCGCACCCCCGGGGCAAGAAGACCAGGTGACTCCGATGGAGAAAGGATGGCTCGCTCCTTCGAAGCCAGCCTCGCTCTGCGCCTTTGCCGCGGTCTAGATACTCTTCAGCGAACCCGCGACGCTTCCAAAGAGCCGCAGTTTCCTGGACACGCGTGGAAAAAACCTGGCGGGGTGGCCCAACCATGGTTGCCAACGGAGCACCGGATGCGTCTTGCAATGGATCGCTCTCCCTTTGGCCACAACGATCGATGGATGGATAGCCCTCGCGGGCCAAGGATGGATTCCCAGCAGAGAAATTCGACCTCTGGGGTGACCCGGCCCGACCGAGTAGCCCTCTTCCCCCCCCCCCCACCACCACGTTTGCTTACCCAGAAAACGCCAGGGGTTTCCTGCCCCTCTAATTCTCCCGCTCGGCTCCCTCTGTCTCCTCCGGGACCAGCCACGCTCCTCTGGCTCACTGCGTGGTCTGGCGTCTTTTCTTGCCTTCTGCTGGAGGCTGGGCTCTCTGCCCCTCCGGGGGAGATCAATGGCCCAGGGCATCCCTGCAGGTCCGGTGGGAAGAAGGGGCTGTGGAGTGGGAGGCAAATAGAGCAGACACTGGTCATACCAACCAGGTGGCCAGGGACACTGGTGGTCCATGAGAAAATTTTGGTGGTCCACAGAGAAATGTCACCCCCAAAGCAAATTTATCCTATTGCGTGAATAGCCACCCAGGTCTTAAACGGATATGAAGAGAAGCAACCCAAGTCAACCCATGTGGGTGCTTTTTAAGGTGTCGGTCTATTACTGATGAACCCCTCAGCTGCAGCGTTCTCCTCGTTTGGCCTGGCCTTTTTTTTTAATAGATAGTCTTTACCATAGTCCATTTAGCGACCATTCAAAGTTTACAACGGCACTGGAGGAAAGTGAATTGTTATTTATCAATAAAAAACATATTTATTAATAAACAAAAAAGTGATGTAATAACAATGAGGTCAATTAACCAGCAGAACAGCTTGCCACTAGAAGTTGCGTGTGCTCGTTCACTGGAGATGTGATGACCTGGGTTGTGGCACAAAAATAACCAAGTCACAAAAGTAGATTAATTCCTTTTAATACCTCCAACTTGGCCTCCAATGTCCAGTTATCCTCAGCTGGAGATCAAACTCTTCCAAAAACAGTCTACAAAGGGAAGAAATGCAGTCCGAACCCAAAATACAGATAAAGTAGAAATAAAAAAATAAACGTCACAAACCACACTGAAGTAATTAACACCACAGGCCAGGATAATAAAATGCAGACTTCCAAAAGATAATGAAGCACACCCAGACAAAGATAATGCACACTTTGCTTCCAGCAAGGTGTTGTGTGCAAATGCCCCACTTATATCCTGTTCTCCCAGCTGCAACTAATAAAAGGCATCAGGGCCCTTTTCTCTCCCATAAGCCAGGTTGCTCCCTTCTCCATTCCTCCCTGCATGCCCTAGGATGAAGAGTGGGTGGGCCTGGGACTTCCTCTGAATGCCCAGCCAAACTGTGCCCTTCCCCCATTTCTTCCACAGCCACCGGAGCCACACTCACTGTCAGCTGCTCAATCTCCTCCTAGGAATCAGATTCCAACAAGGGCATGACAGAAGGTTTTTAAGAAGAGATTGGACTGGCGCTTGTCTGAAATGGTGTAGGATCTCTTGCTTGAGTAGGGGGGTGGATTAAAAGACCTCCAAAGTCCCTTCCAGCTCCATTCTGATTGATTAATTGATTAGAACCCAGATCTCTTCTCTCTTAATCCAGGACCTTCCCTTTCACCCAAACTCCGGCTCCCTTATAAGATAAGGTCCACCACAAATATTAAAAGACTCGACTGCTGACACATATAGACAATTGCCATTAATTTAAGCTGAATTTTTTTAACAGTTACTTTGCCATTAAAGTGTGAAAAATGAGGATTACCCTTTGTTGTTTGTCACATTTCTGATAATTCAAGGGGGATATATTATATGCCCCTTAGAATCATTTCTCAGAGCAGACACAATTCACGTTTTCATTTCAAGTGAGCAAGAAATCTTTCAGAGGTATTCTTTATTTTACATCTTCTCCAGAATCTACCCCATCTTCCTACCAAATACACTTCCTATATTAATGGTTTGCTGGGTCCAAAAATTAGAATTCTCCCAGCCCTTTGTATATACCTCGCTCCCCTACTAGAATCTTAGTTATGAATTAGGAATATTCCTCCCTACAGCCCAAAAATAGGTTCTATCATATCTCAAGACCTAAAATGGACACCTAACATCAAAAACATCATCAAAAAAGCACAACAAAGAATGTTCTTTCTGCGCCCATTCAGGAAGCTCAAACTGCCCAAGGAGCTGCTGATCCAGTTCTACAGAGGAATGATGGAGTCTGTCATCTGCACCTCTATACCTGTCTGGTTTGGTTCTGCAACCCAACAGGACAAACACGACTCCAGAGGGTAATTAGGGCTGCAGAAAAAAACAATTACTACCCACCTACCTTCCATCGAGGACCTGTATACTTCACGCGTCAAAAAGAGGGCTGTGAAAATATCTACAGACCCCTCACATCCTGGACATAAACTACCCTCAAAACGATGCTATAGAGCCCTGCACACCAGAACAACTAGACACAAGGACAGTTTTTTCCTGAACGCCATCACTCTGCTAAACAAATAATTCCATCAACACTGTTCAACTATTACAAAGTCTGCACTACTATTACTGTTCATCTTCTCATCACTCCTTATCACCCATCCCCTCCCACTTGTGACGGTATGACTGTAACTTTGTTGCTTGTATCCTTACGGTTTATATTGACTGTTTCCTAGTATGATTTGATTGCTTATTTGTATCCTATGACTATATTAAGTGTTGTACCTTAAGATTCTTGACAAATGCATCTTTTCTTTTTATGTATATCGAGAGCCTTTGCACCAAGACAAATCCCTTGTGTGTCTAATTCCACTTGGCCAATAAAGAATTCCTTCCTTCCTTCCTTCACTCTAGGATTCTCAATGGAGCAGTTTGCCTGCCAGAATTTGGTGGGGGGGTACTCCTTCACTGGAGGTTTTCCAAAATTAGACTGGACAACCAGTTTGACTCGGATGATATAAAAGTCTCCTGCCTTGAACAGGGGGTTGGTCTAGATGACCTTGGACGTCCCTTCTAGCTCTCTGATTCCATGTTCTATGCCTTATGATTCTATGTTTTGGGGCTTTGGGTTTCTAATGTGCAGCCCCACCTCTGCAAACATTCCTTCTCCTCATCTTTTAGTTAGGGTTGAGCGGTTATCTTTTTATGTTATTTAGTTCATGGTGTGCGTAGGTTTTGTAAAAGGTTGTCTTTCTAATGTTGTAAACCAGCTGGAGTTACCCCTGGGGTAAGATGGGCGATCAATAAATTTACTAAATGAAGGTTGTTGTTGTTGTTAGTTGCGAAGTCGTGTCCGACCCATCACGACCCCATGGACAATGTTCCTCTGGGCCTTCCTGTCCTCCACCATCTTCTGGAGTCCATTTAAGCTCACCCCGACTGCTTCAGTGACTCCATCCAGCCACCTCTTTCTCTGCCATCCCCTTCTTCTTCTTTGTCCCTCAATCGTTCCCAGCGTTAGGCTCTTCTTCAGGGAGTCCTTCCTTCTCATGAGGTGGTCAAAGTATTTGAGTTTCCTCTTCAGGATCTGGCCTTCCAAAGAGCAGTCAGGGTTGGTCTCCTCTAGGACTGACCGGTTGGATCGCCTTGCATCCAAGGGACTCGCAGGAGTCTTCTTCTCCAGCACCTGAGTTCAAAGCCTTCCATTCTTTGGTGTTCAGCCTTTCTTATGAACCAACTTTCACAGCCATACATTGCAACTAGGAAAACCATAGCTTGGATTATATGCATTTTTGTTGGCAAGGTGGTGTCTCTGCTTTTGAGTATGCTGTCTAGATTTGCCATAGTTTTCCTCACCAGGAGCAAGCGTCTTTTAATTTCTTGCAGTCCCCATCTGCGGTGATCTTGGAGCCTAGGAAAATAAAATCTGTCACTGCCTCCATTTCTTCCCCATCTATTTGCCAAGAATGGAGAGGGCTGGATGCCCTGATCTTAGTTTTCTTACTGTTGAGTTTCAAGCCAACTTTTGCACTCTCCCCCTTCACCCGCATAATACATGTTTCAAACTAATTATTTAATCAAGCCAATTTTATTTTGAAGGATTTCTGAACACACTAAACAAATGCCTTGAATAAGGAAGGGAAATTTATTCTGGTGGGGGCATGAAGTCTTCTGCTGGGGTGAGGGACTGGACTGGAAGATCTCCAGGGACCCTTCCAGCTATATTATTCTGTTCTGTTATTCTTTCTATGATCACACGGAATCCATCCAACAGAATACAGCACAGCACAGTCCAGAAAAACATTATTTACAGGCAGTCCTCGATTTACAATAGTTCACTCAGTGAACTGAAGGAAAGAAAGAAGGGAAGGAAGGAAGGAGAGGGTAGAGGGAAGGAAAAAGAAGAAAAGGAAGATAATAATGAGAGGGAGGGAGGGTCTCAGGAAGGGAGGGAGGGAGGGTAGCACTTGGTCACCATAGGTGCCCCCCCCTGAGCTGGCCACACCTACCATAGACACACCCACCATGGACACACCCATCCCCCATCCCTCCGAGGTCAAACACAACCCTGATGTGGCCCTCAATGAAATCGAGTTTGACACTCCTGTTCTAAATTGTCCTGATTTAAAAACTCTGCTTTGCACCCTTCCACCCTGTTCTGATGTAAAGGACCAGGCGCTGGCAAGACTTGCGCTACCAGGAGTGGCTGAGAAGGAAGGAGGGCAGCCAATCACAAGAGAGGCATCTCCTAGAGGGGCTCTCGGAGAAGGGAAGTTGCTTCCGAGTTCAAAGGCCACCCTTCCCACCTGCCCTCAGCAGGGATTCACACACCCCTTTTTGGGGAGGGGGCTTCCCAGAGTTGCCCAGGAAGAGATTCCGAATCAGGTCCGTGGGGGAAAGCTTGGCCTTTCTTTCTTTATGAACAAATAGCTTCCATTGCAGCTTTATTCATGTTTCATTTTAACGTCAACTTGTGAATTAAAGCTGCTTTAGAGTGGGGGGGCTTGAAAAAGGAAGCTTGGAGATATCTATGGAGATTCTCAGTCCTCCAGGTCACGGTTTGTCTCAAAGGAGCTTATTTCAAGAGGCACCTGGATTTTCTGATTTTTTTTCTTTCGAAGATGTTTCACTTCTCATCCAAGAAGCTTCTTCAGCTCTGGCTGAAGAAAATGGGAAGGATTTATACTCCTTGCAGACAGCTGATCATTTACATCCTTTTACAGGGTCGTTGAGGCCACCTGGAGACAGCAAAGTCCACACTTTGGACAGAGAGGACTGCTGGTTTGAAAGAGGGGTCAAAGTGGCCATCTAGGTCAAAACTGGACAGCCCTCTCTGCACAGAGGGGGAAGGATACCTTATGACTTCCCACACTTGAAATTCTAGACCTAGACAACCTAGAACTATGCCACCTTCAGTCCAATCTAAGTATAGTATATAAAATTATATATTGCAATGTCCTACCTGTCAATGAATACTTCAGCTTCAACCATAACAATACAAGAGCACACAATAGACACAAACTCAAGGTAAACCGCACCAAACTTGATTGCAGGAAATACGACTTCAGCAAGAGTGGTCAATGTCTGGAATACTCTTCCTGACTCTGTGGTTTCTTCCCCAAACCCCCAAAACTTTAACCTTAGACTGTCTACTATTGACCTCACCCCTTTCCTAAGAGGTCTGTAGGGGGTGTGCATAAGCACACCAATGTGCCTACCGTCCCCTGTCCTATTGTTTCTTTTAATTTTTCTTATATGTATCCATTTCATGTATTCAAAACTATGTTTATACTTATATTTTATAATCTCTTGACAAAAATAAATAAAATAAAGGATACGACATCCTCTATCTCCAGTCTTCAATACAGTTCCTTTCAACAGTTCCAAGAAGGCTGCCCACACTCATTTGCACCACTCAGGGGACCCTGAGGACACAGATAAACCTCCAAGCAGCCTGAATGACTCTCTAAAAAGGATGCAAATGACCAGCTGTCCCCATCCTGTCAGAGCTGAAGAAGCTTCTTGGATGAGAAGTGCAACGTCTTCAAAAGAAAAAAACAAGGAAGTCCAGCTGCCTCTTAAAAAAGAAAAAAAGCACCTTTGGAAGCACAGAGACTTTGAGGGTATTAAAAATAGCATCTGCCTTGATGAAGGGCTAATTGAAATTAAACTAGATGCCACCTGGGGCATCCGAGGAACTGAGACCTGGATAATGTTTGGGGTACTAGAGGGGATGGATAAGGGTACAAAACTATGTGTTCAAATTAATTTGGGAAGGCCCCCGTCAAAGAAGAACCTGATGTGGCACCCGGCCGGTGGATCATGCAACAGACAAGAGACAAAGATTGACAGGTCAGAATAAAAGTTTCTTAAGCTGGGCCGTTGCCAATGGTTGCTGGCAAAAGGAATTGGGGTACTTCTAACGTAAAGGGTTGGCTTTCACAACAGCACCACTCCGTGGTTGAAAAACTACACTGAGATGGAAAAGTTGGCACATTGTGAATGTGGTTTGCATTGCACTGAACATGTTTCTGCAGCACAGACCTGTGCGGGATAAAGAATAAGAGTCAGAAGGGACTTTGGAGGTCTTCTAGTCCACCCCCTTCTCAAGCAAGAGACTCTATACCTTTCCGGACAATGACTATCTATGCTTGAGCTGTTGGGTTTGGATTAGAAGACCTCCAAGATGGGTTACAACTGAGTGGTTCTGTTCTGTTCTCTCTTCTTAAAAACTTTCAGCGATGAAAGGCTGAATAGTCAAGACCTTGTTGATGATCCAAACTCTGTAAAGGACCTTGGAATACTCATCTCAATGACCTAAGTGCTAGAGCCCACTGCAACTACATAGCCAAAAAGGCATTAAGAGTTGTTAACCTAATCTTGCGTAGCTTTTTCTCTGGTAATATCACACCACTAACTAGAGCATACAAAACATTTGCTAGACCAATACAGCTCATCAGTCTGGAACCCACATGACTATCTGATATTAGCACAGTTGAGAAAGTCCAGAAATATTTCACAAGAAGAGTTCTCCACTCCTCTACTCGTTGCAGAATACCTTATGCCACCAGACTTGAAATTCTAGACCTAGAAAACCTTGAATTACACTGTCTTCGGTCTGATCTAAGTATAGTATATAAAATCATACATTGCAATGTCCTACCTGTCAATGAATACTTCAGCTTCAACCATAACAGCACAAGAGCACACAATAGATACAAACTCAAGGTTAACTGCACCAAACTTGATTGCAGGAAATACGACTTCAGCAACAGAGTGGTCAGTGTCTGGAATATTCTACCTGACTCTATGGTTTCTTCCCCAAACCCCAAAATCTTTAACTTTAGACTGTCTACTATTGACCTCACCCCTTTCCTAAGAGGTCTGTAGGGGGCATGCATAAGCACACCAATGTGCCTACCGTCCCTGTCCTATTGTTTCTTTTATTTTTCTTACATGTATCCATTTCATCTATTCATAACTATGTTTATACTTCTACCTGTTATCTTGTAAGCGATTGACAAATCAAAATAAATAAAATGAAATGAAAAATAAAAATGAAGCAGCCACAACATCTGCAGGCAAGCCATCCCACTGGTCCATTGTTCTCACTGCCTGGAAATTTCTCCTCAGTTCCTTAGGATGGAGGTTGTCTGAAGTTGTCTGAAGGTTGAACATTGCAACTAGACTAATATTTGTTTTGTTTCAGTAGTGTAGAAACCCACCCCTCTCCTAAAAGAATGAAATATTCTAGGAAATATTAAGAAGGCAGAATATTATATTTCCTTGGATAAGAAAAGGAGAAATGTGTTTTGAAAGGCAAATCAGTTTTCTGCAGCTCTCTGCCCTCCCCCCTTCAGCTCCAGGCTGATGGGATGAAGACATGGCCCTCAGGACATGATAGGATTAGCCCTCTACCCATCTCATCCCATGGCACCTGGGAAGATAACAGATAACGGATAATCAGAGTTGGAAGGCACCTTCTGTGAGAGGTCGAGTCTGTGACAACGGAGTCAGGTAGGGCGTTCCAGGCATTGACCACTGTGGCTAAAGTCGTATTTTTGCAATCGAGTTTGGAGCCGTTTCCCTTGAGTTTGTATCAGTTGTTTGCCCGTGTATTATTGTGGTTGAGGTTGAAGAAGTCGTTGACAGGCAAGATGTTGTAGCAGACAATTTTGTGAACTATGCTTAGATCGGACCGCAGGTGGTGCAGTTCCAGATTGTCCAGGCCCAAAATTTCGTAGGGAATTCTATTGTGAGTGGAGGAGTGGAGAACTTTTCTTGAGAAATACCCCTGAACCCACTCAATCATGTTAATGTCCGATATACAGTGCGAGTTCCAGGCGGACAAGCTGTATTCGAGAATTGGTCTGGCAAAGGTTTTGTATGCCCTAGTTAACAATTCAATGTTGCCGGAGAAGAAGCTTCACAAAATAAGGTAACAGATAAACAGATAATCAGAATTTGAAGGGGCCTTGTAGGTCATCTAGTCCAACCCCCTGCCCAAGCAGGAGACCCTACACCATTTCTGACAGATGGCAGTCCAATCTCTTCTTGAAAGTCTCAGGAGATGACGCTCCCAACAACTTCCAAGGAAAAGCTGTTCCATTGGTTGATTGTTCTCAACTCTTAAAGCCTTTTTGGCAATGCTGCTACAGTGAGCTCTGGACCTGCTTTTATCTTGTCTGACAAGTGAGTGTTGTGGGTCACCGGCAGCAGGTGCAGGCTAAGGTCTCAGAGAGCAAGGACTCAGGTGAGGGGCCTGCGTGTGATGCAGGGATGGGGCCAGGACCATCAGGGAGTAGAGTTCTGCCTTTGGAGATTGTGAAGGCTGGCAGCAGTGATGACAAGGTCCCCGAGGAGCCTGTGCCCAGTGCGCGTGTATGCAGGGCTGCTTGAAGGAAAGAGCAGCTGCAGCAGCACAGGTGACTCAGGAGTAAGGCTGCAAGGTAATGGCCCCTCCCTTCAGCGATAAAAGCCAGCTGAGAAACCGGAGTTCTTTGCAGAAGGCAAAGAAGTTTGATACTGGAGCCTGGTGGACGTTAGGAATATCTGAGTTGGTGTTTGGAGACTCTTTGATTTATTGTTTAGGAACTTTATCTGTTGTTCTTGGCAGCCTTGCAAAAACTTGGCAAGGCTCTTCCTTATGGGAGCTACTTAGTCAGAAGCAGCCCTTTATCTGTGAAGTAACAGGATTCATAAATGAAACAGTAAAAGGTTGTGCTGTTATCTTTGTCTTGTGTTTGCTCTCTTGGAACCAGGTTTGGGTCAGAACAGTGAGATCTTGTCCTGCTCTTAGGTGCTTTGGAGAATAGATTGACCTCCTCTTTTCTATGACCCCCCTCTTCTTTACGCAAAAGAAGGTTAACTGCAGAAGGATGGACAGAAGCTTCAGGAGGTGAAACTCCAACTGCTTTGCAATATTTGTTGTGTTAATCCCCACGCTGACTGAATGTAGCTATGAAGTTACTGTACTTTTGGAGCAGGTAAAGAAAATTGGCTGGTTTACTCTTCTTTCTTTTGAAGAGTGACTCTCAAATGGTGACAAAAATAATATTCAAGTGTCAGAAACAATTCCAAATCTTAGGAAATCATAATGTCTGAAATTGCAATCGGCTGTGATCCTTTCTAGAGCAAATTAATTAACTGCTTTTTCCAGGGAACTTCAAAGCAGAGTATTTCTTTGGATGGTAATTGCCTAAACTCAACATTGGAAGGTTTTAATTTTAATTGAGGCAAGTTTCTAGTCCCTTGGTAGCCCACAAGCACACCTAACTTCTCAGTTCATTTTTTTTCTCTCATTTGGTTCACACATGCCACTCAATCAAAACCACAAAATCCCAAAAATAAAATCATAAAGCTATCAGGACAAAATAAATAGCCTATTATTAAAGAAAAAAAAAATAACAACAACCTCACAACTCTCACTTTCCAAACGGTTATAAACAGAGGTGAGATTCACATAATTTAACAACGGGTTTGCCTAATGCAGAATCGAAAATGTGAGAGTGTGGATGACTTCTCCAACAGCTTTGCTCCTTTGATTAAGAACTACAAAACCTTGATTCTCAAAGAACTTGAGCTCGTCTCCAGATTCTGGTACAGATTGAGAATTCTTACTAAGTCATAGTTCCATTGCCACAATCAGTCTCTTGAATTGCCAAACCTCCAATTTGGTTAATCCACATCAGAGATGGTATTCAGCAGGTTCTGACCAGTTTTGGAAAACCAGTAGTGGAAATTTTGAGTAGTTCGGAGAACCGGCAAATCCCACCTCTAATTGGCCCCACCCCCATCTATTCTCTGCCTCCCATTAAGTCCCAGCTGATTGGCTGGATCTTCTTTGGTTGCCCTGCACAGGAGAACGGAGCTGGAAAGCAGGTTAGTGGGGTGGGGAGAGAATGGGGGGGTTTGCAGTATCCTTCCCCCAGGAGTGAGGAGGGAATGGAGATTTTACAACATCCTTCCCCTGGCACGCCCACCAAGCAACACCCACCAAGCCATGTCCACAGAACTGGTAGTGAAAAATGTTGAATCCACCACTGATCCACATCCACCCTTGAAGTATCTTCTTGCCCCCAGGAGAAAAGTGAAGCAGTGTGTACCAGCTGGAAAGAATTTAATAGTTCAATGTCTGCTTAAAATTTTTTAAAAAGCAAATGTCGGTTTAGGCTAAATCAGGGCTCTCCAAACTTGGCAACCTTAAGACTTGTGGACTTCAACTCCCAGAATTCCTCATCTGGCTGGGGAATTCTGGGAGTTGAGGTCCACAAAGTCTTAAAGTTGCCAAGTTTGGAGAGCCCTGGGCTAATTCGACGCAAGGATAACTGAGCAAATATTACTTTAGAAAAAAAAAGCAGGACTGTTCCTATGAGGAATATTATTTACAACATTGCTGTGAAGCTGTCTCTGAATCCTACTCTTTTATGCAAATAATTACTTAGGAAATTTGTAAATGCAAATATGTTTTCATAAGTGAAGGCTGAAAGACAATATTGCATGCATATGTATGTGATTGGAGGGGGCCAAAAAAAAATCATGGAAGACCAGACATTTCAAAAGACAATAGCAAATTTTTGATTTGATTAAAAAAAAAAAAAACCTTTTACAATTGCTTTGTTTCTGGAAGAGAATATTGTACGACTTCATGCAAATAAAAATAATTATTCTAAATGAGGCATCTGGAAACAATAACACCGTTTCTAGCTTTAGCGTCTCGCAAGAAAACAAGGCCTTTTAAAGCTGTCCTCCAAATTTGCAAAACCTTATGACCTTTATTGGCTCTCTCTGAAAACTATTGGAGCCTCATTTTTATTTGCAGATCTTGGACATCCCTGTGCCCTCAAGATCGCTTGAGAAAAGATAACACAACAGCACTGAAAATGTAACCGAACGAGCAGAGATAAGGTCTAATTCCTGGAAGGTTCTTCAAAGAATTGTTTGTTACAGCAATGTTTGATTTTTTTTTTAATTTGTTAAGTTCCCGACCTTTCTTTACAGATGTGTTAAATTGATTGTCTGCCATTACAAACAACACAACCTTAGGATGTAGGTTGGGCGGAGCAAGAAGGACTGGCCACATGTTATCCAGGAAGTTTCAGAGCTGGAAATGGACTTCCTGGTCTTAATTCAATAGTTTCACCGCTGTGTGTGCGCACATAAAGACACACAGAGAAAGACACACAGGCACACACATTGCGCATTGCCCATTGCCCATTGCCCATTGCCTATTTCTTTTTTTCTTTCTTTTTTGCCTTGAGAACTCTACATCTTTCTGTTTAGAACAATTAACCAGTGTTTATTTTATTTATTTTATTTATTTATTATATATATTTTGTCAATTGCTTACAAGATAATAGGTATAAGTAAAAACATACAACTTGCCTCCAAAAGTTGTGAATGCTCTAATACTGGAAGTTTTTAAGAAGATGTTGGATAACCATTTGTCAGAAGTGGTGTAGGGTTTCTTGCCTAGGCAGGGGGTTGGACTAGAAGACCTCCAAGGTCCCTTCCAATTCTGTTATTCTATTCTATCAGAAGTTTTAATATCATATCAGAGTTATTCAAAAACATTCAGGTAAATAAATCTAGACCTGGAGAGGGTTTAAAGTTTTCTGCTGGGGAAAAAACATCAAGACCTCCCTATGTCCTTGCCCTTTCTATATCAGAGGACTTCAGAAAGTATCTCCTGAAAATATCTCTTCATTGTAGCTAGTCCTCGACTTACAACCGGTTTAGTGGCTGTTTGAAGTTAAAACAGTTCTCCCAAAAGTGTCTTGTGACCGTCTTTCCACACTTACGACCAGTGGTGGGATTCAAAACATTTTACTACTGGTTATGTGGGCGTGGCTTGGTGGGTGGGCGTGGCTTGGTGGGTGTGGCAGGGGAAGGATACATCCTTCCTTTGAGGGAAGCAGGTAAGTGGGATGGAGAGGGAATGGGGATTTTACAGTATCCTTCCCCTGTCGTGCTCACCAAGCCACACCCACTAAGCCACGCCCAAAGAACTGGTAGTAAAAAAGATTGATTCCCATCACTGTGTGCAGGGGGTTGGACTAGATGTCCCTTCCAACTCTATTTTTCTGTTAAGACAAAATTTCACTTTTCGAAAGGAAGAAAGGGAGAACAGATTGCTTTGTAGAATAAAAAAAATATCTGTGGAAAAGGCCACAGGAATGAACTTGCTGAGTGCATTTAAGTTAAAATGAGTGAGAAAATAAAACAATACTGTTGTTTACTGACCTTTTACCAAGGAAAATTGGTTGATAATGCTTTCTAAAAAGAAAGAGGCATGAGGCCACAATGATGGAAGAATTTAATTATCTGACATCTGTTGGTACTAAAAGCAAGGGTCATCTTTCCAGCAAATTCCTACTTTTCTTGCTGACAGAGCAGATGTATCACATCCTGATATATTTATGGAGTTTGGTTATCATTTGGCTAGGGACATTTCTTCTTAAGAAATACTGGAGAAGAGGTGAAATCCAGATGACTGCAGGATGGCAAATGTCCCTAGCTTTCAAAAAAAAAAAAAAAAAGGAACAGGAAGGCCCAAGGAGCAAGAGATCAGTCTGCCTAAAGTCAGCAAAAATATAATTTTGAAACCAGAGGAATAATTTTGTCATATCTTGCACTGGTGAGATCTCATCTCAAATGCAGTTTTGACTACCTTATAAGACAGAGAAACTAGAAGACATGGAAAGAAAGGTAACACAGATAATCATGGGACTTGAAAGCAAAATCATATTGACAGAACTTTAAGAGAACAGAGTTGGAAGGGACTTCGGAGGTCTTCTAGTCCAACCCATTGCTCCAGCAAGAAACCTTATACCCATGATGGCGAACCTATGGCATGCATGCCACAGGGGGCATGAGCCATTTGTGCGGGCACACAAACCCCAGACAAACTTACCTGCACCGCCCATGCATGTGCCTCCCAGCTGATTTTCGGCCCATTTGAGGCCTTTTTCAGCCTTGCAGAGGCTTGAGGGAAGCCTCTGCAGCCTTGGGAGGCCGAAAAACAGGCCCGTTTCATCACTTCCTGTATTTCCGGAAATACTGAAAGTGACAAAGCGGGCCCAAAATCAGCTGGGAGGTGCATGCATGCACAGTTCAAGTAAGGGGGCGGGGGGGTCATGCACACATGCACAGGAGGGTAGAGGTGCTTGTGTTGCACACATCATTTTTGGCACAGGAGCCCCAAAAGGTTAGCCACCACTGCCTTATACCAATCTCTTGTTAAAAACCTGCCGTGTTGGAGCAGCCACAACTTCTGAAGGCAACTCATTGCACTGATTAATTGTTCTAAGAGATAGGATAACTGTTTTGTAAAGTTTATCTAAAGAAGGGAAAGATTTATCCTTCTCACAGAATGCAAGACATGGAACCCAAGTCATAAATTGCAGAAGAAAAGCAGACTCTGAGGAACGTCCATGAAGGTTCTCCATCGTCTAGGTCATGGTTATCCCAAAGGTGCTTTTTTTTCTCAAGAGGCAACTGGACTTTCTGGTTTTATTTGAAGACATTTTGCTTCTCATCCAAGGAAGCTTCTTCAGCTCTGGAACTAAAGAAACTTCTTGCACGAGAAGCAAAACGTCTTCAAAGAAAAACCAGGAAGTCCAGTTGCCTCTTGGGAAAAAAAGTACCTTTAGGACTCTGATTCAAGGATAGAAGACACTTCTAAACATGATAGCACTTCAAAAATCGAGTCTTTATTGGATATGTCCAAGAAAAGGATGGCTAATTAATTATTAAGGTTAATTAAATATGCGTTCATTTGGGTTTCCTCCTGAGAAGAGATTCAACTTCATGGCCCAAATTGTTCTATATTAGCATTAGTTAATAGTTACTACATTAATTTGGGATAACTAACTAAATAACAGAGTAACAGAATTGGAAGGGACCTTGGAAGGTCTTCTAGTCCAGCCCCCTGCACAAGTAGGAGACCCTATACCATTTCAGACAAGCTGTCCAGTCTCTTCTTTAAAACCTCCAGTAATAGAGCAACCACAACTTCTGGATCCAAGCTGTTCCTGGTTAATTGTCCTCACTGTTTGGAAATTATGGGATTCAGATAATAGATGGATACTTTCCTGTTAATGTTTATTTTTCCTATATGTTACTTTGTTTGACTTGGGAGTTCTCATAAGTGGTTAATCAATGGTTAAGCAAATAAATATTCTCTATCAGCAAACAAGTCTCTACGGTAAAGGTAAAGGTTCCCCTTGCACATATGTGCTACTCGTTTCCAGCTCTAGGGGGCGGTGCTCATCTCCGTTACAAAGCCAAAGAGCCAGCACTGTCCGAAGACGTCTCTGTGGTCACGTGGCTGGCATGACTAAATGCCGAAGGTGCACGGAATGCTGTTCCCTTCCCACCCAAAGGGGTCCCTATTTTTCGACTTGCATTTCTTTACATGCTTTCAAACTGCTAGGTTGGCAGAAGCAGGGGCAAGTCACGGGAGCTCACTCCGTGACGTGGCGCTAGGGATTCGAAACGCCGAACTGCCGACCTTCCTGATCGACAATCTTAGCCACTGAGCGACCGCGTCCCTTCAAGGTCTCTACACTTTCTCCTAAATTAGACATTTCCTGCTTGTCCAAGGTTGTCTTTAGCTGGAGCCATTCAAGGAGGCCTCAGAATTGAACAACAAAAGTCAAATCCTAACCCAGGGGTCTCAAACTCACAGCCCGCAGGCCAATTGCGGCCCGCAGGATGATATCCTGTGGCCCCCACCGTGATATGAAAATATAATATTAGTGCGGCCCGCAGGGGGAATGGACCTCTGAAGGAAGTCTTGCCCGCCATTCCTCATCGTGGCTTCTTCTCCACCCTGAACTTTAATAAGTGCAAGTACAGGTCCAGATTTACTGATGATCATCTTCAAGCCATACTGAGGGTCTCAAGTGCCTCCTCTCTCAAGCCAAATGTGGCTCAGATCTGTGAGAGGAAGCGTTGTCAAGTCTCTGGCAGCAAGGAGTAAGCTGGAGAAGAAGCCATGTTCTGAGGAACTGTTCATGAACTTCATTCAATGTTCCATTCACGTGTTCAGGACAGTTCATGTATTGGAGAAATCACTAACTGTTGATGACATTTGAGGATATTTTTTTAACAACCTTTTTTGTGGAATCCCTTATGCGGCCCAGCCTCACCCAGCCTCTGCTTCCAGCGGCCCCCAGGTAAATTGAGATTGAGACCTCTGTCCTAACCCTATCAGACATAACGCATAGTGCTAAACCCACCCAAAGTTTTATCTTGCTTCTTTCTCCTTTTGTTTCTTCGGCGTTCTGAATTTGGTGATTTCCCTGCAGCTTCTCCGATGTCTGCTGAGGTCAGACACTAAACAGAGCATCCTGCTCAGTGTTCAAGGGTCAGGAAAACAGTAGCAGCTGGAAAAGACATTAGTTCAGTCCTCCAGGAATTAAAGGAGGCAACTCAGAAATGGAAAGCAGTTTTTTCTTCTGTTGAGATATTTACTTTCTGGTCTTTTAGGACTGCTACAAAAAAAAAAAAAAAAGGCAGGGGGATTTTTCTTGCTCTTTAAGTTTGATCAATAAAGCTAATGCATAGCAGGGGGTTGGAC
The DNA here is from genome assembly GCA_033807585.1 of Hydrophis major. NCBI lineage: Eukaryota > Metazoa > Chordata > Lepidosauria > Squamata > Elapidae > Hydrophis > Hydrophis major. Next base: position 149,390,677 of record CM066331.1, read on the forward strand.
TAGAACACCTCCAAGGTCCCTTCCAACTCCGGAAGCCCGGGAGGCCATTTTTGCCCACCCGGAAGCTCGAGGAAATCCTCTGGAGCTTGGGGAGGGTAAAAACGCCCCCTCCCCACGCGCTGTGGTGTAGGAGGCCGACTGGGCCACGCCCACCATGGCCACACCCATCCAGCAATCGGGCAGAGAACTGGTTGCTAAAATTTTTGCAGCCCACCCCTGGGTGACCCTGAGGACACAGTTAAACTTCCAAGTGGCCTCAACGACTCCTTAATAAGGATGCAAATGACCAGCTGTCTGCAAGTATAAATCCTTCCATTCCCCCACCATCCAGTCAGAGCTGAAGAAGCTTCTTGGAGGAGAAGCGAAACGTCTTCAAAGAAAAAAACAAAAACAGAAAGTCTAGGTGCCTCTTGAAAAAACAAAAAAGCACCTTTGGGAAGCATCTTTTTCTTCTTCCTGAAGGGAAAAAAACAAACAAACCCCAAACCACTCCAGCCGGTGGGGTCTGATTTCATCGCAGCGGAAAGACCTTTTCATCGACTGCTCCTTGAATTAATTCTATTGCTTTATAGCACAGACTCAAGCAAATTAGGCTGCCACTGTCGAGGTGCAGGATGAAAATCGAAAAGGGATATGTGGTTTGTGAAAGCATCTCTTTACACAAGGTTTTGCCCTTGCAGATTGGCCTCCCTGAAATGAACACTTCCTTGTGCCATAGATAAGCAATTCCCATTTATTATGGAAACCATCCTTCTGCATAATGTTTAGGGCACAGCAACTGAATCTATTATTGGCAAAATAATAATTTGGTTCACTTCCAAAAAGCAGGGGTATATGCTAAGCAGCCACCCTGAATTTTTTTCCTTCTGCTGTGGAAAGGTTGGTACAATGCCGGTCCTGAGTTATATTTATACTTGTTTCTTCCCAGCTCCTCCCTCCCAGGATGTAAATCAATGCTTCAAACTTAAAAGAACGAAAGGAAACCCCTGGAAAGGAAAGTTAATTAGACCTAATTCTTGTAGACTTTTACTCTAGAATAACTTTATTGTCGCTTTGAAAGTACACTAATTGGCATCACAGTACAAACATGACCATAGTCACCTATTCATTTTATTTATTCAATGTCATATCACACTATCCTTATTAGTGTTAAATGTTAAACTTGCCTTATCCAATTGCAATTCATGTTATAACTTATTTCATTTTCCTTAGGATATTCTCATATCTTATTTTACAATATTATCTAAAATTCTCATCTTATTTCTATGTTCATTTCCCATGTTACCTTTTTCTGTCACGTTTGCAATTTTATCATCCTTATTTTATTAATTCAAAATTGTCCACTCTGGTTAATAATTTGAGCAAGCCACCTTCATTCTACCTTAATACCAACTTCCCTATTTGTTATATAACACAAATATGTCAGAGTATATTCATGAACTGGAATAGAGCTTGGTAACAAGGTCAGCCAATGAATAGGCATAGCAACTCGGTCAGCCAATGAGGATTGTTTGGAAACTGAAACTAGAAGTAGCCTAGGCGTGGCTCTATATTAAGCTCTGCAACTCTGCAGCTATGTGAAGCTCTGAGTCTGTCTATTGAAAATGAAACTGCTTCTCTCCTCTTGCTTGCCTGCTGAACTAAAGTAAAAGAGAAACTAACTTGCTTGCTTGCTGAATACTGGAGCTCTGCTCTGCACTTGCAACATGTTTCTGTCTGAGTTTGCTCCATGTTGGAGAAATCTACAACTGGTTTGTAAAATTTACTTCTTGTGTTTATAAAGACATTAAAGGAAGAATCAGCCATCTGTGTTTATTTTTCTGGTGCTGAATTAATGCTGCAAAACTCTGAACAAAATATATATATATATATATTTGTCAGATTCCACATTACATTTTCTCAATCGAGTGTCTGAATTCTGATCACTTGACTGCAAGAATGTTGCAATGGTCGTAAGTGTGAAAAAAATTGTCATGTTGCTTTTTACAGGGCCGTTGCAACCTTGAATGGTCATAAAATGAATTGTCGAGCACTATCTATACAGAGATCAGCTATTGTGATGATCCAAAGGGCGTGGCACAAAAGCAACAAAGTCATAAAAGTAGATAAAGTCCCTTTAATACCTCTAACTTGGCCTCCAATGTCTAGTTATCATCAGCTGGAGAAAAAAACTCTCCAAGAACAGTTTTTAAAGGGAAGAAATTCTGTCTGAACCCAAAGTACATCTAAATTATAAATAAAAACCAACACAAATTGTGCTGCAGCTATTAACGAGACAAAGCAGGATAAAGAATTGCAGACTTCAAAAAATAACAAAACACACACAGTTGGGAGGACACTGGAACCCAGATAAGACTTGACAAACAAAGATAATGCACACTTTGCTTCCATCAAGGTTCTATGTGCAAACACCCCCTTTATCCTGTTCTCCCAGCTGCTGCTAATGAAGGGAATCAGAGCCTTTTTCTCGCCCGTAACCCACGTTGCTCCCTTCTCTGTTCCTCCCTGCGTGCCCTAGGATGAAAAGGGGGGTGGGCCTGGGTCTTCCTCTGAATGCCTAGCCAGACTGTGCCCTTCTCCAGTTTCCTCCACAGCCACCAGAGCCACACTCCCACTCCCTGTCAGCTGCTCTATCTCTTCCTCAGAATCAGATTCCAACAGGGGCATAACAGCTATCCAAAGATGAGAAGGAAAAGCAAAGTAGTCCTCAACTTACAACAATTCATTTCAAAGTTACAACGGCATGGGGAAAAAAGTGACCTATGTCCGTTTTTCACACTTAATGCCCATTGCAGCCTCCCTGCACTCCAGTGTTTTATATGCGGAGTTGTCATTCGCTTGAACAACTGACTCGCATTTATGACGGTCTCAGCATCCCTGGCAGTCAACCCGAACCCCTTTTGTGACCTTCGGACGAGCTAAGTCCATGGGGAAACCAGATTCACTCAACAACCATGGGACTAATTTAAAACCTGCAGTGATTCAGTTAACAAATGTGGCAAAAAAAAAAAGTCATAAGACGGCGCAAACTACCTTAACAAATTTCTCAATTAAGAACAAAAATTTGGGGCTCCCTTGTGGTCGTACCTCAGTTGTGGGATTCAAAAACCTTTACTACCAGTTCTGTGGGAATGGCTTGGTGGGTGTGGCAGAAAAAGGATACTGCACAATCCCCATTTCCTCCCCATCCCACTAACCTGCTTTCCAGCTCCATTCTCCTGTACAGGGCAACAAAAGAAGACCCAGCCAATCAGCTGGGACTTGGGAGGCAGAGAATAGATGGGGGCGGGGCCAGTCAGAGGTGGGATTGGCTGATTCTCCGAACTACTCAAAATTTCCACTACCAGTTCTCCAGAACTGGTCAGAACTGGCTGAATACCACCTCTGGTAGGACTCATCTATTGAGTCTACATGAGTCTGCCTACCGAGATGGGGAGGACCGGTTGCTTTTGTGGTGTGGAGACAATAACTTGGTCCTCAACACCAATAAGACCAAGGAGCTTATAGTGGACTATAGAAGGAACAGATCAGACATCCAGCCCTTGCTTATCCATGGAGACCGAGTAGACCAAGTAGCCAGTTTTAAGTTTCTGGGTGTTACCCTAAAAAAGGACTGACCTGGAGTGCTCACGTTGCAGCCCTGGTCAAAAGGGCCCAGTAGAGTTTATTTGACCTGAGACTTCTCAGGAAACAATAACTGAATGAAAAACTGCTGGCAACCTTCTACAGAGGGTTAATGTCATTGCCCAGAGGATCATTGGCTGCCCTGTCCCCTCTTTGGAAGAGCTTTAAAGCTCCCGCTGCCTTAAGAAAGTTCAAAACATTCTCAAGAATAAATCTGAAAAATGTTGGAAATGTCATCAGATACCTGGCTCATATTACCATATGTGGTGGACTTGTGCGGACACTAGGAAATACTGGACTAAAATCCACATGTGGTTGGAAAAAATGACAAAGAAACATATAGACTTGAAACCAGAGATATTTTTATTGGGAATTTTACCTGATACATACAGTAAAGATTTAAAATATTTGATTGTAAATGTATTAACAGCAGCTAGGATTGTATTTGCTAAAAATTGGAAAAATGAGAAAATACCATCGCAGGAGAAAACTATTAAGAAAATATCGGAATGTGCTGAAATGAGTAGATTGACATTTGAAATTAGAGAACAAGAGGATAAATAATTTTACAAAATTTGGGACCTTTTCTATCAATGGTTAGATAATAAAATACAATAATAGAATATGTAGAATTTTAGAAAATAATGAATATATAAAGATGTATTTCTTTTCTTTTTTTGTTATTATATCTACAAAATGTCTTTAGGATAGATTTGGGGGGATTATATGAATTGTTATAAAATAAACTAAGTTAATTATAGTTATCTCACAAAATATGAATGAACAAAATTACAGTCAAATAATTGTTTAATAGTGATACTAGGGTATTCAATTTTTGATTGATAATATGAGTTATGATGCAATGTAACTGTAACTGAGACTATAAAATGGATGCAAAAAAAATTTGTCAACCAACCGACACATTGCTTGTACATTTATGATAGTAAGTTGGATGTTTGTATGTTTTGTTTGTTTTTGTTTGTCTTTAAAAACCAATAATACTTGCCAAAAAAAAAGAAAGAAAGTTCAAAACATTCTCAAAGATCCATCTCATCCTGGGCACCCTTTTTTTGAACTATTACCATCTGGCAGACGGTAGAGGATAATAAAAACAAGGACAGTTTCTATCTCAGGGCAGTAGCTCTGTTGAATTCTACTATAGAGTGCCATATTAATGCAATATCGGGAGTTTTCAATTCAATGTATAGAATGTGAAACAGGTGTGTTTGTGTTTATTTTCATAGTCATGATGTGCACTAAAGATGGTGTTTGATTTCATTGTATGAGTTACAATGAAAATAAAGTAAAGTAAACTAAACTAAATTCTGGACTACCTGTACTGGTTTCTTTAAGTGGTAGATCCACAGAAATGAACAGGTTTGTTCAACCAGATAAGCATTGGATCAAGAACATGCTTTCTGGGAGGTAGAGATGGATGAGATTAGTCACTGAACAGTCTGTTGCTCAAAGCGTGCACCTGGCCAAAAAAATAAATAAATGTTTCTACAGAAATCAAAAATAGTGTGCTTCGTATCTCTGATGAATCAGCGTTTATATTTAGATGAGGGCAGATGTTTAATTTTCTTCAGCATTTAAAGTCATATTGTTAACCTTTGTTTGCTTTTCATCAAAGGCTCTTTGCAAAAACACAGAATTTGTGAAAGGGGAAGGCAGGGAGAGTGGACAAAGAAAACCATTTGTGTTAAGTTCTGCGCATGAGCGCAAGGAACGGAGACGAGGCAGTGAACAGTGAACTTCAACTCTTTATTAATCATTCTGAACAGAGCAAAACCCTAGGGCAGCAGCAGCCCTTTTATAGGGCAGGCTGCTGACCTATTAGCCAATGAGAAACATGGAAGTGTTAAACCCTTGAACCAATGAGAGTAGCTCGTTAACAGCCAATCAGATTCCCCAGAATGGACCAATCCAATATCGCTATTATTGCCCAATCAGAAGTGCAGGATTAGAACCCTACTGTTTCTTAAGGTTTGTTAAAACTTTATTTAAGCGCTTTTATTAGTTCATAACACCCCTTCCCCCCGGGTTCCATTTGAGGGGTGCGGTGACGTAATCCCTAAGATATGTAGGTTGTTTTAACTGTCTATTGGATTTGCGTTGTCCCACCGGTTCCTGTCTGTAGTCCAGTTTTGGCGGGACGTTTTTGGACATATCTGGTACAGGTGGTTCCGCATCCTCACTGGATGACTCGGTGCCGCTAATGCTGTCGTTGTTGTCCTCCGATCTTTGCAGGCTTGCCTCCATTGAGGTATTCCTCTGTGGCGAGGACACTCCCCTCCCTGATTCTTCTTCATTTATCGTGCCCAATTGTTGACTTCCTTCGCTTCTGCTTTCCACCATCTTGAATTCGGTTTCTTCGACATCCCCTCCCCCCTCAGTTTGGGAGTCACAGGAGTCATGGGAACTGGGTTGTAGCCCAGAGCGAAGCTGATCTATATGGCATTTCCATATTTCTCTGTCACAGGTGGTTTGAATTACAGTTGCTTCGACCCATAATGGTTCGCCGGAGAGGTTTTTTGCGAAAACTAAGTCACCTACCTTGAACTCGCATCATTTTCCACTAGATCCACAGGGTTTCTCTGGCTCGTAGGATGGGTGAAGCTGGTCGAGGTGGAAACGGAGCTTGTGTTCAATCAACAGTTCAGCTGGAGTCTAGTTGGTGACACTGTGCAGAGTGATGTGTTGGAGTAGGAGTATTCTGTTTATTTTTTTGTCAATGTCCCCATAGTCCATTTTGTGGAGAGTTTTTTTAACAGATTGTACCATGCGCTCAGCCCTGCTGTTAGCCGCAGGGTGCGCTGGTGAAGTTAGCACATGGCGGATACCCCGGTCCGCTAAGTATTGTTCAAACGCCAGGGTGGTGAACTGGGGTCCGTTGTCGGAGACCAGAACGTCTGGCAGCCCGTGTGTTGCGAATAGCCTATTCAATTTTCGGATGACGGACTCAGTTGTAGTATACTTCATTTCGTGGATCTCGAGCCAGTTGGAATAGGCATCCACTGTTAGGAGGAACGTATGTCCTTTAGTAGGTCCCGCAAAGTCAATGTGGATGCGGGACCACGGCCCCCGGGGGGTTTCCCATTCTGTTGGAATTGCTCTAGGTGGGGCACTGCTGACTTCTTGGCACTTTAAACAAGTCTTTACCCAGGCTTCGATCTGTTTGTCAATGCCCGGCCACCATGCGTAGCTTCGTGCGAGCGTTTTCATACGCACGATGCCGGGGTGACCATCATGCAATGTTTTCAATACTGCTCATTGTAACCGCTCTGGGACGACGACTCTATCTCCCCATAGGATGCAGCCTTTTTGCGAAAAAAGTTCTGTTTGCCGGTTTCTGAAAGGCGTGAAGTCGTCAAGGGTTTGTTCTATTGGCCATCCTCATTCAACCCAGCTAAGAATTCGGGCCAAGACAGGATCTCATTTTGTTTCAATTGCAATGTCTCTGACTGTTAGCGGCGGTGACTGTAGCGTTTCAATCTGGAGTGTCGTAAGGGTTGGAGCTGGGTTGTCGACGGTTTCCGGAAGTTGGGTACAGCTCAATGCATCAGCGTGGGGAATGGCTTTCCCTGGGCGGTGTTGTAATTTATAGTTGTACGCAGCTAAAAACTCTGACCAGCGAGTCATTCTAGGTGACAATATATAGGGAGTTGGCTTGTCTCCCGCTATAATCCCAAGCAAAGGTTTGTGGTCGGTAACAATAGTAAAAACTCGTCCATATACATATTCATGAAACCGTTTCACAGCAGATACAACAGCAAGAGCCTCTTTGTCGATCTGGCTATAGTTACGTTCAGTCTTTGATAGGGTCCTTGAAAAATAGGCAACAGGGGCCTCACTACCATTTGGTAACACATGACTCAAAATGGCTCCTACTCCAAACGGTGACGCATCACATGTAATTGTTAAAGGCAGAGTCTCATTATACTGCATTAAAACAGCATCTGAGTTTAGTAAGTTTTTCACTTGTCGGAATGCGTGCTCCTCTCGGTGTCCCCAGACCCAGGTTGCTTTTTTGTCGAGAAGTCTATGGAGGGGCTCAGCTACGGTCGCTTTCTGGGGCAAGAAGATGTTGTAAAAGTTAATGAGCCCCAGGAAAGCTTGGAGATCAGTCCTATTTCTGGGTCTTGGGGTGTTTTTGATTGCCCTTAGTTTGCTATTAGTGGGGTGAATGCCTTGTTTATCAATTAGGTACCCCAGGAACTCTACTTTATCTGTACACAGTTGACATTTATTTTTTTTAACCTTAAGGCCAGAGTCTTTAAATTTCTGGAGAACCATTTTAAGACGTTTTTCTAGTATTTCTCTATTCGGGGCAGCAATTAAAATGTCATCAAAGTATGGCACGACCCCCTTGATCCCTTGCAAGAGTCTCTCCATCAGACTTTGAAAAATCCCTGGGGCTACGCTCACTCCAAATTGGAGTCGGTTGCACTTAAAGGCGCCTCGGTGCGTAACGATCGTCTGTGCCTCTGCGGGTTATTTTTATCTACAGGCAGTTGTTGGTACGCCTGTGCTAAATCCAATTTAGCGAAGACTTTTCCGTCCCCCAGGGAATGGAGAAGGTGTTGTACCACCGGCAACGGGTAAGTGTTCTGTTGAAGGGCATGATTAAGGGTGGCCCGGTAGTCCCCACAAATCCTTAACGATCCATCCGGTTTGATGGGTGTTACAATTGGGGCTTCCCAACGAGCGTGGTCAGTTGGTTCTAAAACACCCTGGGCTATTAATTTATCGAGCTGCTCGTCAATTTTTGGTTTAAGGGCAAAAGGTACCCGACAAGGCTTAAGGCGGATGGGGGCTACTTCAGGGTTAAGGTTAAATGATATCAGGGTCCCCTTGTACTCGCCTAGTTTGTCTGCAAAGACGTCCTGGAATTCCTGGACGATGGCCTCCTCCCAGTCATTGCTTCTGGTTTGGTAAATGCCGGCTACCTCGATCCCGAGTGGGGCGAACCATTTAAGGCCTAACAAGCTAGGCCGGTCACGGTCGACAATGGTCAGTGGTAATGATGCAGTACAATTTTTGAATGATACTTGGACTTGGCTGGATCCAACGACCGGAATTCGGTTCCCCTGATAATCTTTGAGTATGATTCTTTGGGTTCTGAGGTCTTGACGCTGGACGGCAGGAATTAATTGTTTAAGAGTCTTCCAGGAAACCATCAAGAGAGACAATCCTGAATCGACTTCCATCACACAAGGCTGGTTTTCGATGGCGACCTTCACTCAGATCTTCTTTGCATCTAGCGATGAGGCGTGACCAATTGTAATGGTTTGGTGTGTCTCTTCTCGTCTCGTTGAAATGGCCAGTGTTTTATTTCTGTAGGAGTGGTTTTTCCATTGGTGGTTCAAATGTTCCCGACTCACAGGACGATTCCCTGTGGTCTGGCGGTAGTTGTTTTCTCTCCGAGTTGGGCTGTCTCCTCGCTTGCTTCTACAGACCTTCCCGATGTGGCCTCTTTTCCCACAGAAATGGCAGAGCGCGTCGAAGAATTTGCAGTCTGATCGCGGGTGGTTTGCCCCACAACCCGCGCATTGGTCGGTAGTCTTTGATTCCGCTGGTGGCGTTGGTCACGTTCAGACCGGAGCCGGTTGACCTCCTCCTCATCACTTTCTGATGGCGATTGGAGGTCCTTGTGGTGGGTCACTGTTGTGTGCCTCTCCAGGCAAGTTGAGGTATCACTGGCGAGTTGACAGAGCGGTGCTTTGGTGCGGCGCATTTGGGCGGCCAACTTCCTGGTTGCTTCTGCTGCAGTAGTGTCCTTGATGACATCAGCAAGGTCGATGTCCCCTTTGGCCATGATCTTGCTCTGCGTCGAGTGGTCTTCTAATCCCAGAATTATTCGGTCTCTCAGAGCTTCTTCGAGGTCTGTAAACCCACAGAGGCCTCCCAGGTTCCGGAGATCCGCGATGAAATCTGCAATGCTCTCTCCTTTCCGCTGGCCCCTCTGGTAAAATTCATGTCTTCGGACAAGCGTTGGTATGGTGGGTGCATAGTGGGCCCGTAGAAGTGGTGCGAGGACATCCCAGTCCATGGTTTTCATCTCAGCCGGTTTCACTAGTGCCTTGGCCATCTTAAAGAAAACAGGCCCGCACTGGGTCAGGAACACTGCTCGCTTTTTCCCGTAGTGGCATCCTTCAAGTTGTTGGTCTCCAGAAACATCTGGAACCGGTCTATGTACGAGTCCCAGTCTTCTTGTGCTGGGTCAAATGGAGCAGGTGGTATGGCGCCGCCGGACATGGTTTCCGTTGTCAATGCGCCTTCAGCCACGTGCTCTGTTTGGTGCTCTGTAGTGTTCAGTCAGCTCTGATGTCTCCGCATCCCATCCTCATCGCCAGTGTTAAGTTCTGTGCATGGGCACAAGGAACAGAGACGAGACAGTGAACAGTGAACTTCAACTCTTTATTAATCATCGTGAACAGAGCAAAAACACTAGGGCAGCAGCAGCCCTTTTATAGGGCAGGCTGCTGACCTATTAGCCAATGAGAAACATGGAAGTGTTAAACCCTTGAACCAATGAGAGTGGTTCGTTAACAGCCAATCAGATTCCCCAGAATGGACCAATCCGATATCGCTATTATCGGCCAATCAGAAGTGCAGGATTAGAACCCTGCTTTTTCTTAAGGTTTGTTAAAACTTTATTTAAGCATTTTTATTAGTTCATAACAATTTGGATACATAAAAAGAGATGAAAGGTAGTTTTCAGAATGATAATCCATTGACCTCTCGGTCCTTCTGCAAGCCGCTGGTGCCATCGACACAAGCTAGCCTTGCCGCTTTCTGGATTACCTGGCAAAGCCATTGAGACACTCCTAAGTTAACTGTGAGGAGATCTACCTTTTCAAGTGACTCTGTTGTGGTCCGACAGCAACCAGCAGAGCTGGTGGCAGATTCGGACAGTGAGCAGGTTGGGGAGGAACGTGGGCCAGTCCTGGAGTCTGGGGAAGGCTCTAATGAGGGCTCTGCATCAGAGGCAGAAATGGGGCCTGGGCCATCTGATGGTTATCAGCTGCCTTTGGAGTCAGAGATCAGTGAGGCAGAAGAACAGCTGAAGCCTGTTCCCAGTGTGCAGATGTGCAGAGCTGCCAGAAGAAGAAAACAGCTGAAGAACAAGGGCCGAGTAAAGCCACGGGTAGCCAGTGAATGGCCCCTCCCTTAGAGAATAAAAGAGGGCAAAAGGGGGGTCTTTGCAGGAGACAATTAGTTCATTCTGGCATGCTTGCCAAGTATTGCAGCATCTGAAAGATATTGGCCTGGCCCATCTCCAAGCCTGATAAAGGTCTGTAATTGGGTACTATCTTGAAAAATTGTTGGCCGGGACTTGAGAGGAAACTCCTTGTCAATTAAACAAAAGAAGTTTATTGGATGAGGATTCAGCTTCATACTGTTGGGGAAACCTAAGTCAGAACAGACTTCCAGAAGTAACAGATGGAAGCTTATCAAGGAGAGAACCAACCTAGAACTAAGGAGAAATTTCCTAAGATGAAGAACAATTAATCAGTGAAATGGCTTACCTTCAGAACTTGTGGGTGCTTCATCACTGGAGGCTTTCAAGAAGAGATTGGACAACCATGGGGATCAAATGGCTATAGGATCTCCTGTTTGAGCAGGTGGTCATGAATGGTATAGCATCCAGGAATCTGCAGAACAGCCTTCTCCAACCTCAATCAGGTTGCCCAAGACATTTATCCAAGAAGAAGTTCTTGATTGGTCTAATTCTTCTATTGGAACTCCTGCATTGTGGATCTGGAATCCACAATAACAGAATAACAGAATTGGGAGGGACCTTGGTGGTCTTCTAGTCCAACCCCCTGCTCAGGCAAGAAGCCCTATTCCATTTCAGACAAATGGTTGCTCCAGTCTCTTCTTGAAAACTTCCATTGTTGGAGCATCCACAACTTCTGAAGGCAAGACGTTCCACTGATGAATTGTTCTCTCTGTTAGGAAATTTCTCCTTAGTTCTAGGTTGCTTTTCTCCTTGATTAGTTTCCATCCATTGCTTCTTGTCCTGCTTTAGAGAATAAGTTAGCCCCCTTCTTTGTGGAAGCCCCTGAGATATGGGAACACTGCTATCATGTCATCACTAGTCCTTTTCATTAAACTAGACATACCCAATCCCAGCAACCATTCTTTATATAGCCTCCAGTCCCCTAATCCTCTTTGTTGCTCTTCTCTGCACTCTTTCCAGAGTCTCAACATCTTTTTTACATCGCTCCTGACGACCAAAACTGGATGTAGTATTGTTGGGAGTTTATAGCAAACCAGCCAGCACACAAACAAATGTGTTCAGCAGGATTCATTATATAGAAGAAACTTCTTTATATACAATAATATAAAACATGATGCATGTATACAATACCAATGCAGCCCTTGCAACGTGGTAGAGAGAAGAAGAAGTAGCAAGTACAAGAACAAGCCAGCAAAGACAAAATGGACTCTTTTATACATGGAACAGTTAAGCTAAGCCACACCAAGCTGTCTCGCATGGCTCACACAACCAATCCTGTGTCTCAGTCACCGAACAGTCCCCATTGGCTGACTTGTTGCTATGGCCATTCCAGTTCATGAATTCTTATACACTGACAAGTATTCCAAGTGTGGCCTTGCCAAGGCATTATAATGTGACATTAACACTTCATGTGATCTTGATTCTATGCTGCAACCGTCATAAATACGAGCCAGTTGCCAAGTGTTCAAATTTTGATCATGACACAACAGTCATAACTATGAAAAATGATATTAATCAGTTGCCAATCATCTGAATTTTGATCACATGACCACAGGGATTCCCTAACAGTTATAAGGGTGAAAAAATGAGCATAAGTCACTTTTTTCAATGCCATTGTAACTTTCAACGGTCACTAAATGAACTGTTGTAATTCGAGATCTATCTCTACTCCCCCCAGCTGGTCTCTGACCAAGATGGCAGTTAAGAAAACATAATATGTACATAAATAAATAAATAAACTTCCATTACCTTCTGCAGGATATACACAGCTTCACTGCAGGAAGAATTCAACTTCGCAGTTTTTAGATTTTTTAAAAAAATTAGAACTGGTTCTGTTCTTTTTCACTTCTGCTTATAAAGATATCAGTGCCATAAATACTGTCGCTTTGGCCACTGGCTCCATCTTAAAATCCCCATACGGGCTTTTACAGGTGTCAAGAATGTGACAAAGAAGATAAGCTACATTTGCCTGTTTAGCTTAACCATTGGAAGATATGTGCATTTTTATTACATGTTTACAAAGAGATGCCACATCTTTTTACAAGAACTTTTCCCTTCGTTCTCTCTTCTTCACCTCCGGTCTCCCTTTTCTTCTCTCTCTCTCTCTCTCCCCCCCCCCTCTCTCTCCCTCCCTCCCTCCCTCCCTCTCTCTCTCTCTGATAACTTTCCTCTTTCCTTCTTATGGTACAAAATGGAGTCAGAAGGATTTATGAAGGGGTGGGATTTGGCAGTTCACCAAACCAGCCATAACGTTAGCAATGGGTCCACCCAAACCTGGGCGAACGCATAGCAGCCCATCCCTGGATTAGCCCTCACTTAGGATCCAAACCAGGACAAAGCCATTAAAACACAATAGGAATTGCCCACAGAACACAAGCGTCTTCATTACATTGCATCACCCAGCAAGCTTCAACCAAACATATCTCAGACAACCTCAGCTATGACCACTGCTTAGCCCCATGGGAGTTTGACAGCAGCCAATAGAATATGTTTCTTGCACAGGAACAGGAAGCTCAAGGACAAGGCCCAAGAGTGGGTATAAACAACCCTCACTCTCCAGTCCATGTGCTCAGCTGCCCAGGACCTCAAACTCACATGGTCCTGTCCATCAATAAACCATCTTTCCAATGAGCCTCCATGTTTCCAGTGTCTTTCTTCCCAGCTGGAACTGAACCAGATGGATATGTCTTCCAACACTTCCTAGAGAAGTGGCCTCCAATGTTTTGGGCACCAGGAAGGAAGGAAGGAAGGAAGGAAGGAAGGAAGGAAGGAAGGAAGGAAGGAAGGAAGGAAGGAAGGAAGGAAGGAAGGAAGGAAGGAAGGAAGGAAGGAAATGGAATGGTAATGAGGGAGTAGAGAATAGAATAGAATAGAATAGAATAGAAAATTGAATGAGAATAGAAAAGAATAAAATAAAATGAGAGTAGAGTAGAATAGAATAAAATAGGAAATTGAATGAGAATAGAATAGAATAGAATAGAATAGAATAGAATAGAATAGAATAGAATAGAATAGAATAGAATAGAATAGAATGAGGGAGTAGAATAGAGTAGAGTAAAGTAGAGAAAAGAAAAGCAGAGAACAGAACAGAATAATAATGAGGAAGTAGAGTAGAGTAGAGTAGAGTGGAGTAGAGTAGAATAGAGTAGAGAACAGAACAGAACAGAACAGAACAGAACAGAACAGAACAGAATAGAATATTGGCCAAGTGTGATTAGACACACAAGTAATTTGTTTCCCATGCGTAAACTCTCAATGTACATACAACAATAGCGATAGATCATTAACATCATCATTGTAAAATACATTTATATTCCTCATAAAACATTAGATACAACACTTAGTGATTGTCATGGAAAGAAAGAAAAAGAAAGAAAGAAAGAAAGAAAGTGTTATGTTCTGTGCATGGGCACTAAGGAGGAGACGAGCCGGTGAACAGTGAACTTCAAACTCTTTATTTACATGTGTAACAGCTCAGCTCTATGGCCGCAACGGCCCCCTTTATATAGGCAAGCTCTTGAGTATTTAACCAATGAAAACACAGGGAGCGCTAGCTCCGTTAACCAATGGGAGAGGCTCGTTAATAGCCAATCAGATTCTCCTGAACGGACCAATCCGATGTCGCTATTATCGGCCAATCAGAAGTGCAGGGCCAGAACCCTGCACTTTATTTCAAGCTCTTAATAATCTTTATTCAAGTACTTTTATTAATTCACAACACCCCTTCCCCCCGGGTTTCGTTTAATGGGTGCAGTCACGTAGTCTTTGAGGTAGGCAGGTTGTTTTGATTGTCTATTTTATTTACGTTGTTCTCCCGGTATTTGGCTACAGTCTTGTTGGGGTAGGACGTTATCTGGTGAAGAGGGTGCCTCCAATTCCGCTTTCGAATTTTCGTTGCCGCTAATGTTCTCGGCATCTCCTTGAAGCGAGCTCACCCCCATCCCCAATCCTTCTTCACGTGTTGCCTCTGAGTGGTCATTACTTCCGCTTAAGCTTTCTGCCGTTTCAAATTCAGCTTCCTCGGTATCTCCTCCCCCTTCGGTTTGGAAGTCAGGGGACTCGGAGATCCCCGACTGTAGCTTTGAACGCAGCTGATCAATATGGCGCTTCCATATTCTATCATCGCGACATCTCATGCAGTACGATCTGGGGCTGGTTACTTGGACTACAGTTGCCTTGATCCACAACGGATCGCCCGAAAAGATCCTAGCGAAAACCAAGTCGCCTACCTGGAAGTTACGGCATTTCCCACTGGATCCGTGTGGTTTTTCAGGTTCATATGATGGGTGCAGACGGTCGAGGTGGGAGCAGAGTTTCCACCCCATCAATAACTCGGCAGGAGTTTTGTTGGTGACGCTGTGCGGAGTGATATGCTGCAAAAGGAGTATCCGCTTAATCTTGTCTTCTATATCACCATAGTCCATTTTATGCAAGGTTTTCTTGACGAATTGTACCATGCGCTCGGCCCTTCGGTTGGCCGCAGGATGCACCAGCAAAGTCAGCGCATGGCGAATACCGAGGTCCGCCAGGTACTGTTCAAAGGACAGCGCGGTAAATTGGGGACCGTTCTCGGATACCAGAACGTCTGGTAATCTGTGTGTCGCAAAGAGTCTATCTAGTTTCCTGATGACTGATTCGGTTGTTGTATTTCTCATCTCATGGATTTCAAGCCAGTTCGAGTAGGCATCCACCGTTAATAAAAATGTGTGTCCTTTGGTAGGTCTCGCAAAGTCCAGATGAATACGGGACCATGGTCCCCTCGATGTTTCCCATTCAGTCGGGGTTGCTTTCGGAGGGGCGTTGCTTACTTCCTGGCATTTGTGACAAGCTTTTACCCATGTCTCGATCTGCTTGTCGATACCCGGCCACCCCGCCGAGCTTCGTGTGAGGGCTTTCATGCGCACGATGCCGGGGTGGCCATCGTGCAAGGTTCTTAGTATCGCTCGTCGTAACCGCTCTGGGACAATGACTCTATCACTCCAGATAATGCAGCCCTACTGGGAAAATAGTTCCGTTTGTCGATTCTTGAATGGGATGTAGTCGTCAGGTATCTGGTCCAATGGCCATCCACGCTCGACCCAACTGAGGACTCATGCTAAAATGGGGTCGCGTTTCGTTTCAATCGCGATATCTCGGGCTGTTAGTGGCGGTGTTCGAAGTGTCTCGATCTGCAGTGTTGAAACTGTCGGAGCGGGGTCATCAATGGTCTCCGGAAGTGGTGCATGGCTTAATGCGTCGACGTGGGGAATGGCCTTCCCCAGGCGATGTTGCAACTTGTAATTATACGCAGCCAAGAATTCTGAGCAGCGAGTCATTCTGGGAGATAATATATACGGTGTTGGCCTATCTCCCGCTATTATTCCAAGCAAAGGTTTGTGGTCAGTCACTATAGTAAAGGCTTGGCCATACACATATTCATGAAATCTCTTAACAGCAGACACAAGAGCAAGGGCCTCTTTATCAATTTGACTGAAATTGCGTTCTGCTTTTGATAACGTCTTTGAGAAATAGGCAACAGGGGCTTCACTACTGTTTGGCAATACGTGGCTCAAAATGGTGCCCACTCCAAATGGTGATGCATCACACGTGATCGTTAAAGGCAAAGTCTCGTTATACTGCATCAAAACAGCATCAGAAGTCAATAAATTTTTCACATGTCGAAATGCCTGCTCCTCTCTGTGTCCCCATACCCAGGTTGCTTTTTTGTCCAACAAACAATGTAGGGGTTCGGCTACGGTTGCTTTGTGAGGCAGGAAAACGTTATAAAAATTGATAAGGCCGAGAAAAGTCTGGAGGTCGGCCTTATTTTGGGGCTTTGGGGCGTTTTTGATTGCCCTAAGTTTGCTATCGGTGGGGTGAATGCCTTGACTATCAATTAAATATCCTAAAAATTCTGCACGATCCGTACATAGTTGACACTTGTTTTTTTTAACTTTGAGACCTGAGTCTTTAAATCTCTGGAGAACCAATCCCAGGCGATCCTTTAGTATTTTCCTAGTCGGGGCAGCGATTAACACATCCTCAAAATATGGGACAACGCCTTTTATCCCTTGTAATAGTCTTTCCATCAAACTTTGAAAGATTCCCGGGGCTACGCTTACTCCGAACTGGAGTTGGTTTTATTTAAACGCACCTCGGTGCGTAACGATCATTTGGACCTCTGCCGTTTTTTTGTCTACAGGCAGTTGTTGGTATGCATGGGCTAAGTCTAGTTTAGCGAAGACTTTTCCGCCCACCAGGGAATGGAGGAGGTGTTGCACCACCGGTACCGGGTAAGCGTTTTGTTGAAAGGCGTGGTTCAGGGTGGCTCGGTAGTCCCCACAAATTCTTATCGATCCATCCGGCTTGATGGGTGTCACGATTGGGGTTTCCCAGGGAGAGTGATCGGTTGGTTCTAACACACCCTGGGCTATTAATTTATCAAGCTGCTCATCAATCTTTGGTTTAAGGGCAAATGGAACTCGACGAGGCTTAAGGTGGATGGGAGCTATTTCGGGATTGAGGTTAAATGATATCGGGGTCCCCTTGTACTCGCCTAGTTTTTCTGCAAAGACATCCTGGAATTCTTGGACGAGGTCCTCTTCCCAGTTGCTGCTGCAGGTTCAGTGAATGCCGGCCAATTCAATTCCGAGTGGAGCGAACCATTGGAGGCCTAACAAACTAGGCCGATCCCTGTCGATTACAGTCAGGGGTAGGAATGCTGTACGGTTTTTAAACGATACCCCGACTCGGCTGGATCCAACGACCGGAATTCAATTTCCATGATAGTCTTTGAGTATGAGTCTTTGGAATCTGAGGTCTTGCCGCTGGACAGTAGGGATGAGCTGCTTGAGGGTCTTCCAGGAAACCATCAAGAGGGATGATCCTGAATCGACTTCCATCAGGCAGGGCTGGTTTTCGATGGCCACTTTCACTCAGATCTTCTTGGCATCAAGAGATGAGGCGTGACCGATCGTGATAGTTTGGTGAGCCTCTTCTCGCTTCGTTGAGTGGTTTAGGGTTTTGTTTCTGTAGGAGTGGTTGTTCCATTGGTGGTTCATGGGTTCTCGCTTTACAGGACGGCTTCCTGTCAGTTGGCGATAGTTAGCCCCCCTCGAGGGCTGGCTGGGTCCTTGCTTGCTTCTACAGACCCATCCGATATGGCCTCTTTTCCCACACACATTGCAGAGCGCGTCGAGGAATTTGCATTCTGACCGGGGGTGGCTTGCTCCACAACCAGCGCATTGGTACTGCAATTTCTGGTGTTGGTCTCGTTCAGACTGAAGTCGGTGGACCTCTTCTTCATCGCTTTCTGATGATGATTTGAGGTCCTCGTGGTGGGCTGTCGTAGGCTGTCCTTCTGACTGAGGTGAAATTTCGCGGGAGAGTTGGCGAAGCGGGGCGTGGGTGCAGCGCATTCAGGCAGCCGACTTCCTGGCTGCTTTTGCTGCAGTAGCTTCAGCGATGGCATCTTTAAGGCTAATGTCGCCTTTCACCATCAGCTTACTCTGTGTGCCTGGAGCATCTAATCCCAGAACTATTCGGACTCTCAGTGCTTCTTCTAGGTCGGCAAACTCGCATAGGCCTCCCAGATTCCAGAGATCCGCTATGAAATCAGCAACACTTTTGCCCTTCCGTTGACTTCTCTGGTAAAATTCATGCCTTCTAACAAGCGTTGGCACAGTCGGTGCATAGTGGGCCCTCAGCAGGGGTTCGAGGACGTCCCAGCCCATAGACTTTACTTCTGCCAGTTTCGCTAGTGCCTTGGCCATCTTGAATACAGTCAGCCCGCAATGAGTTAGGAATACCACCCGTTTCTTTCTGGAAGTGGCATCCTTCAAATTGTTGGTCTCCAGAAACATCTGGAAATGATCCATATATGAGTCCCAGTCTTCTTGCGCTGGGTCAAATGGAGCGGGTGGTATGACGCCGCCGGACATGGTTCCGCTGTTGGTGCATTTCAGCCACGTGCTCTGTTATCGTTCTTCATCGTTCAGTCAGCTCTGACTTCTCCACATCCCACCCTCGTCGCCAGTGTTATGTTCTGTGCATGGGCACTAAGGAGGAGACGAGCCGGTGAACAGTGAACTTCAAACTCTTTATTTACATGTGTAACAGCTCAGCTCTATGGCCACAACGGTCCCCTTTATATAGGCAAGCTCTTGAGTATTTAACCAATGAAAACACAGGGAGCGCTAGCTCCGTTAACCAATGGGAGAGGCTCGTTAATAACCAATCAGATTCTCCTGAACGGACCAATCCGATGTCGCTATTATCGGCCAATCAGAAGTGCAGGGTCAGAACCCTGCACTTTACTTCAAGCTCTTAATAATCTTTATTCAAGTACTTTTATTAATTCACAACAGAAAGAAAGAAAGAAAGAAAGAAAGAAAGAAAGAAAGAAAGAAAGAAAGAAAGAAAGAAAGAAAGAAAGAAAGAAAGAAAGAAACTTTCATACAATCACTGTAGTGTGTGGGGTCTGACTGTTATCAAGGCTACCTGGCCCATTTCCAAAATGCCGGGCGCAAGTGAAACCCCAGAGATAAAGCCATATTCGGGGCAATTCCTGTCCCACGGAAGGTCAAATCTCTGCTGATAACATTTTTGAGAAGGTCAAATCCCCAGTTGAGAATTAACAGCTGCTAAGTGGTACTAATGTCTTCAGCTGAAATCGCTTCCACTTCCTTTGATAAAGCAACAATAGAAATATCTTTTGAACATCCCGTTCGTTCCTACCCGTTAAACTTTAACTTGCAAGTTAAAACAGGAAGGGTAATAAATCATTTTTTAAAAACAAAGAGAGAAAGAGATGAAAGGAAAAATAAGGGAGGAGAAGGAGCAACTCAGCTAGCATGAAAAGCATGAAAATGTGGACACATTTTCTGTTGAATAAAGACCCTGCCAAACCCAAATTATATTAAAATTGATGGTTTGGGTATAACTTAACAACAAGAAAATGGTCATCCAGCTTTAAACAACTGCATTGAAGGCTACTGAGGAATAAAAAGGTTTACAACCATTCATTAATTAGTGACTATTCAAAGTTACAACAGCACTGGGTGACTTATAGCCGGTTTCACACTTACAACTGGGGCAGCATCCCCACAATGCTTGGTGTGATGACCCAAAGGGGCGGGGCACAAAGGCAACACAGTCAGATAATCAATAGGAGTCCCTTTATTAGCTCCAACTTTGCCCCCAATGTCCTGGTTACCTTCTGGCTGGAGAAAAACTCTCCCAGGAACAGCCTTTGGCTGCAGAGAATCAAGTCCAAAATATGGTCAACAAAAACTGTAACTATAAGTCCAATCAAGGCAAGATGAGGTAATTAGTCTGGCAGGGCAAGAGAAGGAATTCCAGACCTGAAGGAACAGGAGTAATTCAACATGGTTGGGAGGATGCCAGGAATGTAGATAACCAAAGTCAACACAAGATAAACTCACATTTGTTCCCAGCAGACGCCTCACTCAGCTTACATCTCTTTTAAACTCTCATTCCCAGATGCGACTAATGAAGGAAATCAGGACCCTTTCCTCCCCGTAATCCACGCAATCTACGTTGCTCCCTTCTCCATTATTCCCTGCGTGCCCTAGAATGAAGAGGGGGTGGGCCTGGTTCTACCTCTTCTCTGCTCTGCCCAGCCAGACTTTGCCCTTCCTCAGTTTCCTCCACATCCAATGGAGCCACACTCCCACTCCCTGTAAGCTGTTCGTCTTCCTCTTCGGATTCAGGCTCTGACAGGGGCATGATACTTGGCAACCAGCAATGCATTTTTGACAATTGCAATGTCCTGAGGTCCCGTGATCACCATTTGAAACCTTCCCAATAATCTTCGGAGAAGCAAAGCCAATGGGGGGAAATTGGATTTGGTTAACGACCAGCTAATTCACTTAACAACTGCTATGATTCAACCGTGCCAAACAAAAAACCCTATAAAACTCTATAAAATTGAGGATGACTCACCTTGCCTAACAGTAGAAATGCAGGTCCCAGATAGTGGCCATAACTCGAGGAGTACCCACCTATATGCTATGAATAAAGAAGGTTTTGATTTAAGCATCTCTTATGCCATCCAACCACAGGTAGTCCTCGACTTACCACAATGGAGCCCAACATTTCTGTTGCTAAGCAAAACACCAGTGAATTTTGTTCCATTTAATGACCTTTCTTGTCACAGTTGTTAAGGGAATCACTGCAGTTGTGAATTAGTAACATGGCTGTTTATTGAATCTGGCTTCCCCATTGAGAGAATGGAATGGAATGGAATGGAATAGCAGAGTTGGAAGGGGATATGATCTCCTTCTTAAGCAGGGGGTTGGACTAGAAGACCTCCAAGATCCCTTCCAACTCGACTATTCTGTTATTATAAAGTCCTAACAAATTTCACACTTATATCAACATGAGTTTACACATTAAAATGGCTTTTTTGAGTGTTGTAGGAATAGCCATTCCAGGGTCACTTCAAATCCTGCGAGGAACAGCATATAAATGTAATGAATACTAATAAATGAATGACAATATGAACATCAGTAATACATATATATCAGTCAGCTGAATCTGAAGAATATAAATCACCTGAAGAAAATTCAGGTGATAGCCAACTGGGCAGGACTGCATTTTAAAATTAATTTTCATAACTAATCCTACGTTGAAGCAATTAAAAAGGAATATAACAGGAAACATGCGAATCAATCTTTCCACTGGGGAAAAGTAAACACAATTAGTTGCAATTATTGGGAAATAAATCTAGAGTAAGGTTTTCATCATGTTATGCTTTTTGCAATTTTCAATTTCCCAAGGATATATATAAAAAGATATTCATGTGTTCTCTCAAAATTTAAATATCAGCTCATAAAACTGTGCGGTGGCTAATCTTCCTTCAACTTTTGCAGTGATAAATGTTTTCTTATCCCAGTTAATTAATAATTCCTATCATCATGGGTAACTTATTGAGAATAAACCTAGCGGTCTTACAGCATAGCGGAATAAATTGTATTGAGATCCTCCTCGTGTGGCATGGCCTCATGATAGAAATAAATTTTCAGAGCATATCTATTTCTGTGGTGTGTTGTGGTTTGCCGGCAGCAGGTGTGGACCACTGAGGTCTCGGAGAGTGAGGACTTAGATGAGGGGCCTGCGTGTGATGCAGGGATGGGGCCAGGACCATCAGGGAGTGGAGCGCTGCCTTTGGAGATTGTGGAGGCTGGCAGCAGTGAGGAAGAGGTTCCTGAGGAGCCTGTGCCCAGTGCACGTGCATGCAGGGCTGCTCAAAGGAAAAAGCAACTGCAGCAGCACGGGCGACTCAGGAGTAAGGCTGCAAGGTAGTGGCCCCTCCCTGAGAAGATAAAAGCCAGCTGAGAAACTGCAGTTCTTTGCAGAAAGCAAAGAAGTTTGATACTGGAGCCTGGTGGACGTTAGGAATATCTGAGTTGGTGTTTGGAGACTCTTTGATTTATTGTTTAGATACTTTATCTGGTGTTCTTGGCAGCCTTGCAAAAACTTGGCAAGGCTCTTCCTTGTCGGAGCTAATTAGTTGGAAGCAGCCTTTTATCTATGAAGGAACAGGATTCATAAATGAAACAGGAAAAGGTTGTGCTGTTGCCTTTGTCTTGTGCTTGCTCTCTTGGAACCAGGTTTGGGTCAGAACCCGATGGCACAGTGATGAGAGAATGTACATAGAACACAGAATAATACAGTTGGAAGGGGCGTTGGAAGTCTTCTCCTCCAACCCCTGCTCAAACAGGAGACTTTATAGCCTATACCATTTCAGACAAATGGTTTTCCAGTTTCTTTTTGAAAGCGTCCAGTGATGACCCAGAACTTCAGTGACCCACAACCTCTAAAGACAAGCTAATCCATTGGTTGGTTGATCTCACTGTCAGGAAGTTCCTCCTTAGTTCCAGGTTGCTTCTCTCCTTGATTAGATTGCCATCCGTTGCTTCTTGCCCGGCCTTCAGGCGCTTTGGAGAAGAGATGGACTCCCTCTTTTCTGCAATAACCCCTCAGATATTATCAATCAATCTGAATAGAGCCAGAAGAGACCTTGGAGGCCTTCTAGTCCAGGGGTCGCCAACCTTTTGGAGCTCAGGGACCACCAAACTCATAATTTTAAATCCCGCGGACCAGAGACCCTGGGAAAGTCCCCCAAAAAGTCTGCAAGAAAATTCCCCACCCCGTTTTCCTATCAATCGATCAATCGTTCTTTGAGACTGCAGGATACCATCTCCAGCTCCATTCTCAGGGAGAGAGAGAGACTTTGGGCTTCATGCAAGGAAAGCAGCAGAAGTCTTTCTTTATCTCCCCCAAACTCTGCCAGAAATTAGTCTTTGTGAGACTTGTTGCCCCGGCGCAGCCTCTTGGAGCAGGAGGCCTTGCAGGGTCCCAAAGACTCATTTCTGGCGGAGTTTGGGGGAGAGAAAGAAAGACTTTTGCTGCTTTCCTTGCATGCAGCCAAAAGCAGAAGAAGAAAGAAGCGGAAAGAAGCAGCCCGGTGGCCAGGCTGAGTGCGTGGGGTGCGTGGGGCAAGTTCTCCCCCTCTGCCCTTTCCCCTTCCCCTCTCTACCTCGTGTTCTTCACAATGCAAGCAACGCAAGCCTTGAATTCCCGTGAGCCATGTGGGCAGCCCAGCCTTGTGTTCCCACACAGCCTGCTTTGGGGGTGACATTTCTCTGCAGACCACCAATATTTTCTCGTGGATCACCAGTGGTCCCTGGCCCACTGGTTGGCGACCACTGCTCTGGTCCACCCTAGTTCAAGCAGAGCCCCAATAACATTGGAATACTGCTATGTTTCCTGTAATTCTTCTTTTCATTAGACTAGAATTAGAACAGAATAGAGATGGAAGGGACTGTCGAGGATTCTCGAGTCAGAAAGAAGGCTGTGAAAATATCTACAGACCCCTCACATCCCGGACATAAACTTTTTCAACTTTTTCCCTCAAAAGGAGCCCTGCACACCAGAACAACTAGACACAAGGACAGGTTTTTCCGGAATGCCATCATTCTGCTAAACAAATAGTTCCCTCAACACTATTCAACTATTTACAAAGTCTGCACTACTATCACTACTAATCTTCTCATCACCTCTTAACACCCATCCCCTCCCACTTGTGACTGTATGACTGTAACTTTGTTGCTTGTATCCTAATGATTTTTATGGACTGTTTCCTAGTATTATTTGATTGCTTATTGTACCCTATGACTATTATTAAGTGTTCTACCAGATGATTTTTGACTCTTGACAAATGTATCTTTTCTTTTATGTACCCTGAGAGCATTTGCACCAAGACAAATTCCTTGTGTGTCCAATCACACTTGGCCAATAAAAGAATTCTAATTCTAATTCTAAAAGGGATTAGACATATTAATAAAGTAATAAGAGGAATTAATGTAATAGATATACTAGATTGTATTTATATTGCGCATATGGGAATGTGATTACTGTTAAGTTGTTAAGATGGACAAGAAGAATATTGTAAATAATGGATAAGTAATTTGAAATATGTACCTAATTGATGCATAATTAAAATGGAATGGTTTTTCTTGTATATATATTTTTTAAAAAACTTATGTAACCATGTAAGTGTGAAAAGCAGCCATAAGTCACTTTTTTCAGTACCATTGTAACTTCTCTGACAATTAGGACAATTAACCAGTGGAACAACTTGTCTCCAGATGTTGTGAATGCTCCAACACTGGAAATTTTTAAAAAGATGTTGGATAACTATTTGTCTGAAGTGGTGTAGGGTTTCCTGCCTAGGCAGGGGGTTGGACTAGAAGACCTCCAAGGTTCCTGTTATGTTCTGTGCATGGGTGCAAGGATGGAGACGAGCCAGTGAAACAGTGAACTTCAAACTCTTTATTTACATGTGAAAACAGCTCAGCTCAATGGCCATGATGGGCCCCTTTATATAGGCAACTCTTAACTTATTTAACCAATGAAAACACAGGGAGTGCTAGCTCCATTAACCAATGGGAGAGGGTCGTTAATAGCCAATCAGATTCTCCTGAACGGACCAATCTGATGTCGCTATTATCAGCCAATCAGAAGTGCAGGGCCAGAGCCCTGCACTTTGCTTCAAGCTCTTAATAATCTTTATTAAGTATTTATTGATTCACAACACCCCTTCCCCCGGGTTCCGTTTAAGGGGTGCGGTCACATAGTCTTTGAGGTAGGCAGGTTGTTTTGATTGTCTATTAGATTTTCGTTGTCCTCCTGGTATTTGGCTACAGTCTTGTTGGGGTAGGACGTTATCTGGTGAAGAGGGTGCCTCCCATTCCGCATCCGAATTTTCGTCGTCGCTACTGCTCTCGGCATCTCTTTGAGGCAAGGCCACCCCCATTCCGGATCCATCACGTGCTGCCTCTGAGCGGTCATTACTACCACTTAAACTTTCTGCCGCTTCGAATTCAGCTTCCTCGCTATCTCCTCCCCCCTCGGTTTGGAAATCAGGGGGCTTGGAGATCCCCGACTGTAGCCTTGAACGCAGCTGATCAATATGGCGCTTCCATATTCTATCGTCGTGACATTTCACGCAGTACGATCTAGGGCCGGTTACTTGTACTATAGTTGCCTCGACCCACAACAGATCGCCCGAAAAGTTCCTAGCGAAAAGCAAATCGCCTACCTGGAAATTGCGACATTTCCCGCTGGAATCGTGTGGTTTTTCAGGTTCATATGATGGATGTAGATGGCCGAGGTGGGAGCGGAGCTTCCGTCCCATTAATAACTCGGCGGGAGTTTTATTGGTGACACTGTGCGGAGTGATATGCTGCAAAAGGAGTATCTGGTTAATCTTGTCTTCTATATCGCCATAGTTCATTTTATGCAAGGTTTTCTTGATGAATTCTACCATGTGCTCGGCCCTTCTGTTGGCCGCAGGATGCGCCGGCGAAGTTAGCGCATGTCAAATACCACGGTCTGCCAGGTACTGTTCGAAGGACAGCGTGGTAAATTGAGGCCCGTTGTCGGATACTAGAATGTCTGGTAATCTGTGTGTCGCAAAGAGTCTGTCTAGTTTCCTGATGACTGATTCGGTCATTGTATTCCTCATTTCATGGATTTCAAGCCAGTTCGAGTAGGCATCCACCGTTAATAAGAATGTGTGTCCCTTGGTGGGACCCGCAAAGTCCAGATGAATATGGGACCATGGTCCCCTCGGTGTTTCCCATTCAGTTGGGGTTGCTTTCGGCGGGGCGTTGCTTACTTCCTGGCATTTGTGACAGGCTTTTACCCATGTCTCTATCTGCTTGTCATGTCTCTACCGGGCCACCACGCGTAGCTTCGTGCGAGGGCTTTCATACGCACGATGCTGGGGTGGCCATCGTGCAAGGTCCTTCGTATCGCTGGTCGCAACCGCTCTGGGATGACAACTCTATCACCCCAGATAAGGCAGCCCTTCTGGGAAAATAGTTCCGTTTGCCAATTCTTGAATGGGGCGTAGTCATCAGGTATTTGGTCCAACGGCCATCCCCACTCAATCCAACTGAGGACTCGTGCTAAAATGGGGTCGCGTTTCGTTTCCATCGTGATATCTCGGGCTGTTAATGGCGGCGTTCAAAGTGTCTCGATCTGCAGTGTTGTAACTGTTGGAGCGGGGTCATCAATGGTCTCCGGAAGAGGTGCACGGCTCAATGCATCGGCATGGGGAATGGCCTTCCCCGGGCAATGTTGCAACTTGTAATTGTATGCCGCCAAGAATTCTGACCAGCAGGTCATTCTGGGAGATAATATATACGGTGTTGGCCTATCTCCCGTTATTATTCCAAGCAAAGGTTTGTGGTCAGTCACTGTGGTAAAGGCTCGGCCATACACATATTCATGAAATCTCTTAACTGCAGATACTATAGTAAGGGCCTCCTTATCAATTTGACTGTAATTGCGTTCTGTTTTTGATAACGTCTTTGAGAAATAGGCAACAGGAGCTTCACTACTGTTTGGCAAAACGTAGCTTAAAATGGCACCCACTCCGAATGGGGATGCATCACATGTGATCGTTAAAGGCAAAGTCTCGTTATACTGCATCAGAACAGGATCAGAAGTCAATAAATTTTTTACATGTCAAAACGCCTGTTCTTCTCTGTGTCCCCATACCAAGGTTGCTTTTTTGTCCAATAAACAATGTAGGGGTTTAGCTACGGTTGCTTTGTGAGGCAGGAAAATGTTATAAAAATTGATAAGGCCCAGAAAAGCCTGGAGGTCGGCCTTGTTCCGTGGTTTTGGGACATTCTTGATTGCCCTGAGTTTGTTATCGGTGGGGTGAATGCCTTGACTATCAATTAAATATCCCAAAAATTCTACACGATCTGTACATAAATAACACTTGTTTTTTTTAACTTTGAGACCTGAGTCTTTAAATCTCTGGAGAACCAACCTCAGGCGTTCCTTTAGTATTTTCTGAGTTGGGGCTGCGATTAACACATCATCAAAATATGGGATGACACCTTTTATCCCTTGTAATAGCCTTTCCATCAAGCTTTGAAAGATTCCCGGGGTTACGCTCACTCCGAACTGGAGTCGGTTACATTTAAACGCACTTCTGTGCATAACGATTGTTTGGGCCTCTGCCATTTTTTTGTCAACAGGCAGTTGTTGGTATGCATGGGCTAAGTCTAGTTTAGTGAAGACTTTTCCACCCCCCAGGGAATGGAGGAGGTGTTGCACCACCGGTACCGGGTAAGCGTTTTGTTGAAGGGCATGGTTCAGAGTGGCTTGGTAGTCCCCACAAATTCTTATCGATCCATCCAGCTTGATGGGTGTTATGATTGGGGTTTTCCAGGGAGAGTGATCGGTTGGTTCTAACACATCCTGAGCTTTTAATTTATCAAGCTGCTCATCAATCTTTGGTTTAAGGACAAATGGAACTCGACGAGGCTTAAGGCGGATGGGAGCTATTTCAGGATTGAGGTTAAACGATATCGGGGTCCCCTTGTACTCGCCTAATTTTTCTGCGAAGACGTCCTGGAATTCGTGGATGAGGTCTTCTTCCCAATCGCTGCTGCAGGTTCGGTGAATGCCGGCTACTTCAATTCCAAGTGGAGCGAATCATTGGAGGCCTAACAAACTAGGCCGATCCCTGTCAATTACAGTCAGGGGTAGGAATGCTGTACGGTTCTTAAATGATACCCGGACTCGGCTGGATCCAACGACCGGGATTCGATTTCCTTGATAGTCCTTGAGTATGAGTCTTTGGAATCTGAGGTCTTGCCTCCGGATAGTGGGGATGAGCTGCTTGAGGGTCTTCCAGGAAACCATCGAGAGGGACGATCCTGAATCGACTTCTATCAGGCAGGGCTGGTTTTCGATGGCCACTTTCACTCAGATCTTTTTGGCCTCAAGAGATGAGGCGTGACCGATCGTGATCATTTGGTGAGCCTCTTCTTGCTTCGTTGGGTGGTTTAGGGTTTTGTTTCTGTAGGAGTGGTTGTTCCATTGGTGGTTCACGGGTTCTCGCTTCACGGGATGACTTCCCGTCAGTTGGCAATAGTTAGGCCCCCTTGAGGGCTGGCTGTGTCCTGGCTTGCTTCTACAGACCCGTCCTATGTGGCCTCTTTTCCCACACACATGGCAGAGCGTGTCGAGGAATTTGCATTCTGACTGGGGGTGGCTTGCTCCACACCCGGCGCATTGGTACTGCGATTTTTGGCGTTGGTCTCGTTCGGACCGAAGTTGATGGACCTCTTCCTCAACGCTTTCTGACGATGATTCAAGGTCCTCGTGGTGGGCTGTATCTAGCTGTCCCTCTGACTGAGATGAAATTTCGCAGGCTCGTTGGCGAACCGGTGCGTGTGTGCGGCGCATTTGGGCAACCGACTTCCTGGTTGCTTCTGCTGCAGTAGCTTCAGTTATGGCATCTTTAAGGCTAATGTCGCCCTTCGCCATTAGTTTACTCTGAGTGCCTGGTGCATCTAATCCCAGAACTATTCGGTCTCTTAGGGCTTCTTCTAAGTCGGAAAACTCACATAGCCCTCCCAGATTCCGGAGATCCGCGATGAAATCAGCAACACTTTCGCCCTTCCACTGACTTCTCTGATAAAATTAATGCCTTCTCACGAGCGTTGGCACGGTCAGTGCGGAGTGAGCCTTCAGCAGTGGTTCGAGGACGTCCCAGTCCATAGACTTTACTTCTGCCGGTTTTGCTAGTGCCTTGGCCATCTTGAATAAGGTTGGCCCGCAATGAGTTAGGAATACCGCTCGTTTCTTTCCGGTAGTGGCATCCTTCAAATTGTTGGTTTCCAGAAACATCTGGAAGCGATCCATATATGAGTCCCAGTCTTCTTGTGCCAGGTCGAATGGAGCGGGTGGTATGACGCTGCCGGACATGGTTCTGCCGTTGGTGCATTCAGCCACGTGCTCGGTTATAGTTCTTCGTTGTTCAGTAAGCTCTGACGTATCCACATCCCATCCTCGTCGCCAGTGTTATGTTCTGTGCATGGGTGCAAGGATGGAGACGAGCCAGTGAAACAGTGAACTTCAAACTCTTTATTTACATGTGAAAAACAGCTCTGCTCAATGGCCACGATGAGCCCCTTTATATAGGCAACTCTTAACTTATTTAACCAATGAAAACACAGGGAGCGCTAGCTCTATTAACCAATGGGAGAGGCTCGTTAATAGCCAATCAGATTCTCCTGAACGGACCAATCCGATGTCGCTATTATCGGCCAATCAGAAGTGCAGGGCCAGAGCCCTGCACTTTGCTTCAAGCTCTTAATAATCTTTATTAAGTATTTATTAATTCACAACAGTTCCTTCCAACTCTATTATTCTGTTCTAGTTAGTAGAATCTGGGGCCTGCATCTAATGAACAGAATGTGCTAATATCATTAGTACCCAGTTATATTTTCCCATCTCCCAGGGAGGTGGTTAGTGCAAGATTTCTCAGGAACATTTGTGCCAGAGGAATTAAATCCTAAAAATTTAATGCATCTGGCTTCTGAAAACGCCCTTTTCTTTCCTTAACGGTTGATTTTAAGATTAGGGTAGGGCACAGCAAATAGAGAAGGGTTGCAACCAAGCCTCAGGACATCAAAACAAATAAGGTTTTAATAATTATTAGCAATTACCTTCAACACTCATCTTATATAAGATCTTTCATCTGAGGAAGCTAAAGGAGGGTTTTTTTTTTAAAAAAAAAATGTTGCCACAGGCCAAGCAAAAGAAAAACAAACAACATGGAAACCAAGAATCCTTGCCTTTAACTTTTTTACCTTCTGCTCTTTTATTAAATAGCCAAAGCTAATTATTTCATTTGTTAACATAAAACAGCCAAATCCAAGGGTAGAAGAAAGTTCTTGCTTTCCATAGTTAGTTTATTATTCTGGGTCATAGAAGAGGCAGAAAAATAGACAAGCATGCTGTCAGAAGAAACGTCCATCTGGGTTCAGTTCAAAGTGGGGAGAAAGACACTGGAAGTATGGAGGCTGCTTGGAAGGAGGGTTTAATGGTGGACAGGGCTACATGGGCTTGAAGTCCTAGGTAGCTGACCACATGGTGTGGGGAATGAGTGTTATTTGTACCTTCTCTTGGGCTTTGAACTTGAGCTTCCTGTTCCTGTGGCAAGGGCATGTATTCTATTGCTTGCGGTCAGACTCCCATGGGGAGTCATGTGTGTCTGAATCAAGTTTGGTTGAACCTTGCTGGCTGATGTAATGAAAGGGCTTGGTTGTGCCACGTGGCGAGCTCTGCTGATAGATAATTCTATAATGTTCTGGAGGGCCATGTCTTAATCTTGTCACCCTGGAGCTGAAGGTCTTTTGTTTTATCAGATAAGATAACAGATAATCAGAGTTGGAGGGGACCTTGTAGGTCATCTAGTCCAAACCCCTGCCCAAGCAGGAGATGCTACACCACTTCTGACAGATGACAGTCCAATCTCTTCTTGAAAGTCTCAAGTGATGGCGCTCCCTGTTCTGACCCAAACCTTGTTCCAAAGAAACAAACACTTAACAGAGGTAAAAGCAAAATCTTTTAATGCTTCTCTGCAAATTCTGTTTATTCACAGTTAAAAGGCTATGAAAACTAATTGTCCCAGATAAGAACGAGCCTTGCCAAGATAGTGTAAGGCTGCCAAGAACGCTAGATTAAATTGCCAAGAAATATTCAAAACAAAAGGTCTCCAAACACAAACCAAGATAGTCCAAACTTCCACAAGGCTTGAAATGCAAGAACGTCTTTGCTTCCTGCAAAGAATCCCAGACTCTCAGGCTGGCTTTTATCTCTTAAGGGAGGGGCCATTACCTTGCAGCCTTACTCCTGAGTCGCCCGTGCTGCTGCAGCTGCTCTTTCCTTCGAGCAGCCCTACACGCACTGGGCCCAGACTCCTCAGAGACCTCTTCATCACTGCTGCCAGCCTCCACAATCTCCAAAGGCACCATTCCACTCCCTGATGGTCCTGGCCCCATCCCTGCCTCACACGTAGGCCCCTCATCTGAGGCCTCACTCTCCGAGGTCTCAGCCATCTGTACCTGCTGCCAGTGAGCCACAACACTCCCACAGCTTTCGAGAGCAAGCTGTTCCATTGGTTGATTGTTCTCACTGTCAGAAAGTTTCTCCTTATTTCCAGTTAAATTTCTCCTTGTTTTGTAGATAGGCTGGCTCAGTCTTAATGTACACCAAATATCTGTTGAGGGCAGAGAGCTGCAAGCAGCTGCTTTGTCTTTAAAAACATGTTTCTCCTTTTCTCAGCTAGGGAAATATAATATTCTGCCTTTTTAATATTTCCTTAAATATTTCATTCTTCTAACAGGGGTGGGTCCTAACTTTCGACAACACCAAATAAAAGAACTTGTATGTTGGATAGGCCCTTAAGCAAAAATTAAAAGCAGGTACAGTTCTTTATCAAAATCATGATCAGCCTTAAATTCTGTGGGAAAACAAGGAGACAGCCTTTTTTTTTTTTTTTGTATGGTGGCTGAAGAAGCTTCATCTTCAGTCTGACAGAAGATCAGAATTGTAACAGCTGGATTCCTTTTTTAGAAAACTCCATAAAAGGGCAAAATTAGTACTGCCGCAATGTCTTTAAAAAGGAACAGACTAAAAGGCCAAGGCTGTCTATTTACATCTTTCTGATACCAAAAAGATATATTCAGTCTCACAAAGAGAGGAACTAGGGAAGACATGATAACAGTCTTCCAATATTTGAGGAGCTGTCACAGAGAAGAGGGGGCCGACTTATTCACCAAAGCATCTCAGGCTGGACAAGAATGGGTGGAAGATCACTAAAGAGAAATCCAGCCTAGAACTGAGGAGAAATTTCCTGTCCGATAGAACAATTTAGCAGTGGAACGGCTTGCTTCCATAAATTGTGGATGCTCCATCACTGGAGGTGTTTAAAGAAGAGATTGGACAGCCCCTTGTCTGAAATGGCTAGAAGACCTCCCAGGTCTATGTTGAAATGGTATTTCTCCATTGTTGTCATTGATGGAAGAACCCCAAATGGATTGTGAAAGGCCTTGCAATGTATTGTATCAAAATCTGGATCCCCAAAAGCAACCAAATCACTCTGAAGTTACAACATACATTTATGAACTAGGTATACAATTACAGGGAGGAGGGAGGGAGGGGGAGAGGGAGGAGGAGGAGGAGGAGGAGGAGGAGGAGGAGGAGGAGGAGGAGGAGGAGGAGGAGGAGGAGAAGAAGAAGAAGAAGAAGAAGAAGAAGAAGAAGAAGAAGAAGAAGAAGAAGAAGAAGAAGAAGAAGAAGAGTTGTTTATATATTGCTCAATTTTATATATTACTCAAAGTTGGCTCTACACATTCTTCGAATAGCACCAATTTGTCTTATTAGATACAGCAGGGATTCCAGCACCTGCAAGAGAAATAAGAAAGATCAAAGGCATGCATGAGATGTTCCCACAGTTCATTTAATTAGCAATGAAAATATCTCATTACTGTTACACAAACAGAAGAATTTATAAGCATTTTTGCAGGTGAGTTGGTGCTGGTTCTGGAAGATCCTATACAGAGAATTGAAATACTAATGAGCAAATTTAAGGAATTTGGTGCATTAGCAGTTTCCAAGATTAATAAAGAAAAGATTACATTGTTAACAAAACATACAAAAGTAGAAGATCAAACAGAACTGATGAATACAATGAATTTTAAGATTGAGAAGAAGATAAACTATCTGAGTATCATTATAATAAATATGAATTGTATGTTATTTCAAAATAAGTATGTTAAGACGTGAAATGAAATTTTCAGAAGATCTATTAAGATGGGAGAAACTGCAATTATTGCTGGAGAGAATTTCAGTGTAAAAATGAATGGCTTTCCTTGAACAATAATTTTATTTTAGTCAGTATTTTATTTTGACACCATTTAAACAGTGATAGAATGATCTAAATATGCATCGCAGGAGAAAACTACACTTTAAATATAAGCTGTTACATATGATACAAAAAAATGAGAAAGATTGGATTTGCTCAATTAGAAATTGTATTTTTCAGCTTGCTGATTGGTTTTGATGAATTTGCTGAAAAATAGAAGGCTTTTGGAGTGGCACGGATAATTGTGGTACCATAAAGTCAAGGTTAATGTGGTTTTCAAAAATCATTATGTCTGATGTGTCACATTGCAAATATAAAATAGAAACAAACTCAGTTTGTGCCAAAAATGCCTTTGTGTCCATTAGCACAAGAAGCAATTTACAGATGAGAAATAATAGGCAAACACAAAGGCGTAAAATGTATTGTGAGATGCTAGAAATTTATCAAGGGGAATGTAAAATTAAATCAAATGAAGTTTGATGGTAGAGGGCTATAACTGTCAACAATTCTCTTATTTACAATTGTGAGAAAGATTTCAAATAGACAAAAGAATCTCTGGTTCTGCAATGGGATTATATACACATGATAAAGAAGTAATTGCTGAAATGTATACACCTGCATTGAAAATGAGTCAGTTCCCAAGTGTCTGAATTTTAATCCCACAACCAAGGGGGGGAGGGGCCTACAGTGGTCGTTAAATGTGAAACATAAGTCACTTTTCTCGATGCCATTTCACTTCGAACAGTCACTGAATGAACTGTTGTAAGTCAAGGACTACTGTTTGGACCCAAACCTTGTTCCAAGGAAACAAACACAAAACAGAGGTAACAGCAAAACCTTTTAATGGTTCTTTACGAATTCCATTCCTTCCCGGTTAAAAGGCTGTTTCCAACTAATTGTCTCTGATAAGAACGAGCCTTGCCAAGGGTTGCAAGGGTGCCAAGAACACTAGATAAAGTTGCGAAGAAGTATTTCAAACACAAAGAGGCTCCAAACACCAACCAAGGTACTCTGAACGTCCACAAGGCTTGAATGCAAAAACTTCTTTGCTTCCTGCAAAGAACTCCGGTTTCTCAGCTGGCTTTTATCTCTGAAGGGAGGGGCCATTACCTTGCAGCCTTACTCCCGAGTCGCCCATGCTGCTGCAGCTGCTCTTTCCTTCGAGCAGCCCTACGCGCACACGCACTGGGCCCAGGCTCCTCGGAGATCTCTTCATCACTGCTGCCAGCCTTCACAATCTCCAAAGGCAACAATCCACTCCCTGATGGTCCTGGCCCCATCCCTGCCTCACACGCAGGGCCCTCCTCCAAGACCTCACTCTCCGAGACCTCAGCCATCCTCACCTGCTGCCAGTGAACCACAACAACTACCTGTATTTCCACTCTGTACAAAGTTTGTTAAAAAATAGAACTGGAAATTGATTCGGTCTTTTGTGGGTGGAAATAAAATAAAATAAAAAGTAGGTTCCTATACGTGTCTTGAGATCCGGCCTTGTTTCAATGGCCTGGTTCCCAAAGCAATGAGTTCCTGAGAAAAAGTTTTTCCCTCAGAAAGATGGGCCAAAATAAATAAATAAAAAAAAACCATTGCTCTCTTTGAGAATATAGAATTAGCACTTTAATGGCAGGCCCAGCAGTTTGGAGCATGTGTGCAATGTTTGCCATTTCCTTATGTGTCTAACTAATGGCCCCTCGTGGTGCTTGCAAGCTTCTGCATGTTGGAAGCGCTTGCTTTGAAATTTCAAAAAGCCGCAAGTACATACTTTTGCCTCAGATCTCATTAGGAAGAGCCCTGACAGAGCTGAGTGACATGTTGAGCACAGTGGGGAGGGGGGCAGGATGCTGGAGGCAAAGAACAGAATAAGCTGGGCATCTTGCAGAACCTCATCTCTTCTAAGGCCTCTGCAATGCAACCAGGAAATCTTCCAAGCAGATCCGTCTCATTCTCCCATGTCCCTTCTCAGTGCCCCCACTTTTTAGGGGATAGAACAATTTGCCATGGCCAATTCATCACAGCCAACTTGCCACGGCCAACTCACCATGGCCAATTTACCACAACCAACTCACCCTGGCCAACTCACCATGGTCAGTTTGCCACAACCAACTCACCACGACCAATTTCCCACAATCAAATTGCCATAACCAACTCACTACAGCCAACTCACCACAGCCAACTCACCATGGCCAACTCACCATGGCCAATTTGCCAGAACCAACTTGCCACAACCAACTCATCACAGCCAATTCGCCATGACCAATTTGCCACAACCAACTTGCCATGGCCAACTTGCCATGGCCAACTCGCCATGGCTAACTCACCAAGGCCAATTTGACACAACCAACTCATCCTGGCCATCTCATCACAAGACAATTCGCTGCAGGATAAGAGTTACATTCCCCATTTTTTAGGAAAGAGAAAGAAGATATAGGGAATCCTCAGCTTACAACCACAACTGAATGCAACATTTATGTTGCTAAACAAGACATTTGTTATGTGAACTTTGCCCCATTTTACCACCTTTCTTACCACAGTTGTTAAGCAAATCACTGCAAATAGTGATCATGAGACTCCAGGATGCGACAATGTCAGTTGCCAAACACCTGGATTTTATTCATGTGACTGCGGGATGCTACAAGGGTAATATTTCCCTCGAAAATAAGACCTAACCAGAAAATAAGCCCTAGCATGGTTTTTTTGTATGCTCCTAGTAGAAGCCCTACCCACAAAAATAAACCCCAGGTAAGATCCAACAAGCAAAGTCAATGGAGGAAGCCAGATTCATTTAACAACTGCAGTGATCTGCTTAACGAACATGGCAAAAAAAAAAGGTTGTAAAATCCGTCAGGGCTCACTTAAAATCCGCCTTGCATAGCAAGAAGAAATTCTGGTCCCAAATATGACCATGTCCAGGGCTACCTGTTATTGGTATTACAAGCTGATTTAAAAGGAATTTTTACATTTCAGAAGCTTTGTTGAATGCCGATTATTAAATTCAACCCCGAAGCCCTTAAACTGAGAAGTTGCTTGAGTTTAGCACAGAACAATGCCTGGTTTTCTTTCTGATGAATTCATTACATTGGCAGGCTTCCACCAAACAGCACCTTTTCTTATGTACCACCCACAGCTTTTATGTTTGCAATTATGTAAGCCAAATCAGTCGTATTGTCACAATTTCACCTCATCTGATTTTATTTTTATTTTTCTAAAAAAAATCACTTGGAACTGTGTAGTAATAGGGAATGTGTCTAGAACAGCAATGTAGATTCTCCTTCACTTCTTACCATCCTTGTTTTGTTGCTAAGTGGGGAGGTCGCTAAGGGATTCACGCCCAGTTTTATGACCTGTTTTGCCATGGTTGTTAAGAGAGAGCCCTTCTGCAATTATGTGAATCCCATGGTCCAGCTTCCCCCATTGACTTTGCTTGTCAGTAACCAGCTAGGAAGCTGGCAAATGGGATGTTGCAATTATCCTAAATACATGCCGGTTGCCAAATGATTGAATTTTGATCACGTGACCATGGGGATTCTGCAATGGCTGTAAGTGTGAGAATTGAATCTAAATTGTTTTTGTAATTTAAATGAATGATCGTTCAGCCAGTTCAGGCTGGTTCAAGCGAACCAGATGTTAAATTTAAATCTAGTTCACCGAACCCATAGTTGAACCTACCGTCTGGCCCCGCTCATTCCACCTTGCCCCTCCCCAGAGTTTCCATGCAGCCCCTTTTGGATGCGGGTAATGTGATGACCCAGGGTGGGATACAAAATAATCACAGTCACAAAAAACAGGTGAAGCCCCTTTTATTCCTTTACTTTGCTTCCAAGCTCCAAATATCCTTGACTGGAGACAAAAAAACTCCCACACAAACAGTTATAAGAAGGAGGAAATGCCATTTAAATTATAAAGAGTAAAACACAACACAAACCAGGCAAGATAAGGGCTTGAAGACTCCACAGATATCAGAACACACACTGGGAAGGACGCCAAACTCAGAGAGGAACAATAAACTAGAGATATTTCCACACTTTGTTTCTAGCACTCACCCATACGCATGTCCGTCCTCTTATCCAGTTGTCACAGCTGCAGCCCATGAAGAGGATCAAGGCCCTCTCCTCCCCAATAGACCATTTCTCTCCCTTATCCTCTCCTCCCTGCATGCCCTAGGATGGAGAGGAGATGGGCCTGGGTCCTCCTCTGACTGCCCAGCCAGCCTCTGCCCTTCCCCTGCCTCCTCCACAACCTCTGGAGGTCTCTGGAGCCACACTTCCACTCCCTGTCAGCTGTACCTCCTCTCTCTCAGTCTCCACCAGAGACATGACAGGTAAGTGCAGGGTCCACATGGAGGCCCTTGGAGGGCGAAAAACAGAAACAGGAAATTGGCTTGTTTCCAGCTTCTGGAAAGCCTCCAGATCCCGAGGAGGCCATTTTCACCCTCCCAGAGACCCAAAGGAAGCCTCTGGACTTTGGGGAAGGCAAAAAACAGCCCTTCCGGAAGTTACGGTAGGCCACCATGGCCACACTCATTCAGCAGCTGGGCAGAAACCTGTTGTTGGGATTTTTGAATCCCACTCCTGGTTGTAAGTCAACAATTTACCTGTATTATGTTACCAAATTGGAAGGCTGCTATCATGTCACCCCTAGTCCTTCTTTTCATTAAACTAAACATACCCAATTCCTGAAACCCTTTAGCCTCCAACCCTAATCATCTTTGTTGCTCTTCTCTGCACTCTTTCCAGAGTCTCTACCTCTTTTTTATATCACGGTACTCAAACTGGATGTATTCACAACTCTGCTAGGAACACCTCCTACCGAGGAACTGAGCCCATTCATAGCATTTCTACAAAAATGCAATCAAAACTTCCTCCCTTAAATCCTTAGATAAATCCTTAGATAACCAAAGAAGCAAGAGACAGCACACACACACACACACACACACACACACACACACACTAGGCAAGGCAAAGAATTTAATGTAGTCCCAGGGAAAACAGCAAATATAAACCTTTCAGAAAGAGAACATCCTCTGTGGTACTCATGCATGAACAGGAAACCATTTCTTGTTTCAGAATCAATTCATACGAAGACTTGGAAAGAAAATAGAACAGAACAGAATAGAATAGAATATACAGAGTGGGGCGAAGCAGAACGGAACAGAACAGAATAAAATAACAGAGTTGGAAGGGATCTTGGAGGTCTTCAAACTTCTCCTCAGGCAGGAAACCCAATACTATTTCAGACAAATGGTTGTCCAATCTCTTCTTAAAAACTTCCAGTGTTGGAACCTTCACAACTTCTGGGGGCATCTCTTCAAATCTTTTTTTAGCCCAGCATCTCTAGCTGGCAACTCCAGTGTCTACACTAACGTGGGATTAAATATTACATTTATTTCCTTCTGGGTGTTATCTTAAAACCTTCACGCTTTAAAAACCCAAAATAAATGAAGTAGGTAGTCGCTGACCTAGGCAACAAACCCTAAGCAAAACAAAAGCAGTCAGGAGCCAAATCTAGCAAGCCAAAAATAAATAAAACTAAGATGTTAAATGCTTGTTTAAAGAGCGATGTCTCTGGTTGTTGGTAGAACTATAACTAAGGGAACATTGACCTCATATCTCTTTATTTGATTTATTCCATTTCTATAGCCGCCCATCTCAGCTAAGTGACTTATGGATGCATCTTTCCCCCCAGTCCTTGTTTAAAGAGAATGTGCTTGAGAAATTCCTTCCTTCAAAGGAGAAAAGAAGGTTGATTATGGTCTTCTGGGTATCTTGCCATGCCTACATTGCTTGAAAGGCAGAGGGAAGAGCATAGAACATAGAATAAAACATAGAATAAATAGAATCAGAAGGGACCAACCCCCTGGTCAAGCAGGAGACTCTATATCCATGATGGCGAACCTATGACAGGCACGCCAGAAGTGGCATGCAGAGCCGTCACTCCAGGCACACCAGCCATCACCCATTGCTCTTCCGGGTCCCGGCGTGCCAGCCAGTTGGTCTTCGCTGGAGTGCCAGAAACTGGAAGAATAGCTCCCCAGTGCGCATGCTCATGCTGTGAAGCTGAGCTTCCGGTTTCCAAGGAGTGCTGGCCAGCTGGTCTTCAGGTGTACATGCACTCCAGAAACTAGAAGTCCAGGTGGCCAGCGCACATATGCACATTGGAAACCAGAAGCTCAGCTTCCCGGCTCACACATGCATGCGCACTGGGGAGCTGCTCTTCAGGTTTCTGGCGCTTCCCCACCTACCTGCCAGCTCCCGTTTTGGCGCTCAGTGCCGAAAAAGGTTTGCCAACATTGCTATATATCATTTCAAATAAATGATTGTCTGGTCTTTTTTGGAAAGCCACCAGTGATGGAGCAGCCACAACTTCTGAAGGCAAGCTATTCCATTTGTTTATTGTTTTCACTGTCAGGAAATTTCTCCTTAGTTCTAGAATGCTTCTCTTCCTTGGTCAGCCTCCATCTATTGTTTCTTGTCCTGCCTTCTGGTGCTTTGGAAAAATAGGTTGACTCCCCCTCTTCCTTGTGGCAGCCCCTCAAATACTGGAACAGTGCTATCATGTCACTTCTAGTCTTTCTTTTTTTTATTAGACTAGACATACCCAATTCCTGCAAGCATCTCTCTAATGGTAGCTGCTTTGGTTCCCATCCCTCCACCAAGGTTGGCTCCTCCCCAGAAGGCATCAGAAGTAAACTTGAACAGCTTCTGGACGGCAATGCAGAACGGTCCTCATTTGAAAAAGTATTGGAGAATTTCTCCTTCCTTGGGAACCCTTGATCTGAACGAGTCTGGTGGCTGCTGTTCTGACTCCAATTTGCAAATTCTCAAAGCTTTTTAATAAAAGGTGTTGGCAGAGAAGATGCTCCTGGGCTTTTTCAAGCTCTTTTGCCACCATGGGCTACTCTGATGCTCTTCTTGCATTGAGTGTCTGTCTGGTTGCTCTCTCCAGATACATGGTGGACACTCTTAATAGGCCATTTGTGCTTTGCCCAAAGCAGTCTTCAAAGGAGCAAATTCCCCACAGGAACCAATAAGGTTTTCTACAATCTCTTCCCAGAGGCATTACTTCTAAGTATGGAGATTCTACTGAGTAGTCAAAGCTGCAATTCAAATATCCTCTTCCATTGGTCATTGATTTATTGCTCCCTTGCATTTTATGTTCTTAATTTCTCACTCTGCGTGCCAGCGAAAGAGAGTTGTGTTCCAAGATGATCTAAACATGTAAGAATTGAATTAAATATATTGATCGAATTTCCCAGTTTTGTGAGTCACAACTAAAATTATTGACTGTTTTTGCACTTGTCATGAACTAGGCAGAACATAAAATAGTAGGGCTGGAAAGAACCTTGGAGGTCTTCTACTCAAGCCCCCTTCTCAGGCAGGAGACGCAATACCAGAGGTGGTCTTCAGAAGGTTCTGGCAAGTTCTGGAGAACTGGTAGCGGAAATTTTGAGTAGTTCGGAGAACCGGCAACTACCACTTCTGACTGGCCCCGCCCCCATCTAGTCTCTGCCTCCCATTGAGTCTCAGCTGATCGACTGGGTCTTCTTTGGTTGCCCTGCACAGGAGAACAGAACTGGAAAGCAGGTTAGTGGGGTGGGGAGGGAAGGGGGATTTTGCAGTATCTTTTGCCTGCCACGCCCACCAAGCCACATCACGTCCACCAAGCCACCAAATGGCAGCAGCGAATAGCGGTGGTGGTGAAGGTGATCGGCGGCAGTGATCAGTAATCAGCAGCGGTGATAGGCAGCGGTGGCAATACCCCCCACCTAGAACAGATCAGCGGTATTTTGGAAGGCCAATCTAACCACCAATCAGCTGCTCGGCAGCGAAGTCTCCAGAATTTCCTGGAATTGGTGAACGGCGGCAGCAGGGACAAGTGTCAGCAGTGATAGCTGCAGCACACACCGCACCCTCATATTTGCTCTATAAGACGCACAACATTTCCACTCACTTTTAGGGTGGGAAGTGGGTCTTATAGTGTGAAAAAGACGGTAATCGTGTTCACTAGTCATTTCTATAACAACACATCTATCTAATCAGTAAAATCCAAAATCAGAGTTTCTTTTTTTTTTTTTCACCTCAAGCACAAAGTCCAGAAGTGGTTTCCTAGTAGAAAT
This sequence comes from Hydrophis major, assembly GCA_033807585.1. Lineage (NCBI taxonomy): Eukaryota > Metazoa > Chordata > Lepidosauria > Squamata > Elapidae > Hydrophis > Hydrophis major. Next base: position 149,431,906 of record CM066331.1, read on the forward strand.
AAAAGTATCTGTATTTTTCTTTCTTTGATCAGAGCAGTCAATTTAGCCATTTCTGTTCAAACCCCGTCAATTTTTGCAGCCGTTCATCCATTGTGTAGATCGAGGTAACCTTCCATTTCTGTGCGTAGTCAGAAACATAAACTACGGAAGTTGAGGACTATGAAAATTCCATTCAGCTGATTTATTGCTAAAAGTCTATGCCCAGGAATTGTCTCAACTAATGGTCAGCTCCTGCTTGGAGTTTGACAAGGGTCAATAGAATTCAAGGAGGGTTGGACTTAGTTCACTTGTGACTATGTAGGGATTCTAGGATTCTAGACAATTTTCTTAACACTTCTTTTAACTCTGCCCTCGGGTTCTGCCACTTCTTCTCCTTCACTTGGGCAAGTTCTTGTGAAGTTTTGACATTTTCCTCTGACAGCATATGAGAACTTTGGGATGACATCACCACATTTTTTTTTTCAAGATTTCACAGCTCACGGCCTTGAGAAAATCCAGCCATTTATTTCACTTCCTTCTGAACACCTGAAAAAGATGTCAACAATGATTCATAGCATGCTTGTAATATAGTATATCAATATGCTGGCTGAAAATTGAATTCTGTTCAGTTTTGAAACTCTAAATATGATATGTTTATTTGGCAGAATTGACAGGAAGCTACCTTGCCAAAGAAAGTAACCCAGTGCTGCCAACTCTCACGCAATCAGAGTGAGACTCACGCAATTCAACCAATGTTGACTGTCTCACTCTGATAAACGAAATCTCACGCTAAACCCCCAAAATGGAATGTACAAAAATAAATATATCTCTACATTCTCTGATATTCCGAATATCGATATGCCCAAGCCCAAAGTTTCGAGAAGTGAAGCCTCCGATCCTGGGCGGCTTCAGAGGGCGAACAGAGCATGCGCGAGAGGACGTTGCCCGCATTGATTTCTGTACCGGGGTGAGGAGAGAATTCCACGCTGCAGGAAGCGGTTGTTCGTTTCCGCTCTAGGATGTCACAACTCTCTGGGCTTATCCCTTGCGCTGCACTCTGCTCTGGCAGGCGGAGATGAGAGAGACGAACTCTCTATCCCCCATGAAGTACGACTACAGGGCATCCCTGGGCCTTTCTCGAGAGCTGAGCTCCTCCGTGTCCCATCATCCCCTCCCCGCACCCGTCTGGTCTCAAGGCCGCTGGGATTGGGGCGCAAAGGCGCGTCCCTCTCCGGCCTCCCTCTCGCAAGGGGAGCTGCCATGGCTGGCCGGGACCACCAGGGGGCGCCCTCCGCAGGCAGCCTGTGAACCTGAAGAAAGGGACTGAGCATGCGTGTCTGCCTCTTGCACGTCTCGGCTTCTCTCGCTCCCCAGCCTGATGGGAAGTCCCTGGAGAGGGAGGGGGAAGAGGGGGGGAGGGCTCCTTCCCGGGTACATTGTGTCCCTCCCCCCGCCCTTTGCACCTAGATATGCGCCCCCCCCCAGCCTCCCCTGGGTCCAAGAGGCTGCAAGAGGGTCTGGTAGGGAGGAGCCTCTCCAGGAAGGGGGTCCCGCCAGAGGGCAGGCTGGAGCGGGGCGGGGGGGCTCACAAGGAGGGGGGGTTCCTGTCCCCTCCGAGCCCCAATCGCAGCCGGTGCAGGAGTTTCTCTCTTTTTAGACTTCTTTCCCCACTTGATGCCAGGAACGTTTGGATGCTCTTTGGGAGCCCCCGGGAAGGAATCTCGCCTTGAGGGGTCTCCCCACAAATGCCAAGCAAAGAGGGGGGGGAGTGGCCACTGTCCTCTCCTCTCCTCCCCCAGACAATCCAGGACTTCCCTGCAGGGGAGCAGCTGATGGCAGCATTGCTGGGGGTCCCATGCACAGACTGGGAGGGGGGCGTTTGGGGAGTGAAGGACACCAGCCTCCCCCCCCCATTCTGTGTGTGTGTGTGTGTGTCCATCTGCCTGCCTGGCCCTTTCCGACCCTTCAGCTGGACTGTGAGGCTGTGGGTCCAAGACTCAGCCTGGATCCCCCTCCCCTCCGCAGGTGGGAGGCCCAGAGGGTGGGAGAGAGCTGGGAAGGGCCGTTTCTGCCCAGCTCCAAGGCCAGGAACCCTGGCAAGGCCCCCTCCACCCCCGGGGCCATGTGAGGGAGGCTTCTGTGGCCCTGAAGAGGCAGCCTGGAGGGGCCGGATCCCAGGCACTTGGGACGCCCCTCTCAGCCAGGGACCCTGGAGGAGGAGGAGAGCCGGAGCAGCCCAAAGGGACGGAGCAGATGGGCAGAGGCCCAAGAATGTGGACCCTTTCCGGCCAAGATGGTCAGTGAACTGCATTATTAATATCTTACAAATCCGGTTCAAGTACATTGGTGCTGCTTGCATGTATGTATGTATGTATGTATATGTCCAAATCATGACTAAAGCATGCATCAGATTGCACCATTTAAAATGTAAAATTGTCAAAGCTCCCTACCGTGGAAGGGGGGACACCCCCCTTCCACACCATCCCCCCCTCGGTCGCTTCGCTCCCTCGGGCTTGGTCGCTCCACTCCCTCGCAGTGTCTCACTCCGAACTATCACTCAAGGTTGGCAGCCCTGGTAACCGAGAAAACTACAGGAGGATTGTGGCAACCAAGAACAACAAATATAGAAGACATTTTGCACCTCAAACTGTTTTTGGGCCTGTACAAAGAAAAAGGCAATTTTCTTAACACTTTAATGTCCACATCCCAAAGATGCTTTTTTCGAGAGGCAACTGGACTTTCTAGTTTTTCTTTGAAGACATTTAGCTTCTCATCCAAGAAGCTTCCAGAGCTGAAGAAGCTTCTTGGATGAAAAGTGAAACATCTTCAAAGAAAAAACAGAAATTCCAGTTGCCTCTTGAAAAAGCACCTTTGAGACAACCATGACCTGGATGACTGAGAATCTCCACAGACATTTAATGTCCATGTTTAATGTCCCATAGAACACACTTGCCTCCCATTTGGAAGGCTGAGAATTCAATCATAGGTAATGGCAGATCGCAAAGAAAAAATATCTGCTATGAACTCTGTATATGCGTGAGGAAGGGCATCCGGCCAGTAAATGCTCAGCTCCATTCAGTCACCCTGACTCTATGCAGAATTAAGCAATTACAGGACCATAGGAAGGGAGATTTTAAAATTAAGATGTAAGTAATTTAAAAGGCTTAAATAACATCTTTGGACTCTCAGCTGCCCTGGATTGTCCTAGATGATCTTGGATTTCCAGAGGGACCCCAAAAAAGGTCCAGACAGTTACCAGTGTCCAAATTTTAATTCAAGAATATTGGCTCTGACTGAAGATCAAGGATGTTCTCAATTGTAATTAGTGCCACAAGGGTGATTAAATCTCCACCTGGTTGTCTGTGTATCACACGTTTTTTTAAAAAATGGGAGGAGCTTCCATTAAACCTGTGTGGTCACCATCTTGGTGTTTTTCTACCACACCCTCCAGAAGCACCTGACAAAGATTGGATAAGATTTTGCTGCAATCCAACTTTTCCTTCATACAATAACCCCAGAGATTTATTGCAAGTCCTTAGATTTGCAGTGGGAAATGAAATTTTACTGCTCTCTAATGTGTTTTTCCTTGGTTTTACTAATAAAATCCAAAACATCGGGGGGGGGGGGGGGAGAAATCATTTCCTCAAGAGAAGAATCTACAAAACTTGATCTCGTTTCTGGCCATCTTTTGACAATACCAATTCCCACTCAGGAATCATTGTATTCGTTGGATTGAAATATGAAATCATGTACAAAAAAAATCTTAACTTTGACCATATTGATGAAAGATGAGTATCATTTATTCTCTATAGTCTAGACTTTTTCTATTATTTTTATTCATTGTTAGATTTTCTGGTTTTACAGTTTTGGTTTCTTTTGCTCTATGATCTGGTTAAAAGGCAAATTTATGTACGCGAAAAGTTTTACTATGTATTCAGTTTTTTCCCATCTTTTTTTCCCCTTCTCCTGTCCATTCACTTGTTCTCCCTCTCTCCTTTTCTTCCCTTCTTCCCTTTTTTCCCCATTTTTTAAAATTAATCTTTACCAATCTTTCTCTCCTTTCTTTTCTCATTGGTTCATATACTACTAACAGTAAAAAAAAAATGTTGGTAATTTGTGCAGCAGATAAAATGGGATTGGGGTTTAGACATTTTAATTTTGACTTCCATCATTATAATATCACTTATATTACTTTACTTTTAATCCCTGGGGGATTTTTTAAAAATGCAATCCAGATATTGCTCCCTCTTTTTGTACTGATGATATCAAACGGCAATATCCTTTATAACATGCAGATTAAAGTTCTGGAATCTTCTTTTCAAGCATAGACTAGCTTTCCCCACATTTAAAGAGGATTTATTTTTTCTTGCAAACAATTTAAATGTCTGTTAAAGGGAGATAACTGTTCCAGAAAACTTAGGTGGGCAGCATTTATGTAAGTGATGATCTTAAACAGGCCAGAAAAGCTGCTTTAATTAGATTATCTAAACTAATTATTAAATGCAAAAATATCAGGTGAAGTACAGTGCTTTGCTGTAATTTGTACCTGAGATTATATGATCATTGCTTAGATTCTTATTAAATATGTAAACATACTTGAATCCAACCACAGATTCTTCAGTATAAATAGATATTATTTTCAGTCAACTTTATAATAATTGGAGGTATCAATGAATGTTGCTAGTTTCTATGCAAGATCTGTTTAATTTATACATATTTTAATCTTGTGTTTTATATTCTAAATTTTTATGTCATACGTAATGCCTTATTTTAATTGTAATGCTTCTGATATAAATAAATAAACAATAATTGGAGGTGGCTTGGTTTATATTTTGGGTCCTTAGATCATTAATACCTCAATACTGAAATCATATTCTCAGATACATAATATTTTCCTAAATGATGAAAATCCTTCTTAGTGGGAATATACATATATATACACATACATATACATATACATATACATATACATATACATATACATATACATATACATATACATATACATATACATATTAAAGTATGTGAAACTAATTGTGCTATTTAACGAAGCTTTACATTCATACTTTGAATTTATCCTTGTTGAAAGATTTTTGTGAAAGAAATAAAACTGTCAATGTTACAAATGAGATAAAGGGGAACTGTATTTATCTCAAAGACCAGGAAATACTACAGGTTTTTATTTTCATATTAATGGAGTCAGTTACACCACTGATGCCAGTAAAGCATTTATTTGAAGTTGTATTATCACATAAGCTTTGTACAAAAAGAGATAGCAACTGGATAAAGAAAAGGTTTTAGGGGAAAATGCTAAATAATAATTATTATTAATCCCCCCTCTCTCTCTCCTCATTGATGTAGATTTTTGATCTCTGCTAAATATGAACTGAAAGAACAATACAAAAGACTTCACATATATATCCCCACTCAACATACCTCCAACATTCTTATATATTTATCCATCAACACATTAAACTAAGGAATGCCACACATCCTTGCCAAGCCATTCATTAATTCATTTCACTGACTCTCACACATGCTTTGCTTTTATCATATATTAGCTCGATACCCATGCTTTGCTACGAAACTATTTGGTCGGGCTTAATTTTGGGAGAGGAAAATAGGGGGGGGGATTCTGCCTCTGCCTACCAGCATCCATCGGTATTCCTCTGGCTAGCATCCTATCAGAGTGTGAGAGGGTTGAGGGCTGTTTGGAAACTGAAACAGTATTTGCTGTGTGAGCAAGAAGGAAACAGCAAGGAGCTTGGGTATGGCGTAACTCAACTGCTCTGTACTAAAGCTGCTTGGTGCTGTGAAACTGAAACTGAAACTCCTCTCCTCTGTTTGTATTTTGCATTTGGAACAGATTTATTTTCAGGTGGGGAGGGAGAGTAGAACTCCTTAGCATCAGAGCGTGTTAATAATAACAAAGGAAATACTAATGTTCTGATTGTCATTTCGAGAAATCCTTTCTTAGTGAACACCTAGAAGCTAAGAGGAAGCTTTGTGCCAAATTTCAAGTTCGCAGGCTTTACAGTTCTGGAGATTTTGTGATGATGTGTGAGGGGTATTTTGCTTTTATAGATAGAGATGAATAGTCCTCAAATTACCACAGTTCATTTAGTGACCGTTCAAAGTTACAACGGCACTGAAAAAAGCGACTTATGACCATTTGTCACACTTATGACCTATGCAGCATCCCCACAGCCACACTCCTTAAACCCCCACTCCTTTAACCTCAAACTAACCACTATTGACCTCACCCCCATTCCTAAGAGGTCTGTAAGGGGCGTGCATAAGCGCACCATCGTGCCTCCCGTCCCTGTCGTATTGTCCCCATTTATTCGTACCTATTTCCTGTATTCTTACTCATGTTTATCTTATACCTATTATCTTGTAAGCGATTGACAAATCAAATCAATAAAAATAAAATGATAAATAAATAAATAAATCCTCCAACCTCTAAGAATAGCAGTAGGTCAGCCACGGTGGCGCAGTGGTTAGAGTGCAGTACTGCAGGCTATTTCTGCTGACTGCCATCTGCCTGCAATTCGGCAGTTCGAATCTCACCAGGCCAAAGGTTGACTCAGCCTTCCCTCCTTCCGAGGTGGGTAAAATGAGGACCCCAATTGTTGAGGGTGATATGCTGACTCTGTAAAGACTCCGCTTAGAGAGGGATGTAAAGCACTGTGAAGCGATATATAAGTCTAAGAATATAATTCCACACTCTGCCAGGAATTATCCAGAACAAAAGTCAAGATACAGAAAGATGAAAGAAGCCATGGAATCTGCAAAATCAACTGTAACGGATTCTACATCAGACAAACATCACATCAATTAAAATTGGGATCCACAAACACCAGCTGGCAGTCAAAACACCACAACCCTAAATCCTTAATTTCTACCCACACTGACACCAGTCTGATCAGAGCAAAACAAAAATCATTGGCCATGCTACCACCCACCATGCTCATGAGTTAATCAAAGCCTGGCTCTCCCCAAGCAATCCCATCAACGGACACGTTGACCCACATCCAGCCTACGTGAAGCACTCAGAATCCAAATCAACCACATAACCAACCAGAGAGAGCACTGACCCACAACCAACCCATACAACATGCCCCCTAACCAGCACTCCACCTCCCAATAACCCTCACCTGATGTAACCTGCCCATCACAAGATCATCCCAAGACTCTCACCGATGACTTACACCTGACCCATCACAAGATCTACTGACCCAGTGGTGGCATTCAATTTTTTTTACAACTGGTTCTGTGGACGTGGCTTGGTGGGCATGGCATGGCTTGGTAGGCGTAGCAGGAGAAGAATACTGTAAAATCTCCATTCCCACCTCATTCCAGGGGAAGGTTACTGCAAAATCCCCATTCCCTCCCCACCCCACTAACCTGCTTTCCAGCTCCATTCTCCTGTGCCGGGCAACCAAAGAAGACCCAGCCAATCAGCTGGGACTCAATGGGAGGCAGAGAACAGACGGGGGTGGGGCCAGTCAGAGGTGGTATTTGCTGGTTCTCTGAACTACTCAAAATTTCCGCTTTTAGTTCTCCAGAACTTGCTGAATATCGCCTCTGAATACTGACCCTCCCCTACACTGTGCTGTAAATGTTGCATTTGGAAACCATCCCACAAGTTTGGAGAAGGAACCTTCAACTCACTTTCAACAAATGTTCAGCAAACTTTCTTTCTCTCATATTTGCAGAGCATTTCTCAGGAATCCACTAAAGAGCAAAAAATAAACACCTCTGGCTATGTGCCCAGCTTATCATAAAGCTGCATTATTACCCTTTCCACCTTTCACTTGTTTTTCTCTGTTGAATCCATTCCGCAACCTATTTCCGCAAAATGCTTTTTCAGGCACATTTTTTAAAAAATGTTAATCCTTTATCATGTTTATATGCACAACTTTATTTATTTATTTTAATTGTCAAGCGATTATAAGATAACAGGTATAAGTATAAACATAGTTTATACTGGAATGGATACATATAAGAAAAATAAAAAGAAACAATAGGACAGGGATGGTAGGCACATTGTTGCACTTATGCATGCCCCCTACAGACCTCCTAGGAAAGGGGTGAGGTCAATAGTAGACAGTCTAAGGTTAAAGTTTTTGAGGTTTGGGGAAGAAGCCACAGAGTCAGGTAGAGTATTCCAGACATTGACCACTCTATTACTGAAGTCGTATTTCCTGCAATCAAGTTTGGTGCGGTTTACCTTGAATTTGTATCTATTGTGTACTCTTGTATTGTTATGGTTGAAGCTGAAATATTCAACTTCTGGCTTTTCTTTCGCCTAAGAAAAGAGTAAGAGTGTTTTTGTAATTGTCAGGCTCTAAACTAAGACTAAAACTAATAAATATGCTATTCTTCCATTTCTTCAGGAGAGAGGGTTGAATTTTAGAGTGCAAAATGCATTCTCAATCTTCTCACTAAAGTGTATCTTGAATGAGTGAGATGAGAAGATCCCACCTCTCATCTCCCCCTCCCCATTTCCGCCCCCCCCACCCCTTGTTCTCAGCCATGGCCAGGCTTATGCTGCCCCCTGTTGGTAAAACCTTTCACATTTCATGGTATTCACTTGTACAACAACTAGATAGGGCAAATGATTCAGACTAAGTTTCAGCACCAAAGGTATAACAGGTATAACAGTTGCTGAGGTATAACAGAGTAACAGAGTTGGAAGGGACCTTGTAGGTCATCTAGTCTAACACCCCTTCCAAAGCAAGAGACCCTACACCATTTCTGACAGATGGCCATCCAGTCTCTTCTTGAAAGCCTCCAGTGATGAATCTCCCACAACTTCTGAAGGCAACTTCTGTTCCATTGGTTGATTGTTCTCACCCTCAGAAAATTTCTCCTTATCTATAGGTTGAATCTCTCCTTGGTCAGTTTCAGTCTTGGTCTACTTAATTCCAGAATAGATGACAAATTTGTTTTGGAATTAGGGTTATAATATAATACAAATATATTCTGGAATGGTTGTGAAAATGTGAATTTGAATTTGCCTCTAAAGAGCAAAGAGCCTTTTGTGGCTCACTTAAGTGGTAAGGATTTTACGAGGTGCTTCCTTAAAAAATAGAACTTATAAGCTGAAATATAAGTGAAAATATTCACATGACCTCATTCATAAATGCTTTTAATGAGGGTTTCCATAAAATGTACTTGGTAGCAAGAAAAGAGGGGGCCAGTGTGTGGGATGAGGTTTTATGGAGAGCATCTCACCCATCTTTCATTTACTGGGAGGACCTGCCCGGTTATTGGTGGCAACATGAGTCAAGTTGTAAAATTCTTCCTGAAACTCCTAAGGCTGAAAAGACACAAGAAGGGTGTCTCAGAAGAAAGACTAAGAGGAAGATCACACACCTGAGGGTTGTGAGTGTGCAGATGTCTCATGGGAACAACTGTCATTCCTGGCTGAACATATTCATTGAGTGATGATGCTGGAAGGGACCTTGGTGTCAGAATACATTTTGTTGGAATTTATTTTTTTATTCAACAACTACAATAGTATTCAGCCAGTAAATGGCAGTGTTTACAAGTTTGGATCATTGGTATATACTTGTATGTTCTTTTGTACTAAGTAGAGTTTCCTGTTTCCTGTTATAGTTAAGCAGTTAAGCAGTAAAGCACGTGGTGACTGTTCTGTCCTCACTACACAATAGTCTGTGTGCAGCTTGGAACTTCCGGTTTGCGTGGCTTCGGGGCAGCAGGAATTCGCGACAGCTCGTGATTCCTGCTGTGCTAGCCGTTGAGGTACCCCCGATCCAGACGGGTCAGGGGGATATGGCTGCCCTGTAGGGACAGCTGAAGAGAGAGGGGAGTCGGATAGGGAGGTGGGGGTGTCGCAGACCCCCCCCTTCTCCAGGAAAACCCCTTTTTCCCAAGGCGGTGGAGCGGCGGTCAGCAATGGCCGCCATGAAGAAGCCAGCAACCGGGTAAGAACTGTGCTGGAGGAAGTGTGAAGAGTGAAAGTTCTGTCTGAGCCGGGTCAAGTAACACCTTTTAAACTGCCTGGAATTGAGCTGCTTGAATTGCTGGAGGATACATTGTATCCCTAAGAAGAGCGAAAAGCGGCGGAGAAGCTGTTAAAGGGAACTCTTTTTTTTTTTACTCTCCCACCCCACGGAAAAAGCAGAAATATTTGGATATATTAGACATTGAAAGTGGATTGCTTTGAAAGCTGAAGCTAAGAGACAAAGGGATTTTTGGACATTGAAAAATTTAAGAAATTGGAAAATCTCTGCTGGAGGTATGGATTTTTGATTATTTAAAATTGTCATTGCAAGTGGGAAGGGAGAAAAAAAAAATTGGAGCAGAAGCTGAAAAAGGAGGAGATTGTCTAGAACGTCTTTGTGGATCCCAAAAGAAGATATATGGTAATTGGACCTCTTTGATTAAAAATTAATCCAGAAAGAGAAAGAGAAGAAGGAAGAAAAGTATTAACTTTTGGAATTTTTTTTTTTAATTGCTTTTGATTATCTTTGATTAAAAATACTTGTGGTTGTTTTGGAAAAAGTTTCCCTTTTTATAATGGCATTGTTTGTGGATGAACTAGAGATTGAATATCAAAAATATAAAAAAGAAGATACTTTGGGCACTTTGTTTCAATTCTTAGAAATGGCGTTATGTTCTGTTGAAAAGTTGATTACGCAGCAGAAGGACTGGGACAAGGAAAAAGAGGAAGAAGAAGCCATCTTTGATGAACAATGGGTCCCTTCCGGAGAGGAGGAGAAAAAGAATAAGAAAAAGGGGATTTTAAGAATTATAAAAACAACCAAAAGAGAGAAAAATGAGCGAAAAGGTGGAGGCAAGGTTAGAAAGCAAAGGAAAAGGAGTAAGAAAAGCGATGGGAAAAAGCAAAGGGGTAGAAAGGGCAAGGAGAAGAATAAGCAAGAGAGAAAGGGGGGGAGGAGAAGCCTTAATGGGGGGAAGCAAGACCTAAAGAAAAAAAGTTTATTTAGAGACAATGGGTGAATTTAATTTAGATTAAAAGAGGGATTCTGGAGGGTATATAAGATTGTGTTTTTATGTAATTTTAGAATCTTTTAAACAGAATCCCAAGAAAGATTGTAATATGTAGTATTTCTAAGTTAGGGTAATGAGTTATAGATGTTACTCCAATTGGTGTACAGGAGAAGTATAGTAAAAGAAAAAAAAAGATGAATGGATAATTGGAAATAAAACAGACAAAGAATGTTGTTGAAAATGGTAATAAGATATGGAAGGATATATATGCTTTTTTTTTTTTTTGATTTTGTATATTGATAAAAGGCAATAAAATTTTAATTAATAAATAATTTGGATGGAAAAGAGAAGTAGGGACAAGATATGAAGTTAATATTATATGAAATATTGATATTATAATCTGGAAATGTTATGCCTTATTGGTCTTTTATTATTATTTTTTCTTAGAAAAGAATTTATAAGCTGTTATGCCTTGATTCTTTGTGCATTGTTCTTATAAAACTGATAAAAATGGTTTTTATATATATATATAAAAAAGAAAATGATAATAAGATATGGAAGGAGATATGGGTTGAATATGATGTTTGAATTTGTGTCTGTGTAAAGAGTTTTAACCCGGGAACAGACAACCTTCAGAAAAGATCTTTTAGTTTTGTTTATGTTTTGTGTTTGTATGTTTGTGTATTGTGTTTATGGTAAAACTAACAAAATTTGTTTTTTATAAAAAAAAAAAGGAAAAAAGAATCAATAAAACCTTGGAGGAATGTTAGACGAGAATAATTTAAACAAGCCAGAAAGAAAAGAATATGATGACTATAAAATGGATAAATATGGAAGAGAAATGAAATTGAATAGGAGTAAAGAGAAATAATGAGAAATTTGCTGGAAGATATTTGTGTGTCCATATGGAGATGGGATAAATTGGAATTATGCTGTATAAAAATAATGTTTTGTTTGACTTGTAAGGATTTACAATGTTAAGAGGTTTTATGTGTTTATGTATTTAATGGTTAATGATGTGTTGTTTTATCTTTAAAATTAATAAAAATTTGTTTCAAAAAAAAAAATAGTCTGTGTGCAGCTCGACATGCAGCTAAACCCACCTATCCTCCAGTGGTGGGATTCAAATATTGTTGCCACCGGTTCGGTGGGCGTGGCTTGGTGGGCATGCTTTGTGCACATGCACACACTTTGTGCAGGCGTAGATGCATTTGCTCAGGCTCAGAGGTGTTCTAACTCACCTCCTGCAAGCCTGCACAATCCCAGTCGCTTCAGCAGCTACCGTGTAGCACTCTTCTATGCCGCTCAAAGCAGCTGCACTTCAAACTTAGAGGATGAAAGTGAGTATGGGAGCCTGGGTGGGCAGGTGGGCCCAACAGCAGAAGGAACCAGTTCGTTCTTTGCTGCTCATTGCTCCTACCGGCTCACCAGAACCGGGCAGAACCAGTTGAATACCACCACTGCTATCCTCCAATAAAAGAGACCATGTGTTAGGGATAAATTGGTTACCTAACTTAGTTTGGGTAAAAATAATATATAAACTATGTTAGTGAGTTTAAGTGTGTGTATCACTTTAACTGTTAAAACATATATTATGGGTGCGGTTGTAAAATCACCATAAGAGGGAGCAAGAGAGCTCACTGTTTGCTGGCTTTTACTGTAGTAGCTGACAATGATGAATTGATGGTGATAACTGCGTGTTTTTCCCTGCTGTTGCTGAATGAAGAAAAGGGGTTTGATTTTCTTCATATCTCTCACTGCAAAAGAGATATATTGCTGGACTGATTATTTGTAAGTTTACTGACTTCTATTTCGACACTGGACTTTGCAACTGATTAATCCCCGGATGGACTGAACTAGTTTATGACATATGGACTGTTTTGACTATGCTATAACTCTTGCTGGAATAAAAAACTATTTAACTGGCACAGTGTATCTGTCTTCCTGAGTATAAACTACAACAACGTTTATCTCACATCATTTGCCTGCCTGCTAGACTGCCGTTGCACGTTCTGCTAGGGTGTGTATCCCTAACACCATGTATGTAGATCTGGTTGCTTTATTGAAAGAACAGGATGTGAGGAAACTGGGGAAAATAGGAATACATACAATGAGAACCAAATACAAGATAGGCAGTATTGAGTTACTGCTGAACATAACAATTAATAAGTAAATCTCACCAGCAATGCTCTGTGTGTGAGATGTGGGTTTGTCTTTGGATGACCATGTGCCACAGATTAAGATGGATTCTTCTTTGTGCTTCTGCCTTCTCCAAATGCTAAAGGAAATGGAGTCTGGCTTCCCAGCATGCACTTGTTTTGAGAGTATGGACTGATGGGTAAAGAGGTTGGGTCAATTTAAGGCCAGGTATACAGAGATCCACTCTGGTAGTCTATGGTTACTCATTTGTACCAATAAAAATTTGTATTTAAATATTACAAATAAATATTTGTACTTTAGGGTTGCAATGAATCCTCAGTGGTCTCTGAACTTGGTTGTTTTCTTGCAGACATTTCATTACCAAACTAGGTAACATTATCAGTGCATCAGTACACTGATGTTGTTATCTAGTTTGGGTAATGTAACATCTCCAAGAAAACAACCATGCTCAGAGAGCACCAAGGACCCCTGATACTCAGTTGTCACATACTCTTCCAAAAAGTTTGAGGAGGGCAAGACTCATGAGCAATTCAGGCAGTATTGTGATGGAATATTGTCCAGAATCCCAGGAGGGGGGAGCTGCATTCCAGAGGAGCAAGAGACAATGCAGTTTAGATAATTTATGTGAGAGAAAGAGGATGAAGATGGCTCCTCCTTAATAGTTCCCTGAGTATAACTTTTGTGGTGCAGGTTGTTCACTTTAGTTTGGCAAGATTCCGTCTATAGGTGAGGAACTCTTAAATAATTCTGCAGAATTGCAATGCATCTTTCTTGGTTTTTGGGAACCTGATAAGTATAGACATTACAGGGCATTTTGGGAGGAATTCAGACTGGCTTGTGCCTCAGCTTCAACACTTAACTTTTGAAAGAAGAGGTGGAGAATTTCCATCTTGAGATTCAAATGTTTTGTTTCTGGATGTTGGTGACACGATAAAGTCACAGATGGAAACTGGGCTGCCTATGGACCAGGTTCTCACTGATTCTGATGGAGAAACTCATTACTCCCTCCTGGTTGAAATTCAGCTGACCGTCAAGTACTGTGGAAATCGGGAGTTCCAACCAATTCAAACGGGTATAAAGGTTTATTGCAAGCTGAAGCTCTCTATAAGAATCTGAACTACTAGCAGTCAAAGCAAATTGGAAGTAGATAAGAGTCAGTGGTGGGATTCAAGTTTTTTTTTACTACCGGTTATGTGGGCGTGGCAGGAGAAGGATACTGTAAAATCTCCAGTCAGAGGTAGGATTTGCTGGTTCTCCGAATTACTCAAAATTTCCATTACTGGTTCTTCAGAACTGGTCAGAACCTGCTGAAGATCACCTCTAATAAGAGTCAATGGAATTCAGGGTGGGCCAGACTTAGATCTATCGAAAAGCTCAGGACTATATTAGTTGGAAACATGTTGTAGGAAGTTAGCACTCACCCCTCTCCTAGGAAAATGAAATATTTTAGGGTATACTAAAAAGCCAGAATATTTCCCCTTAAAAAAAAGTAGAAACTCAGAGAGGCAGAAACTCAACCACCCCCCACATCACTTTTGTTAATGGGTCATCAAGGCCTGGGCCAGTCTATTCTACATAACGAAGATCTACTCCAGGCAGAGCCATAATAGGAATTGCCCAAAGCCCTTTCCTTACATCATCATCCAGCAAGGCTCAACCAAGCCTGGGACTCAGGACAGTCTACAGAGTTGTCCCTGCATGGCCCCATGGGAGTCTGACAACCAATCAGAATACAAGCTCAAATTCAAATCCCAACAGAAGGTATAAAATCCAGGGACTCTCAGCATCTCTTCCCTTTTTCTTCTACCCAGGAGCTCCAAGGCATGTGAACCTGTCCACCATTAAACCATCTTTCCAAACAGCCTCCATGTTTCCAGTGTCATTTTCCCCACTTGGAACTGAACCTAGAAGGATAATTCTTCCAACAATGTGGAAGAGGCCTTCGTCTTGCAGTGGATAGACAATGGCTAAAGTGATGGTGATGGATGATGATGATGATGACACCTCCTTATAGCAAAGGAGTTGTAATAAGATAGAAGTCCTTTCCGAATATTGAGTATTAAAAAAAAAAAGATTATTTTTGTAGCTGTAAAAATTCTCCCCACACAAAGCCTTCCGAAACGCAAAGAAATCTGCCAAACAGCAAGACTCTTACTGCTCATTGGGAATTATGTCTTGATCTGTACTGAATTTGACATCAGATCTCTTGGAGAGTCTGTCTGGGCATTCTTTTCTAGTTTTTTTTTTTAATATTATTTTTTATTTGATTTCAGCTTGCTCCACAGCCTTTCTTTTCTTTCATCCTCTTTGGGAATCCTCCAGCCCTAATTCTTCAGGCTTTTCTACATTGAAGTGACCGGAGCATTAAAATTAAACTTCTTAAAGGGATTAAACAATCATTTCAGGCTCTACGCTCGGTATTTGAAAACATTGTGAGAGATATCCTGCAATAAAACTCAAGGAATCTTTATGGCACCTAACTTTGTTTCCTCCTCTCTTTGTTTTAAGACACAACTAAGTCTCTTTCAATTGCTAATACAGTCACTCAGGTCTTTGCAAAGAGATTAAAGGCATTGCTTTTTTTTTTTCTCCAGTAGGAAAAATTTTTTTGAGGAGATGGGGGGGGGGGAAGAGAGAGAGAGATAGAAGAAATGCAATCATCTATTTGCTTAATGGATCCTCTTCTCTTGTCTTGCCCATAGAGGGATTTAATGACCCTTCCTTGTATCTTGTAAGCAACAATTCAAACAGGTTTTTTTTACTCTCCTGTGTGAAGAGGCTTAAGCCCTTATGCTACTGACTTGTCACTGATTTAAGAGGAAATCAGAAAACACACATATTTTCACTTTCTTGTCCCAGGCAATACTTTGATCTTCTCAAAGTTCCTGGGATAAGCAGTCCAACACTACAAAGGCTTCCATGCAAACTTAATTTTATTAGATTATATCAGGTATCCTCAAAGTATAAGTCACAGTTATGCAGAAATTTATTTAATGTCCAATCTTTGCCCCAGTGGTCGCCTCCATGATGTGAAAAGATGGTTATCTTCATCCCATAGCGATATACCAAAGAAAGACTGCAGCACGATGCTGGAGTCCAGGTAAGAATGCCCAAAAACTCCCTCAGCCCTCCAGAGATCAATTCAGTGACCAATCAGGATTACAGATGTGACCACGTGACATGAACTACATCTCCCAAGAGGCATTAACTACATTTCCCATGAAGCATTCCCTTAAGGGGACAGTTCTCGTTCCCAAACTTGCTATATACCATCTAACCAGCACAATGGACGCAGACAGTGCATTCCCTTGTAATTTATCTCAATATGGAGATGTGAAGGGGTCAGTTTCAGAGTCTTAGAGCTTGAGCTAAATCTCTTGTTCTTTCTTGGTGACATATGTGACACCTTGCAAGTCAGAGATTTGAGTTGGGAGTTCAATTCTGCCTGGGTCTTTTCATTTGGACTCTGGTTCACTTACTTTCCTAGTCAATTATTTCATGGAATCCAGACTAACAGAATTGGAAGGGACCTTGGAGGTCTTCTAGTCCAACCCCTTCCTCAGGCAGGAGATCCTATATATCAGTGGGTGGCTCACCTTTTTGGGCTCTTGTGCACGCTCAAATGCCAGCACCCAGAAGGCAATGCACGCAGCCCCCTAACACCCCCTGCGCATGCGCACGTGATTCCTCCCCATGCCTGCACTGTGCATGCGCGTGCCTCCCAGCTGATTTTTGGCCCATTTGAGGCCTTTTTCGGCCTTTCAAAGGCTCGAGGGAAGCCTCGGCAGCCTTTGGAGGGTGAAAAATGGGCCCGTTTTGTCACTTCCGGTATTTCTGGAAATACCGGAAGTGACAAAATGGGACTGTTTTTTTGGCCTCCAAAGCCTGCAGAGGCTTCCCTTGAGCCTCTGAAAGGCCAAAAAAGGCCTCAAACAGGCCAAAAATCAGCTGGGAGGCACGTGCATGTGCAGTGAGGTAAGTTTAGCTGCAGCTCGTGTGCCTGCACAAATGACTCTGCGTGCCACCTGTGGCACATGTGCCATAGGTTCACCATTATGGCTATATACCATTTCAGATAGGTATTGTTGGAAGCCTCCCCTCCTCCTGAGAGAATGAATTATTTTGAGGGATATTAAAGAAAGTATTTATATTATATTTCCCCAAAGGAGAAAAATCTTAGCAAAGGCAAAAAGCAGCCCCAGTCTTTCTTAATAACCTCAAGCAGAAGCCTCAAGTCTTTAGAGATGGATATTTAGTACCTATTAAGAAAGACTAGGCCAATCTATTGACAAACAAAATTTCTTCTGCCAACAGCTCCCACAGCTGATGGAATTAAGAATTTATACCCCCCCCCCCAAATTCTAAGGATAGGACATGACTATTAGGACATAATAGGATTTATCCACCATCACTGAAATGGTAAAAGACCTAAGGTTCACTGCATTGCACAACCCCCTGGAGCATCTCAAACACAAAACCCCAGAACCCTAGAAAGATCCATCCACTCACTCATCCACCTTTTCAGCAACCCCAGAAACACGCTGCTGTCACTGAAGTTTCTGGGAATCAAATAAATCCCAATCAGCTTCCATTTCATTTCCAGCATCTTTCTCACAGATTAGAAATGGAATAGGAATCCACCCCCCCTCCCCCACACACAATATTTTTTTTTAAAAAAATATTATGTTGGGAAAGAATGAAGGCAAAAAGAGAAGGGATGGCAAAAGATGAGATGTTTGATAGAGTCATTGACATAATGAACATGAATTTGGGGAAGCTGCAGGAGAGGACAGGGGAGCCTTGTATGTTACAGTCCATGGGGTCATGACAAGTCAAACACAGTTTAGCAACTGAATAACAAAAACATTCCTTTATGTTTAAAAAAAATATGTTTCCATGCAGGACTCTTAAAGATTTGCTTGAGAAGGTTCTGTTCTGAGTTAGATCATTATCTGAAGGTTGGCTTGTGGTTAATGAGCAGAGCTCTTAGGTGGGATATCCAGATTTTGGGGCTTACATGTTTGAAAAGTCAATCTAGCCTTTGCCTTCCATTTTCCTTCCCCCCCCTCCAGGAATTCAGATAATATTTAAAAAAAAAAAATGGAAGAAGGGTGTACTTTAAATCAGTGTTGGCTTGTGATGATCCCCTGGGCAAGTCCCTGAATGTCAGGCTCCAAAAACCAAGAAAGACAGATAGGATTATTTCAAAATAGTTTCTTTTATTGTTCCTTACCCACAGACAGAATCTTGCCAAACTAAAGCAATCTACCTTGCATCATTTAAAATACACTCTGAGAACTTCCAATGAGGAGCTGTCTGGACTTCCTTCCTTCCAACCAAACTATCTGAATTTCGCTGTTTCTTGGTCCTCTTTAATGTAGCCCTTCCCTCCTGGGAATTCAGATTACATTCCACCACGCAGCAGTCTTGGCAAGATTTCAGAAGTGGTTAGCCATTGCCTTCTTCCCAGGCCTTAAGGAGAGAGACTGGCCCAAGGAATCCCAAGCTGGCTTTGGACCTAAGGCAGAACTGAACTCACCTTCTCCTGGTTTGCAGCCTTGGGCCTTCATCCCTGCACCAAAGTGGGCTCTCTTGGCATTAATTTTGCATGTCCCCGGATGTGGTGGTTTCTTTAAATACGTTATCCTCTTTCGGTGGAATGCAACTTCAAGATTGTTGGAAAAAAAATGAAACCAAAATAACAGCAAGAAGAGAAACTGAAGTGTGGCTTGCCTCTTCAGTAAACAAACAGGGCCAGCTTGTTCCTCCCCGCTCTGGCTGTGACCTTCTTTTCAGGAGAGAGGAGGAGGGGTGTGTGGAGAATACAATCTGTCAATGATTGTTGGGCTCCCAGCAGGAGGTTGAAGCCAGAACAGGCATCTCTGCAGTAAAAATAACTCCTTCTGAATGGACAGATTGCTTGCAACAAGGTTGGTAAAGAAGTGGTTGATCTCTCTGACCCCTGGACAAGGCCAGGCTGCTCTCCTACTTGGAGATCTGATGATTAGATCCCCAAGGAGTGCTTGATCTGCTGTAAAACTCTTCCTTCTCCCCTTTAAGGTTGGTCCAAGAGGAAAGTTCCAACCATAGCAGAATAACAGAGTTGGAATGGATCTTAAAGGTCATCTAGTCCAACTCCTTACTCAAACAGGAGACTGTATTCAGAGGTGGTCTTCAGCAGGTTCTGAATCCAGTTCTAGAGAACCAATAGCAGACATTTTGAGTAGTTCAGAGAACTGGCAAATCCCACCTCTGACTGGCCCCGCCCCCATCTCTTCTCTGCCTCCCATTGAGTCCCAGCTGATGGGCTGGGTCTTCTTTGGTTGCCCTGCACAGGAGAACGGAGCTGGAAAGCAGGTTAGTGGGGTGGGATGGGAATGGAGATTTTACAGTATCCTTCCCCTGCTACGCCCACCAAGCCACACCCACCAAACCATGCCCACAGAACCAGTAATAAATTTTTTTGAATCCCACCGCTGAACTGGTTGCACTGACCACTTGCAGAGAGACCTGAATAAATGAAATTTGGCTCATGGCTTCGAAAACAGTCCCTGGCTCCCTGATTTATTCCAGAGGCAGGACTGTGGGAAGCCTTTCATCCCGAGTCTTCTTTGAAGATAGATTTAGTTTCTAGTTAAGCTTTGAGTTGCTGGCAAAGATGCATGCTATCCGAGATGCACCCTAGTTTTATATATGTCTGGTTTGGTTCTGCAACCCAACAGGACAGACACAGACTTCAGAGAGTAATTAGGACTGCAGAAAAAACAATTACTATCCACCTGCCTTCAATGGAGGACCTGTATACTGCACCCTGAGTCAAAAAGAGGGCTGTGAAAATATTTACAGACCCCGCACATCCTGGACATAAATTGCTTCAACTCCTTCCCTCAAAACGACACTATAGAGCACTGCACATCAGAACAACTAGACACAAGGACAGTTTTCCGCCCCCGAAAGCCATCACTCTGCTAAACAAATAATTCCCTCAACACTGTTCAACTATTTACAAAGTCTACACTACTATTACTATTAATCTTCTCATCACTCCTTATCACCCATCCTCTCCCACTTGTGACTGTATGACTGCAACTTTGTCGCTTGTATCCTTATCATTTATATGGACTGTTTCCTAGTATGATTTGATTGTTGATTGTACTCTATGGCTATCATTAAGTGTTGTATGTTATGATTCTTGATTCTTAACAAATGTATCTTTTCTTTTATGTATACTGAGAGTATTTACACCAAGACAAATTCCTTGTGTGTCCAACTACACTTGGCCAATGAAAGAATTCTATTCTATTCTATTCTATTCTATTCTATTCTATTCTATTCTAAGGTTTTAATTTACCACTAAAACCTTTTCCTTGATACAAAACTGAGTGTTTGCAAAGCCACTTTGGAGCTTCTGGATTGGTAACTTCTGTAATTCCTAAACAGGGAGATCTTAAGTGGTATTCATATTTGAGGGGCTGCCCTAAAAGAAGAGGGAGTCAAACTATTCTCTAAAGCACTTGAAGGCAGGACAAGAAGTGACAGATGGAAACTAATGAAGGACAGAAGCAACCTAGAACTAAGGCGAAATTCCTTGACAGTGGGAACAACTAACCAACGGAACAACTTGCCTCCAGAAGTTGGAGGTGCTTCTGTCTGAAATGGTCTGGGGTCTCCTGCTTGAGCAGGGGGTTGGACTAGAAGACCCCCAAGGTCCCTTCCAGCTCTATTCTATTCTCTATTTGTTTTAAGTTGAGCTGGTTGCTAAGATCCAGTGTCACAGGAGGAAAAAAAGGTGCAAACTTCAAACTCACCAGTAGGCGGCAGAAGATGCTTGCTGAAAATGTTTCTCTGCTGTGCGGCTCCTCTCCGATTTTGCGGAATAAAGGGATGAAAAGTGTAAAAGTGTCACTCACAGGGTGAAAGGACAAGGAGTGATTTATTTAAGAGGAGGTGGGGGAAACAGTGAAGAAAGAAAACGAAGACTTCACAGTGGGCCTAGTTAAAGAAGGGAAGAAACAAATAAGTCTGCTCTTTGGCTGTAAAGGTCACCCTTATAGCAGATGGCTACATCAATCTTGTTTATCTCCCCAGCTCTTTCTTCTTTCTCTTTGGTTTCTCTTATGGTTTCTCTTTCTCTTATGGTTTCTCCTCTCATCCTGTGGTCCATCAAACACCCCTTTGTTAACTATAGTCTCCTGGGTGGGCTGAAGGCTCTTTGTAAGTACTCTGGAATGGAGCGACTCCATTAGCCATCACTGGAGGAAAAACATGAGATTGGTTTACGATCTATGCAGTGGTAGGAATTCATACAGAAAAATAAGATTGGAAGGCACTGGATTACTGGATTACTTTTACTATTAATCTTTTCATCACTCCTTATCACCCATCCCCTCCCACTTGTGACTGTATGACTGTAGCTTTGTCGCTTGTATCCTTATCATTTATATGGACTGTTTCCTAGTATGATTTGATTGTTGATTATACCCTATGACTATTATTAAGTGTTGTACCTGATGATTCTTGACGAATGTATCTTTTCTTCTTATGTACACTGAGAGCATTTGCACCAAGACAAATTCCTTGTGTGTCTAATCACTCTTGGCCAACAATAGAATTCTAATTCTAATTCTAATCTAATCATGGTAAGCAGAGCACCAAACACCTGTCCACGCACAACCAGTGGCTGTTGAATATTTTAAGAGGAGCAACTCCAGCAACGGAGATTTTGTCCACCTATAATCTGATGCTTCTCATTCATAGTCAGCCTCCCATTCATAACCCAAGTTGAGTTGAAGGTGTGCTTCAGAGGTGGTATTCAGCAGGTTCTGACCAGTCCTGGAGAACCGGTAGCGGAAATTTTGAGTAGTTCGGAGAATCGGCAAATATCATCTCTGGCTGGAGATTTTACAGTATCCTTCCCTGCCACACCCACCAAAACACTCCCACAGAACTGGTAGTAAAAAAAATTGGACTGTGCTTCTTCTTCTTTCTCTGCAGAGACCCGTCTCCATCACTTTCCATGAAGCAGAAGAAGACCAAGATGTGGACAGCTGCATATCAACATGCTGGACACAATTCACTCATGGCTGAGGTGAGATGTCCATGGCCACTCACTGGCCACGGACATCTCACTGAACAGACTGAACAGGTAAACCTCAGCCAGAACCATATAAGCCTAGATAGTGATCTTTACATGTCAAAGGCCCTTTTTGACATTGGTTTTGATGTTCCCTGAATGGCCTCTATTGGTGTGGGGCAACTTTGGTCTTAAGAGAGTTCATCCCATGTTCTTCTCAGCTCATGCTAAGATTGTTACATGTGCTTTTAGGACCAAGGGCCACATTATGACCAGAATGTGAAGGGGAACCAGATGCTGGATAATAGTGTAGAGTTCGGTTTCACCTACCTGAACCCTCAGGACATCTGCAGAATAACTTTTCTGTTGAGCTGGCTTCAGCCAATCTACTTTTGGACGTAGAGGAGGCCCGAGGAACTGCTAGTTGCTCTTTCATATTCCTATGCTACAGCTCATTTGTCAAAGGTCAACAAATATCCATCGATGGGTGGTTGGTTGGAGGCAAAATAAAGAATTCAGTTGCTCTGTCTTTGCCATGAGCTTCCTCTCTATAATGTTTGGTGTGTGTGTGTGTGTTTACTTGGCTTACTCCCCAAGATTTAAAAAGGTTGTAATGGCTTCAGCAGAAACCAATTCTACAGAGTTGATTAAAGGCCTGGACACTAAAACATATGAAGAAGCGTTGCAGGATTTGGGGTTTGGCTATTCTAGAAAAAAGAAGGGCTATGGGGGACATGATTAGGAGCATTCCAGTATGTGAGATGCTGCCACAAAGAGGAAGGATTCAGTTTATTTTCCAAAGGACCAGAAAGGCAGGACAAGAAACAATGGATGGAAACTAATCAAGGAGAGAAGCAACCTGGAATTGAGGAAAAACTTCCTAAGAGTGGGAACAATTAACCAGTGGAACAGCTTGGCCTTCAGAAGTTGTGGGGGCTTCATCACTGGAGGTTTTTTACAAGAGACTGGACAGTTATTTGTCTGAAATGGTATAGGATTTCTTGCTTAAGCAAGGGGTTGGACTAGAAGACCTCCAAGGTCCCTTCCAGCTCTGTTCTGATTCTGGGTTAAAGAGACAAGGGAAAGTACAAAGGAATGGACTGAATTGGTTTGTTTTCTGAAGTCATGAGGGCATGCACGACATTGTTTTGTGGCTTAGTGCTTTGTGATTTGTTCAACACACCACAATAACCCAAGGCACACATGACCCGGTGGTAGAAGGCAATGAATTGGACCCACATAGTTCTGTTGTGCAACAGCATCCATTGCTCAGGAAAGGACATCAATGCAAGCTTAGACCACTGAGCGATCCCAACTTTGAGATGGAAACGTTGTTTCTTCTCTTTTGCTTGGTAATCCCAGACCTGGAGAAGTTTTCCTGGGTTTGAGGAAGTTTGCCTGGATCTGGTGGATGCACAGGAGACCCAGGCATCACACATGTCCTGCCCCAGATAACCAGTTCCACGAGCTAATTACGTGCAGCACTGGTTCCTGTGGCCCATATCAAACTCACTCCAATCCAGTGGTGTGATTCAGAAAATTTTACTACTGGTTCTGTGGGCGTGGCTTGGTGGGCATGGCAAGGGAAGGATACTGAAAAATCCCCATTCCCTCCACACCCACTAACCTGCTTTCCAGGTCCATTCTCCTGTGCAGGGCAACCAAAGAAGAGCCAGCCAATCAGCTGGGACTCAATGGGAGGCAGAGAAGAGATGGGGGCGGGGCCAGTCAGAGGCGGGATTTGCCAGTTCTCTGGAAATGTCCGCTACGAGTTCTCCGGAACTGGTCAGAATACCACCTCTGGCCAAGCCAAGTTCTGAGAAACTAAGAGCAGAACAGAACTCCCCAAATCTCTGACAGGCAGAATTTGCAGACGTGAAAATTTTGCTGCATCCTCTAGCCAAGATAAGACCCTTATGAAGTCCCATTCTCCAGAACTGGTCAGAACCTGCTGTGAAGACCCACTTCTGCTCCAATCCTATGGAATATGATCAGAACCAGTAAACAATCTGAAAATCTCAGATGCTGATTCTCAAACCCACAAGCCATCTGCTCCTTTCAGCTCATTGAAACCAGCCTGTTCTGTTGGAAGCACATAGCTGGGGATTACTGAGTTATGTGCTTAACCAGACAAAGACAATGCAATTTAAAAGGCATGAATAATTGATGTCTCCTTCTCTAAAAATACCACTGAAAAATGATACAGGCCACTCTTGAAAAAGATTCCTCGGACAGGAAAATGCCAACTTCTATAGGTAACTTTCCGTTGCTCCTTTTATTGGAAGGAAACGGCCAGAGCTCATAATTATGCCAATGTTTGTAAAAGAAAATGACATTTTTAAAATCAAATTATGCTTGCCGGCAGCATTTTTAAAATCGTGTTCCGTCTATCCAGATGCATAGGCTTCACTTTAGATTCCAAAGAAAACTACAATATATCAGCCGTGGTTTGTAGTATTCGAGCAATAACCCAGACTCATGAGTTCTTATCAATCTGGTGACTGCTACAAAGATTGCAAAATAACAGAAATATTTCCAATCCTGAAGAAATTCAGCTCATCTTATTTTATGTCTCTAGAAACAAGAGTTGATTATTCTTGAATTTTCTATTTCATGGTTTCAGAGCTTCTAATACTTTCCTAAATTTTGGTCCTGATGCAATTCAGGATCCCATGTCTTCCAATTTGCATCTTCCCAATCTCTAATCTGGGAATGTGCCTAGGGTGCAAAAGCCTATATCAAGGGTATCCAACCTTTGCATCTTTGAGACTTATGGACTTCAACTCCCAGAATTTCCCAGCCACCAGCATATCATCATCATCTTCTTCATTTCATGACCCCGTAATCCCTTGCAGAGTGAAGTCTGGGCAACTGAATGGAGCTAGCAGACTGTGTTAATGGCCAGATGCCCTTCCTGTAACCAATGCGGAGTTTTGTTCAGCAGGCATATTCTCAGTGTGCCCAAAGAGAGAAATATCTGCCTCTACCTAGGATTGAACTCACGGCCTTCTGATTGTGAGGAGAGACCACCACTAGGCCAGTGGTTGCCAACCAGAGGGCTGGGGACCACTGGTGGTCCATGAGAAAAATTTGGTGGTCTGCAAAGAAATGTCCCCCCCAAAGCAATTAATCCAGGCTGTGCGGGAAGACAAAGCTGCGCCACCTACATGGCCCACGGGAACACAAGGCTTGCGTTGCTTGCATTGTGAACAACACGAGGCAGTGAGGGGAGGGGGGAAAGGATGGAGGGGGGGAACTTGTCCCACTCACCCCATGTGCCTCGCCTGGCCACTGGGCTGCTTCTTTCCGCTTTTTTTTTTTTTTTTCTGCTTTTGGCTGCATGCAAGGAAAGCAACAAAAGTCTTTCTCTCCCCCAATCTCTGCCAGAAATGAGTCTTTGGGACCCTGCAAGGCCTCCTGCTCCAAGAGGCTGCACGGGAGCAACAAGTCTCACAAAGCCTCATTTCTGGCAGAGTTTGGGGGAGAGAAAGAAAGACTTCTGCTGCTTCTGCTGCTTTCCTTGCATGCAGCCAAAAGTCTCTCTCTCTCTCTCTCTCCCCTGAGAACGGAGCTGGAGATGGTATCGATCAGTAGGAAAACGGGGTGGGGAATTTTCCTGCAGACTTTTTTGAGGGGATATTCCCACGGTCTCTGGTTCACGGGATTTAAAAGTATGAGTTTGGTGGTCCCTGAGGTCCAAAAGATTGGCAACTCCTGTTCTAGGCCACCACACCACTCCTCCCAGCCACCCGGATACAGACACCTTAATTTCTTTTATTACTTTCCCCCTTTATTTTTCTCTCCAAAAAAGAGGCCACCCTACCCAGGGCAGTCAGAAGGCAGCACTGGATTCTTACTTATTTCTTAAGCTTTCGAAGCTCCTGACCAAGGCCAATCACTCAGCTCTGAGCTGCCGCTGATCTTCACTAGTTCCCTGTCTATTTGGCCAATAAATCTGTTAAGGATCCTGAAGAACAAGAACGGGAGTAAAACAATGCCTAGCCTATAGAGAAAACTGACTCTTCCACCGGTGTCAATCTCTTAACAGCTGAAGGTTGGTTCCTTGTTATTAAAGGAAGGCGTGTGCTTTTAATTGATCGTAGAGAGAAATGGAGGCAGGAGGGAGATATTAATAAATCAGGGCAGGCTTGGGCTGCTACAGAGACAGAAGTACTTTGAGATATTTGTTACACCCGGACTGTCTCTTCCTCCAAGCAATCTGGTAGGCTGGGTGATTGACCTTCTGGGTTAGAAACACTACTGCTGAATGTCAGGAACGGGAGGGGGAAACCAACACCCAAGACTTACCAATATGCCTGCAGATCAGGTCAACCTTTGGGAGATCCAGGTAGAAGAAAAGGAGGGAGTAAGCCCTCTTTCTATTAGATAGATATGACAGGGGGCACTGGAGGGAGGGAGGGAGGGAGGGAGGGAGATGATCTCAACAGAGTGATGAGAGAGATGAGATAGACAGACAGATATAGATACTGGTAGATACTGGTAGGTAGGTAGGGGGTGGGTGGGTAGATAGACATAGCATACTACAGAGATGATCGATAATAGATAAATTATAGATATGATAGAGATAGATGATAGATAGATAGATAGATAGATAGATAGATAGATAGATAGATAGATAGATAGATAGATATATGTAAATAGAGATAGACAGATAGATAGATAGACAGACAGACAGACAGACAGACAGACAGACAGATAGATAGATAGAGTTCAATAGATAGAAAAATATAAATAGAGATAGACAGATAGATAGATAGATAGATAGATAGATAGATAGATAGATAGAAGAGAGAGAGAGAGAGAGATAATAGATAGATAGAAGATAGATAGATCAACAGAGTGATGATAGAGTGATGATAGATAGAGACAGAGAGAAAGAGAAAGAAAGAAAGAAAGAAAGAAAGAAAGAAAGAAAGAAAGAAAGAAAGAAAGAAAGAGAGAGAGAGAGAGAGATAGGGCGAGAGGGGAGAGAGAGAGAGAGAATTCTTTATTGGCCAAGTGTGACTGGACACACAAGGAATTTGCCTTTGGTGCATAGGCTCTCAGTGTACATAAAAAGAAAAGATACATTCATCAGCGCATCAGCTTGCATTCATTCTGCCAACACTCATTCTGAACCTGGCCTTGGAGATTGGTTGGATTGAGGATCTTCTCTTTTGAACATCAGAGAGCTCCCCCCCCCAAAAAAAAAAAAACACCAAGGATTTTATTTATTTATTTATTATAATTGCATCCTATTTTTCCCCCTGGAATATAAAGCAAAGTACGGAGAGCTTCTTCTCCTTTTTTTCTTTCCTTGTAACAACCACCTCATGAGAAAATGCTGGATTGGGAGAAGTGCCTGGATGATTGATCTGATTCCACCCCATGAGCCCTGAGATGGGCCACAGAGTTCCTTACCTGATCTTGCTTTGGTCTTCTAGTTTGATCCTCCACATAAGTGTATTCCTGGTACCACTCCACCTTTGTGGATACCCAGTTGTGCTGTGTAATCCTCACAACTAGTCAGAAGAACCCAACCAAGGAAGCCCTTTGCCAGGTAGTGTTGTAGGCAGGGCTTCATAGAAATAACCTTCTGCATTACTTACTGATGCCAGAAACCTCGCTTCCTCTCACTGCTATTTTGTTTATTTGCTCTTGAATTTTTTGAAAAGGATTTAAAAAAAAAAAAACAAATAAAAGGGCAATGACGTTGCCCAAACAATCAGCAGACATGAATCCTGGTTCTTTCTGGGGGGGGGAAATAAATTCTATATGATGCCTGAAAGAGAAAAACTCAAGCTGAAGGGGGTTTGAGGGAATCATGCCACAGAATTTCCAATGTAACCTTGGTTATATTTGGGTTGTGGTTCGCTGGCAGCAGGTGCGGACAGCTGAGGTCTCGGAGAGCGAGGACTGAGATGAGGGCCCTGCCTGTGATGCAGGGATAGGGCCAGGACCATCAGGGAGTGGAGTGCTGCCTTCAGAGATTGTGGACGCTGGCAGCAGTGATGAAGAGGTTCCTGAGGAGCCTGTGCCCAGTGCATGTGTGCACAGGGCTGCTCGAAGGAAAGAGCAGCTGCAGCAGCAAAGGCGACTCGGGAGTAAGGCTACAAGGTAATGACCCCCCCCCCCTTAAGAGATAAAAGCCCGCTGAGAAACCAGAGTTCTTTGCAGGAAGCAAAGAAGTTTTTGCATTCAAGCCTCATGGATGTTCAGACTCTCTTAGTTGGTGTTTGGAGACTCTTTGTGTTTGAAATACTTCTTGGCAACTTTATCTAGTGTTCTTGACAGCCTTGCACAACCTTGGCAAGGCTCATTCTTATCAGAGACAATTAGTTTGAAACAGCCTTTTAACCAGAAAGGAACGGAATTTGTAAAGAATCATTAAAAGGTTTTGCTGTTACCTCTGTTTCGTGTTTGTTTCCTTGGAACAAGGTTTGGGTCAGAACAATTTGCTTCAAAGCATTGTAGGGATCAGATCAAATTCAATGCCTCTGGACTGCTTTGGATGCATCAAAACAGGTAATTTTGCAGAGGGTCACAAACATGGTGGGCAGGTTTCCTTCCAGAAATCAGTCAAAGTGTTGTGGGAGGGGAACAGGACTTCGTGAGGGTCTTATCTTGGCTAGAGGATGCAGCAAAACTTTCACGTCTGCAAATTCTGCCTGTCAGAGATTTGGGGAGTTCTGTTCTGCTCTTAGTTTCTCAGAATTTGGTTTGGCCAGAGGTGGTATTCTGACCAGTTCCAGAGAACTGGTAGTGGACATTGTGAGTAGTTTGGAGAACCGGCAATCCCACCTCTGATTGGCCCCGCCCCCATCTCTTCTCTGCCTCCCATTGAGTCCCAGCTGATTGGCTGGCTCTTCTTTGGTTGCCCTGCACAGGAGAACGGACCTGGAAAGCAGGTTAGTAGGGTGGGAGGGAATGGGGATTTTGCAGTATATTCTTCCCCTGCCATGCCCACCAAGCCACACCACACCCACCAAGCCACGCCCACAGAACTGGTCGTTAAAAAAAATTGAATCCCACCACTGGGTTTGGTTCTTGGTTTCATCCACGTGCAGCCCTCATTTTTGGTTAGAGGAAGAATAACAATGGGAGGAAGGGGCTGCGATGGGGACATGGGCCATTGATAGAGGTATAGTCAGTGGCTGATGTCCACCTGGGCATGACACACACATCCTTGAATCAGATTTTTTTTCCTGTTGAAGTTTCATGATGTTACCCTCGTTACATCACCAGTCTATGAACTAGGCAGCCTTAAGATACAGAAAAAAAGATGTTGAGACTCTGGAAAGAGTGCAGAGAAGAGCAACAAAGAGGATTAAGGGGCTGGAAGCTAAAACACATGAAGAACAATTAAGAATGGTATAGAACAGAACAGAACAGAACAGAACAGAATAGAATAGAATAGAACAGAAGAGTTGGAAGGGACCTTGGAGGTCTTCTAGTCCAACTCCCTGCCTAGGCAGGAAACTCTATACCATTTCAGACAAATAGTTGTCCAATCTCTTCTTAAAAACTTCCAGTGTTCAAGCATTTACAACTTCTAGTGGAAAGCTGTTCCACTGATTAATTGTTCCCACTGTCAGGAAATTTCTCCTTAGTTCTAGGTTGCTTCTCTCCTTGATGAGTTTCCACCCACTTCTTCTCATCCTGCCCTCAGGTGTTTTGGAGAATAGCTTGACTCCCTCTTCTTTCTGGAAGCCCCTGAGATATTGGAAGACTGCTATCATGTCACCCCTAGTCCTTCCTTTCATCAAACTAGACATACCGAGTTCCAGCAACCGTTCTTTATATGTTTTAACCGACAGTCCCCTAATCCTCTTGGTTGCTCTTCTCTGCACTCTTTCTCGAATCTCAACATCTTTTTACATCGTGGCAACCAAAACTGGATGCAGGATTCCAAGTGTGGCCTTACCAAGGTCTTATAGCAATAGCAATAGCACTTAGACTTATATACCGCTTTTCAGTGCTCTATAGCCCTCTCTAAGTGGTTTACAGAGTCAGCCTATTTCCCCCAACAATCTGGGTCCTCATTTTACCCACCTTGAAAGGATGGAAGGCTGAGTCAACCTTGAGCCTGGTGGGATTTGAACTGCCAAACTGTAGGCAGCTGGCTGCAGAAGTAGCTTGCAGTACTGCACTCTAACCACTGCGCCACAGAGGCTCCCTATAACGTGTTATTAATGAACACTTCACATTATCTTGATTTTATCCCTCTGTTTATGCAGCTATCATGCCCTTGGTAGAGTTGGATTCTGAGGGAAAGGAGGAGCAGCCAACAGGAAGGGGAGGTGTGGCTCTGGAGGTTGTGGAGGAGGCTGGGGAAGGGCAGAGGCTGTCTGGGCAGTCAGAGGAGGATCCAGGCCCATCCCCTCTCCATCTGAGGGCACACAGGGAGGATAAGGGAGAGATGTGGTCTAGTGTGGAGGAGAGGGCCTTGATCCTCTTCATGGGCTGCAGGTGTGAGAACTGCATAAGAGTTTGGACCTGCGTACTGGCAAACGCTGGAAACAAACCATGTTTTATTTTGGTCTGAAGTTATCTTGGTTGGCGTCCTTCCAACAGACTGTGCCTTGTTATCTCCTTGAATTTAGTAAATACTTCTTCTGTTCCGTTGTGGAAATTTTGTCATTGTGGTTTGTTTTGGTTTTTTATTTCACCTCTATCTGTTCATTAAGTTCAGACTGTATTGCTTTCTTTTGAAGATTATTTTTGAATAAATTTAATCTCCAACTGAATATTATTGAACAGTGGGGTCTAGTTGGAGGCATTAAAGGGCATTTATTTACATTTTGGATTTTGTTAAGTTTTTGGCACACTCTGGGTCATCACAGCAGACTAGAACTACATTGGCTTTTTTGGAAGCTGCTGCACACGGCTGGCTCATATTTAAATGACTAGGGCTCCGAGTTCCCCCTGACAGTTACTACTATTGGGTAAGGTACCACCTATACTGCACCTGTGCATTTTGGGTTTTTTGCCTCAATGTAGAACCTTAGTTTGCAGAAACTGGGCATGTCTAATCGAATGAAGAAAGGACGAGGGGTGACATAATAGACTTGCAATATTTGAGAAGCTATCACGAAGAAGGTGAGGAACAATCTATTCTCCAGAGCACCTTAAGGCAGTACAAGAAGTAAGAGGTGGAGAGTTATCAAAGAGGGATCCAACTTAGAATAAATTTCCTGACATGGAGACCATTTTATCAATGGGATGGCTTGCCTCCAGAAGCTGTGGGTGCTCCATCACTGGAAGTTTTCAAGAGGAGGCTGGACAGCAATTGTCTAGAAACGTGATGGCAAGCCTATGGCACACGTGCCACAGGTGGCATGCAGAGCCATTTGTGTGGGCATGAGAGCCCCAGCCAAACTTACCTGCACTGCGCATGCGCACACCTTCCAGCTGATTTTCAGCCCATTTGAGGCTGATTTTGCCCCCCTGGAGACTCGAGGGAAGCCTCTGCAGCCTCGGGAGGTCAAAAAACGGGCCTTCCGGAAATACCAGAAGTGCTGAAACAGGCCCATTTTTCAGCCTCCAAAGGCTGCATAGGCTTCCCTCTCCAAGAGGGCGAAATCAGCCTCAAATGGGCTGAAAATCAGCTGGGAGGCATGTGCATGCACAGTGAGGTAAGGGGATGGGGCGGGGATATTGCGTGCGCATGTGCGGGGGGGCACATTGCATTATGGGTACCGGCACATGCATGCTTTTGGCACACCACAACAAAAAGGTTTGCCATCACTGGTCTAGAATATTATAGGATTTCCTGCCCTGGGCAATGGGTTGGAATAGAAGACCTCTATGGTCCCTTCCAACTTTGTTGTTCTGTATACCTTGGCTGATGTTTAAGCAGTATCTCTTCCTTTTTTCTGACCTTGCCAAGACCAGCCATAAGTTGGGTCTACTGGGTTTTGCCCTTCATAGCTTGCAGGAAATCAAAGGACTGCAGAGACGAGGAAGACAGACAGGTGAGGGATGAGAGAGAGAGAAAGAGATGAGAGATGAGAAAGAGACAGATGAGAGAGATACAATAAATACATAGATATAGATTAGATCAATATATAGATAGATGATAGAGAGAGCTATAAGAGAGAATGACAGAGAGAGAGAGAGAGAGAGAAAAGAGAGAGAGGGGAGAGAGAGAGGGTGATCAGAGAGAGAGTAGATACAGTTATAGATATAGATTAGATTAGATTAGATTAGATTAGATTAGATTAGATTAGATTAGATTAGATTAGATCAGATTAGGATAGATAGATAGATAGATAGATAGATAGATAGATAGATAGATAGATAGATAGATAGATAGATGATAGATAGATAGATAGATAGATAGATAGATAGATAGATAGATAGATAGATAGATAGATAGACAGACAGACAGACAGACAGATTATAGATATTGACTGGCCCTGACTTTACAAAACAACAGTGAGGCTGTTGAGTTTTTGAGAATTGGGTGAAAGGGAATTCCATCAGCCCTCATTTCCCTCCTTCCAGAGTAACTGGCTCTTCTTTGTCAAAACACTCCTCTCCTCTCCTGCCCCTGTTTGTGAGAAAGGAGTGGATGTTGGTTGCATCAGTTTCTTCCAAAGAAGACACAACTGGCATTGGCCTCCCAGCTGAGAGGCCTCTTCATTTCCTCTCATGTGGCAAACACCAGGCCTTTCTCCCAACGGGGCTGGTTGCTGAGCTGGGGAATCGCCTGCCTACACAACACAGGCGGTGTCACAATTCCCCCCGGTGGGGGGCTACCCCGAAGCAGAGAATAAAGCAGCCAAGACCTTTCCGTGGCCTCTTCTGCCTTTTGATTTCCCGCAGCAGAGAAGGCTTTTGTGTGAAATGCATCCCAGCCAGCAGGAAAAGTTTACACACAATGTTAAACAAGCTAATATCTGAGAAGTAGCAGAGGTTGGCTGAACCTTATTTATTTGATTTGTCAATCACTTACAAGGTAATAGGTGTAAATATAAACATGAGTAAGACTACAGGAAATAGGAATTAATAATTGGGGACAATAGGACAGGGATGGCAGGCACAATTGTGCACTTAGGCACGCCCTTTACAGACCTCTTAGGAATGGGGTGAGGTCAATAGTGGATAGTTTAATAAGGTTAAAGGAGTGGGGGTTAGTTAGAGGATGTAACCGCAGAGTCAGGTAGTGCATTCCAGGCATTGACCACTCTGTTGCCAAAGTCGTACTTTCTGCAATCAAGTTTGGAGTGGTTTACATTGAGTTTGTATCTGTTGTGTGCTCTTGTATTGTTGCGGTTGAAGCTGAAGTAGTCATTGACTGGTAAGGTTGTCCAGTAGGACTTAGCCTGTATCCTTGGCCTGGAACCAGGGATGGGGTTAGAAAAGACACTTCATATGAAGCAAGCAATCAAAGTGTAGAAAGTTAGCACTCACCCCTCTCCTAGAAGAATGAAATAGACTAAGAAATATTTAAAAAGGCAGAATATTATATTTCCCTCAATGAGAAAAAGAGAAATGTATTTTGAAAGGCAAAGCAGCTTGCTGCAGCTCCCTGCCTTCCCCCTTCAGCCCCAGGGGGATGGGATTAAGACACGGCCCTCAGGAAATGATAGGGTTACCCATCTCAGCACATGGCACTTGGGAAGATTGCATTAGCCAGCACTCAGGTGAAGCCATGTGGTCCAGACAAAGTTAGCTAAGACCCCCGGCCCTGGGAGTCTGACAGGAAACACTAAGGTGTGTCCCAACAGAGGGTGTAAAACTAAGGGATTCTATTTGTTAGGGATCTTTGACAAATATCAAAAAAAGCGAAATATATAATAATACACATTTTGACAGCGTCCAGATTAGTCTTCATCCAATGTTGGAAGCAGCCTCAGGTTCCATCAGAGGAAATGATCATTCAAAAAATCTCAAGTTGTGCAGAAATGGACAAACTAACTTTGGCACTAAAAAATAAAGACACCTCAATATACTACAATAGCTGGAATTGCTGGTACAAATGGATAGACCAAAGATAAATTTTACACTATAAGGCAAAAGAGGACAGGATAAACCCATAGCAGTGATACCAGATATATGTAAAGATTAGGTGTGTGTATATGGCATAAATTAAGGGTTATAAAGGAAAAAAAAAGAGATATTACAAACTGTTGAAGATGAGAATGTTTTTAATTGCTTTCTATTTTTTTTTCTATTTGCTTCTCCTTTTCTTTTCTTTTCTTTTCTTTCATTTGTATGTGTGTTGTTGGTTTGTTTTAATTGTAAAATTAATAAAGTTTATTTATTAAAAAAAAAAACCAAGGGATTCTCAGCATCTCTCCCCTTTTCATCCAGGAGCTCTTAGGCATGTGGTCCTGTCCACCATTAAACCTTATTTCCAAGCAATTTCCATGAATCCAGTGTCTTTTTCCCCACTTGGAACTGAACCCAGGAGGACATTTCTTCCAGCAAAAGGCAACTCCCACACTTCCGTCCAAGAAGAGGAGAACATCAAAAGGCCTTTATTTAACTTTATTGTAAATCAATTGCTTACCAGCTGTACAACCGGGACAACTCCCGAAGACTCTGGCGTGCAGAGGGTCTTCTCTCCATCACAGGTCACAGTTGACGTCTCAGCCACTTCAGAACCTCAGATTTCAGAGGTCTTTCTTCATAGAAGTTCTCCGTGTTGATAAATGGACCCCTCTGACTGATAACTGAAGCCCCAGTAGAAAGAGCCTCCAGCTCCTTTATTGATGTCACCTCAACCTCCTGTTCTGACCCAGCTCCCCAAACATGACAAACTCTCTGATGTGAACTCAAAAGATTTCTTTATTAGGAGCCCCGGCAGCCCTGGCAAAAAGTTTCTCTCTCACCACAGGCTAACAAGTCTGTCTATTCATCTCCGCCCCCTGCCTTTTATCCACAGAGCTTGGGTGGGGCTTTGCTAGCAGGGGTGGCTCTTCCATCCCAAGGACCGGCCCATAGATTTCCACTGCTCTCCTCTCCTCTTCCTTCTGCGCATCTGTGTATCGGGCACTGGACCCAGCTGTTCCTTCTCTTCCTCATCAGTCACGTCCAGATCTGGGGGCTGTTGACTCTCCATCTGAGGGCTGACAGGGGGTTAAGGCTCCGCCCCCTCTCTCTCTGCCAATTACATTCCCTCTTCCCCCTCAGAGCTCCCCAGTTGCCTTGTTGCTGACCCTGATTCCCACGCCTCCTCCTCTGATTCGGCTGCTGGAGGGGCCACTGACCAATAAACCACAACCTTCCAGCAACGTTTCCACCCCAGGGACCCCTTTACCAATGTCACCTCAACCTGTGTTCACTAATAGTTCTTCCCCTAAGTGGAACATCATCTTTGACCAAGCATTAGTTAGAATATCAGGGCACACTTTTGTGGTGAAGGGAAGCTCTGGAGTTTCTTTTACCTGTCGTGATGCTTCTTGGGTTACTAATGTGTGTTTATATTCTCTACAGGGAGCAAACTCATTCCTCATAAGGGGATTACAACTGCTTGGCAGAAAGACTTACTCAAAAACAACAACTGAATGAAAAACTGCTGGTGACTTTCTACTGCTGCACCATAGAGAGTATCTTAACTCACTGCACCTCTGTTTGGTTTGCCAATTGAACAGGGGCAGATAGGACAGCACTCCAGAGGGTTAATGTCATTGCCCAGAGGATCTTTGGTTGCCCTCTCCCCTCTTTGGAAGAGCTTTAGAGCTCCCGCTGCCTTAAGAAATTTCAAAACATTCTCAAAGATCCATCTCATCCTGGGAACCTTTTTTTTTTTTTTTTTGAACTATTACCCTCTGGCAGACGGTACAGGATATTAAAAACAAGGACAAATAGGCAAAAAATAGCTTCTATCCCAGGGCAGTAGCTCTGTTGAATTCTACTGTATAGTATAATATTAATGCAATATCAGGGATTTTCAATTCAATGTGTGGAGTGTGAAGGATGTGTTTCTATGTTTATTTTCATGGTCATGATGTGCACTGAAAATGGTGTTTGATTTCGTGTATGAGGTGAAATGACAATAAAAATAAACTAACTAACTAAACTATTTGCGTGCAAAAATAGGCAGCAAGATGCAAAGAAGGCGATGCCCACTTCTATAACCACTGTTTACCAATGAAAATGTTGGAACTCGAGTTTTCCTTTTCATTCAGCTCCCTACAGGCAGATATGTGCTACGATTTCCATCAAATTCTGGCAGGACCATATAGCTGACTCAGTTCGACATGCCTTCTATTGGCAGGTGGCTCTTTTTATGGAAGAAACGAAGCAAACCAACCAAGACTGGGAAATGAGTCAATGCAGACCGAATATTGGAGGGAATATATATATATTGGAGGGAATATATATATATATATATATTAATTATTTCAGTTCGAGGGACACCCATCTGGATGTACGAAACAAAAAAATATATAATTTTCAGCTTTGTCTTTTTCAAGAAAAAGAAATGAGGTTTGCATTTCACCCAAGTTGGCATATTGATCTGTATCAAACATAGATAATTCCTTAAATTTTCATCTACAATTCTGCATAGATGGATAGATAGATAGATAGATAGATAGATAGATAGATAGATAGATAGATAGATAGATAGATAGATAGATATAGATATAGATATAGATATAGATATAGATATAGATATAGATATAGATATAGATATAGATATAGATATAGATATAGATATAGATATAGATAGGATAGGATAGGATAGGATAGGATAGGATAGATAGATAGATAGATAGATAGATAGATAGATAGATAGATAGATAGACAGACAGATAGATTATATATATATATATATATATATAGAGAGAGAGAGATAAGATGATAGACATGCAGGCAGGCAGACATATTTTCCCACTTTTGGCCCTGCAAGGGAGCAGGTCAGATTAGAAATCTTAAAATAGTCTTGAATTGAAGGATGGAGGAATATATATCAACACTCCTGCATAGCAATTTGAGAGGCTGATAGTATTACAAAAAGTGTCTGGTTACACTCATTACAGAGAACAAGCCTAACAACCAATAACTTGATCTAAGAGGGCATTTTTTTATTATTCAAGTGGATGAACATTTTGGAGTTATTCATTTGCTCGGATTCCATTTATGAATAAGTAAGACTCACAGGAGGTTCTAATTACATTCAGTTGCAAAACTATGTCAAAAGTTAGAATATTTAAAAGGGACAAAGGTTGCTGTTGTTTTTACACAGACCTGTGCAATGGGGGCATTTAAATTGAGAAGAAAGCCTGTGTGATGCTGTTAGGTAATATTTCTAGCTAACTCAAATCTCACTTTTGAAACTTGGACATTTTTTTCTTCATTCCTCATCTTTTATTGTTATTATTTAATCTTCACTTTGATTCACAGTCTGGGACAGGTTAAAAAAAATTAACAATTCAAGTCCTAACTGAAGATCTAAGAGCAGTTAAGTTAATGTCTAATTATATAGGGAGTTCCGAATAGGGCTTTCCTTGAAAAGTCAGAATATTCAGGTCTTATAAATTGTTCAACTTCAATTTGCAAATTGTGATATTTTATTATTTTTTTCTAGCTATTTTTATTGTTGTTGTTTTGTTAATTGTTTATTGTTAATAATAATAATAATAATAATTTTATAAAATACATCCAGAAATTCCTGTAATAACACCAGCAGAACTGCAAAAAACTGCGCTCCTTGGAACATCGTACATCTTAAGAAAATACTTGGTTGATACCTAGGATGCTGGCAGCAACTCCCAACTATTAGCGCCAGTCAATTATTATATTTGTGACACATTTTTAAATGTGCAGTTTGGTGAACTGATTGTTGGAAGGGCAGATAACTGATTGTTAAATTATTGGAATCCCCACCATTGCCGGGGAGGGCAAAAACACCCTTCCCCCCATCCCCCGTGGTGCAGGAGGCCGACTAGGCCACGTCCAGCATGCCCACGCCAACCCAGCA
Organism: Hydrophis major; assembly: GCA_033807585.1. Taxonomy (NCBI): domain Eukaryota; kingdom Metazoa; phylum Chordata; class Lepidosauria; order Squamata; family Elapidae; genus Hydrophis; species Hydrophis major. The sequence goes on from CM066331.1 coordinate 149,470,035, forward strand.
ACTGGGTGGAGAACCCATTGCTAAAAAAATTTGAAGCCCTGTTGACAGCCTGGATTCTGCCCCTTCTTCCTTTCTGGACACGTGGTTGTGTGGTCCTTCACGGCATGGGCTGCAGGAGAGATGGGTGACTTGCCTTTCACGGGAGCTTCTGCCCAATGGATTGTTTTTCCACGTTCTCGTGAAGCCTTCCGCTTGTTCTTCCTAGACCCTGGTTTATTACCGGTGTGAAACCCTGCTGGACTTGTTTGTTAAAAGAAAGTTTTAGTTAGATCGGTACGGGCAGTCCTAGATGTATGCCGACAGCAGAGGCCCAAATTTATGCTGCCAAGGGAAACATTTGCCAAGCAAATCTCTTGCCCCATTTTACGACTTTCCTTGCCCCAATGGTGAAGTGAATTGTGGCCCTTGTTAAGTTAGGCAGACGGCCGTTAAGGGAATCTGGCTTCCCCCCATTGATTTTGCTCGCCACAAAAAGAGGATCGCCTGACCCCGGCAAATGTCGTAAATATGAATCAGTTGTCAAGCATCCGAATGGAACTTAGGTGACCACGGGGATGGCTGCAACGATCGTAGGTGTGAAAAACGGTCATAAGTCACTTTTTTTCAGTGCCGTTGTAACATGGAATGGGTCACTAAGTGAACTGTCATAAGTCAAGGACTCCCCATATTTTTTAAAAAAACAGGATTTGCAATTCCAGGAAAGGACAAAAGGCCAGAAGGCCTACTTAAATTGAGATAGAAAAGTGGGATCTCCTATCTCTGGGTTGCTGATTCTGCTTACCTGGGGGCATTTTTTGGATGATGATGCTGTTATTATATTATTGTTGTTCTTATTATTATTAACCTTGGGATGGTGACGTTGTCTGGTGGGTAGCGCTTTCTTATTTTTGAGAGCAGTACATCAGAATTTCATTTTAATGTGTGCCATTGTGTATACAGGAAAATGACAATAAAAGCTGTTCTATTCTATTCTATTCCATTCCATTCCATATTTTCTATTCTATTCCATTCCATATTTTCTGTTCTATTCTATTCCATATTATCTGTTCTATTCTATTCCATATTTTCAATTCTATTCTATTCCATTCCATATAATTTCACTCCATTCCATTCTATATTTCTATTCCATTCCACTCCACTCCACTCCATACCATTCCATTCCATTCCATTCTATTCTATTCTATTCCATTCCATTCAACTCCATTCTATTCCATTCTATTCCATTCCATTCATATTTTCTATTCTATTCCATTTCATTCCATCCGTTTGTAAAGCACGAAGACTTGGCTTTGCCCCCAAGCTCTGGGATAAGTTGAGTGAGTACACAACAAAAGGTCCAATTGGCACTATTTGTGAGTGTGTGTGTGTGTGTATTGGATTATAACAGTTCAATGGTTCATATTTTTACCTGGCTTTTTAATGTTGTTATTTTTTTCAATTTTTGATTGGCAGCTGCCACCCAGAGTTTGTCATGAGACTTAGAAAGGGTTTAAATGAATAAATAAATAAATGCCCATTGACAGGTCCATCAGTTGGAGGAAGACAAGCGAGGAAGATCACTTTGTGCCAGATTAGATCTAAAATCATTTTATACTGAGGCAGGGCTAGAAAAAAGAAACCCACCAGAATCTCTTCCAAGTGGAACAAAAAGTGATATCCCAAGATTTACGTTAAGGAGTTCTGGATGCCAAGTTCCTTTCCAAATCTGACCGGTATTCCTTTAAGGAAATCAGGTATTCGCATCTCACAACTGCAAATAATTCCTTCAAGTATATCTTGAAGCAGATTCTGTGTCCCACCAGGATGGGTATTTCAGCCCTTGCTGTCAAAAGGAACAACTAGAAGACATAAACTTTCCCTTTTAATGGCACTTCTGCGAAATGAAACGTTAAGGAGGTGGAAAAGATGCTGGATCAGATAACAGTTAAAATTTTATGGTACCGGAATTTAAAATTGGTTGCTGACAAAAGAAACCGCCAGTGAGATGCCAGGGTGTGACAAACACTTTGTGATGAGGGAATTGTCAAGAGTTCTGCAATTTAAAAAGGAAGCCAGTGAAATAAAGGAAAAATGCTGATAAGAGATGTAAACAATATGACGATGGTTATATATGATGGTTAAGATTACCATACCTAATGTAATATTATATTTTCATTGGAAGATACACTAAGAGGGAGAAATGAATAGAGTTATGATGCTGATTGTAAGGTT